>CAXIVR010000003.1:169839833-170304488 GCA_964035755.1 Teleogryllus oceanicus
AATGCAATCAACTAAAATCCAATGATGATCGACGTCCCACCAATTCTTCCTTTTAAATTTCATTACCTTAATATCAAAACCAGCATACCATATCTAACAATAATTCATCCGAATCTCACTTATGCCTGTCAAATCTAGGGTTCTGTTTCAAAATATCGATTAAAAAATTAAATTCCAAATTTTCCAAATTTTTAAATCTCCACTAAATTTCATTCCCATATAAACAATTTGACATTTGCAACTCCATTTCCAGCTAGGAAAACATAAACACCAAAACCTCACCAGAACCAAATTAAACGAAAACTTAAAAACATTTCTTTCATTCTCCTTAATATTTTTCATTGACAATAAAGCTCACCCACAGCAAATCAATTATTTTTTTCATATCATGCAATAGCTACATTTTGTTTCTCCTTCAACTCTTCAACTCTCAAATCAATTTTGTATTTCTTAACCTTCTGCCAAAAGCCTCACAGGCATGTGAATATTCAATAAAAAAAATAGCTCAGGTCGACAGAGCAGAACCGGGAATGGCGAGCTAAATGAGTTGCGCGGAAGGAGCAGGCAGAGCGGAAGGAGATCAAAGAGCGGGTGGAGCAGAATGATCCGAAGGAGGAAAACCAAAATAATATATCTAACAACGAATGAAGGAAGGGGGGCGAAATGAGAGGGAGGAGCGGAAGATGTTAAATGAGAGAGAAGAGCGAGTAGAGCAGAAGGAGAAAGGAAGTTGAAAACCAATCGTGCTAAAACAGCACGCACGTTCTCACCCGTAGTTTCATGCACTATTACGCGGAAATTATTCAAATTTTCGAAAAATTGAACATGACCTGATTTCAAAATATATCTTTAAGAAACATATTTCATTAATTTCAAGGAAGAAATATCTATCTTTATTTTAGTAGTAGGAAGATGCCGAAAAAGTTTTGAACTTATGCAATTCTCGAAAAATCAGGGTTTTTAACGAACACGAGTTCTGCACCATTTTTTTAAACGTCCTTTACACTATCAAACAATAAAATTTAATAAAAAACGATGGAGCCATTTTTTAAAATTTGCAACATGTCCCAGAGGCTTCATGTAAATTACCTCCAAAAATTGCAATATCGATTTCAAACTCAAAGGGCCGCAACATCAGATAAGAACAATTGAGGAATATTAATTTTGGAGGAAATCGATTGAACGGTTTAGCCGCTAGCGTTGTTCACAGACGGACGGACAGACATTTTGCCATCAATCGATTTTGCGGTGTCAGGGACCAAACAAAAATGAATTCTGGCTCCACCACGTGTTAGAGCATTTTACCCCTAAAAATAACAACTGGATTTATCCACTTTTTCGTTATGTGGGCCCTGTAATAGGAGTTTTTCTGCTGAAAATTCGCCGTTTTTCGCGCAGCATTACATAACTGTTTACTCCGTAGCGAGAAAGTAAAAGCGAGCCGACAGGAAGCAATGGGCACAGCAAAATGAGCGGAAGAAGTGGGCGGGACGTGGTGAGTGGAAAGGGCTAGATAGGCGGGGCGGAGATGTGGGCAGGATGGCAAAAAGAGGCTAAATAGTTCGGGCGGGAGAAACGGGCAAAGCGAATGGGGCGGCGGAAGCTGCTCAATTTTTTGATAAATAATACCCGGGCAAGGCCAGGCGAGTGAATGGCTAGATCCGGCCACTCCACTGGTGAATGGCGAGATTCGGCGCCGAACTACCGTCGGCTAGTGGGATTTTCCCTTCAACCAGGAATCTCCCACCAGCGGGGCACCTCCCCAGCCGGGACAAGCTCTAAGCTCCCGACCGGTCTACCGGCATGTGTGTTAGTGTAGTGAATGTTAGTGTAAGTGTGTGTTTAAAGAGGGAGGATATGAAAGATAAGGAAGAGGTAGGAAGAATCGCGCGCAGTTCGAGGCCCGTTTATTATGGTTCTGCTCCGGCATTCGCCTGGTGTTGATCGGAGAAACCACGGAAAACTGCCCATCAGAGCAGCCGGCCGCTAGAATTCTCCACCAGGCAGCGACTGAATTCGACCTAGCTGATAAGCTAGGGTCGAAAATCCTGCCACTGTCGGGACTCGAACTTAGGACTGTAGTGCCTCTAACCTAGAGTTTGAGTCCCGACGGTGGCTGTATTTTCGACACAGCTGTTAGCTAGGTCGAGTTCAGCCCGTCTGGCGGAGAATTCTAGCGGCTGGCTGCTCTGACAGATAGTTTTCTGTGGTTTCTCTGATCAACACGGGGCGAATTCCCCAGCAGTACTCTAACAAAAGGGCTATGGAACACACGATTTTTCCTTTCTCTTCCTTACCCTTTCTTCACTTTCCACTTCTTACTTGCACGCACACACATACATGCCACTACTACACACGTACCGGCTACGGCGATGCTGCTCTGGGGAGATACCTGAATGTGGAAAACTCGAGATGCCGTCGTGTAGATTGAAGACCGATCTCACCATCCGACGGGAGAAGAAAATTGGATTATGTTACTCGCTGATGTGAATCAAAGGGAATTTAATTTTTGCTTCAGGGGGAGTTCTATTTTCCGAACTAGAGTTATAATGTTTTATCATCAGAAACTTGCACTTCCCTGTTATTAAAGAGAATACTAAGACAAACCTTTTCTACTTTTCAATTATTAATTAATGAAATAAGACGGTGATAAAATTTAAATTGAAGTGATAGCTAATTCACTCTTTTAGTATTTCCTGGTCTTTCCCAGTGTTACAAAGAATTCGAGATGCAATTCATCTGTAAATGATGCAATATTTTTCCACATGACTTGGGATGATTGCCTTATTTGAAGATTGCTCCTCGAGATGAACTTGCGCTCTTGTGATAAAACATGCACTACACTTACGGAAATAATGACCATAGCAGTTGACGCTCCAGGATACACGAAATAATCAATCCTTCAATCAATCTGAAAAGTAGTTGTTATGTAGTGACTTTGAATGGTAAGTGACTCTTCATCGCATGCGCTGATCTGGGCTCCGCGAGCCATCTCCTTTAAGACGCCTCCGAGGAAGAGTCACGCGACGAGTCGCAGGGAGGAGAGGAACTGGCGCAGTTGAATCACGAGCAGGAACAGGATGTGAGTAATCTCCCTCGCAGTCCACCTACCTACCCCCATGGGGCAATTTACTGCACTTTTGCGGTTGTTGAAACGCCTGCCACTTCATCAGCAGAACTCGTTGCCAACTGTAGGGGGCAGCCCCACAGCCTGGAGAACTGTCGTTCGTCTGAAAGGGCGGCATGGAGAATTGTTTAGATTTTATTTAGATTATTAAACTTATGATTCATTATACTTCTAAAATTAAATTCGTATAACTAAATTAGTGTAACGAATTTAGTACCTATTTTCTGATCGTTTCCTAATATTTTAAAGTATAAACAAATGAATACTGAATATATGAACTTATCATGTACTTGTGTCGCTGGAAACAATCATTCAGATGATGCCATTATATTTTGATGCAATTTGTATTGATAACTAGATATTTTTTCTCACGCTTGGCAGTAATCACATGATCAATACACATTTGTAATATTGATTGATCGATTTGTATACATTTGGTCACCTATGTCACACTATTAAAAAATCTGCTCTTGTTGGTATGCAAGTCACGGTCACGCATATTTATCCCTTTTGAACATGATTACATTATTTTTCATAATGTTCCTTTATTCTATTTGCGCGATGTTCTTCTATTATACGTTACTGTCTGGCCCAATGAGAACATTCCGCTTTATATAAATTATTGTTTTAAAAGTAAAAATAGATTTCTATTGTACCCCATCTTCGAACGACTGGACGGTGAGCTTCAAAAAGCCTGGTAGTGTTTATGGGAAAACATTATGTTACTGCTATGCGTTTATTAAAAAACACAACAAAGTAGAAAATTAAATTGCACAGAATATCATATTGTCAATTTGAATATGAGTCGATTTAATATAGCTGTCAAGGTTCTGCACGTTTGTGACCACCCTTGCAGCGGAGTGTAATACGATCTCAAAAACATAGCAGAAGGTACAAAAAATTCTAATTTGGTAGATTACCAACCCCAAAATTGTAACGTAGTTCTCAAAACCTATCTCCAGGTGTTTAGGACAAACCATTCATGAGATGTGCATGATGATAACGTGTATTACAGAGTGGATGTAGCTTCTGCTGAAATTTCCTTCAAAAGTATACATTTTGTATATTATTCAACTGCCTGAGGGCAATTTTCTATCCAGTTTTGTCGGCGGTTTGTTTCAATGACATTATCTAAATCACGCGAACCCGCTAGCTTTTGTTAGCGTATTATATACAGAGAAGGTGGTGCACACTCCCATTCAATTGACAGTTGCAACAAGCAACTTGCCCTTTCTTCCCACTTTTCTATTCCACCATTACTATGCATTTCCTAGTTAGAACGGTAAGGCTCCGACCTTCGATCTTCGAGATTTGGATAAATCAACACTGAATGTTTGAAAAGTAAAATTTCCAACGCATTTTCGTGTCACAAAACTTCTCTCAAACATACAAGATATCTCACTCACGGGCAATAATCTCATTATTGCCAGCACCTTCTAGCTAACGCCAACATTAGCCGGATAATGTCAAAAATTATTCCTCATCTTCATCCACACTACTGTATCATGTCATATTTCAGCTAATGTGCTAATTATCGGGCTAATTCGCGTAATGGCCATATTTGGAATTGAAGTCTTAAGATGTACAATCTTTCCCCTACTGCCTGCCCTTGTACCGACTTGTAATGCAGCCTACGCACTACATTTTATGATGACAGTCTCTCGGATCTTAGGAAGAGCACTTTTCCTCACTTCTACGACATTCACACCTTGGGAAGAATCCCTTCCGTTTTAAAGCCCCCCCCCCCCAAATACGAATACATTTTTTGTACTGAGTTTTGACAACAAAAAAGGCTTTAAAAAGGGCACCTTCATCTCGCCTTCCATCTGTTCCACCCACTATCCGAGCTTCTCAGTGCTCGTGACATTGGAAGCGCGGCTCTGAAGAGGCAGAAGAGGTAGAACTCTCGAGTTCTACCATTGTCATTTGAGGACTCTTAATCAGCCAATCGCCGGCGGTCGTTAAGGCAGCACCAAACGGCTCGAGCGTTCTGGTGATTGGGAGGTCGCGGATTCGATCCCCACCAGATGCCTGAGACGTAAGCATCGGCGGGTTTGTGACACATGCCAGGATCGAATTCGTTGGTCGACTGTTCTGACCAGTGGTTTACTCCGGCCGACTGCTCTGATTCCCCCGATCGCTTCCAGGGGAATAGCAGGTCATCATCCTTGAATAAGTTTGCGTGCGATTCTTTCTTTTCTCTCCTGACCCTATTCCCCATCCTTAGAGGCTAACGATTAGCTGATCATTGAAACTCAATGGTCTATTTCCCGACAGTTTGCCAAAAAATCTTCGCCTACGGTCGGAAAAAGGCCACAAGGCAAAACTAAATGGTACTGTTACGGAAAAAGAAAAAGAGAAAGAAGAAGAAGAAGAGGAGGAGGACGTATAATTACGAAGAATAAGGGGAATAAAAATAAGAAGGGGAAGAAGGAGCTGCCAATCACGCTGCTTCAGCTATCGACATACTCTATACGCGCTCTGCTCTGACTTAACTCGCACACTCGTCAATATTTAAAAGCTCTTTCCTCACTTTCCGCCAGATCAGCGGTGCGGTTTTTCCGTTATCGCTCAGCTCACTCGTCAGATATTTCTGGCGTCCGTCACACCCGCCGCGATCGCCCCTTCAGACTTCGATGGCGCCGTTCAACCCGGGTCATTGCGTCCGCGGCCTCAGCGGACGATCTTAGACTATCGGGGTCGATAGTCTAAGTCGATATCCGGGTCGTCGCGACGCTATGTGAGGGACTACTAATTGAGGAGTCCTTCTTTTCATGGAATGACAGAAAGATAAATGAAATTATCGGATAAATACATTAAATATTTTATTTAATTATTAGAAATTGTGTGCCCGTGTAAAATATAAAGAGAAAGAAAAAATAAATACTAATGTAAAATCTTATTTGTACTTACTACCTAAACAAACACCCACAAAAGATCGGAACACTTCCTGTCTCTTAACATTTACTATTGTATCCTCTAGACTTAACTTATCGAACGAGTTAAATGGTTCTAAACAACTCTTCATCAAATTAATAATGTACAGTATGTATTTTTATAAGTTACTAGAAGATAACTGAAGGTCTTTGGTTGGTTCTCTCGGAGACAGGAACGAATCCCTGTAACGGATCTTTGCTGGGAAGCATTGGAATCTATGCACAGGATGATGCTGGGGCGTCGCAGTCAGTCGCTGATGCATTGCCACTATACGACGCGTCAGTCACTGATGCATTGCCGACTATACGACGCGTCAGTCACTGATGCATTGCCGACTATATGACGCGTCAGTCACTGATGCATTGCCGATCATACGACGCGTCAGTCACTGATGCATTGCCGATTTATACGACGCGTCAGTCACTGATGCATTGCCGACTGACGCCAGTCACTGATGCATTGCCGACTATAATGACGCGTCGATAATGCCGACTATATGACACGTCGCATAGTCGGCAATGCATCAGTGACAGACGCGTTTGTAAAATGCGCACTGTACATTATTAATTTGAAGAAGAGTTGTTTAGAAACCATTTAACTCGTCTGATAAGTTAAGCTCCAGAGGATACAATAGTAAAATGTTAAGAAACAGAAAGTGTTCGGATCTTTTAGGTGTTTGTTTAGGTAGTAAGTACAAAAATATGATTTTACATTAGCATTTCTTTTTTCTTTCTCTTTATTTTATACGAACACAATTTTAATAATTAAATAAAATATTTAATATTTTTCTGTAAATATATTTGACTTCTGACTGATCGTTCTGTAATTCCATGAAACGAAGGGTTCTCCAATTAGTAGCCTCACATATCTATTTATGCATTTATCACTTTATCTATTTATAGGAAAATAGGTTTTGTGTAATGTAGAGTCTGATGTCAGTGCTAGTGATGGAAAATTTTATCAGAACATCCATACATCGATATTTGGATACATCACCAAATGGTTTTCGATGTCGAAAAAACATCGATGTTTAAAATATTGATGTCTTAATTATGATAAAGGGTTGGCATTTTACCAGCCTGTTTCCATTTTCAATTATAGTTCTTAAATGAGTTATATTTGTTTGCAACTGCATCTGTATAAGTAATAAGTTGATAATAATGTTTATCGAATGTTAAGAAATAAATAAAGAATAAAGGACATCGTGTTTTGCTATCATTCCATTTATTCACTTCCATTAATAAATCCTCGAAGTAAAACAACCAGTAATCAAGCACATTAATAAGTAAATATTAAAGTAATCCTGTCTTATAGCACTCTGTCACCTTAGTTTTCTAATCTATATTCTATACAGACAAGGTTCAAAAAGCAGTTAACGACATTACCACGTACAAAATCATCGAAAAGGATAGCATAAACTTTTTATGTTATATTCGATATATATATATATATATATATATATATATATATATATAATGTGACGTAACCGAATATTGGATTAAGAAATAAATACATTTATTTTTGTTATTACTGTTCAGAAGCGTAAGTGTACCTCTAAACTGGGTGCGACTTAAATCACTTCGCACGGCCATCTACGCCGCTCCTTAGCGTCGCTGAGCAAGGGGGTGTAGTGTTTAGATAACGCTCCGAAACCCTCAGGACCACCGACCAGGTTCCACGCGGCGGGCGCGGCGACCGCTCCGTGTTTGTTTACAGGAAGTGTGCGAGAGCGTTCTGGAAAATTCCATCAAAATTACCGACAAGACGCGTGTAATCTGATTGAGCAATATTATTTTCGGCGTAGTAACTTTCGGCCAGTAACAACATGTCTTCCAAAAATTTCTGTAGAAACTTCTAGAACATTCAGCGGAAATTGTAAATCGTGGGCGCTGAGACGCGCTGAGGGGCAGACAGAAGCGGGGAGTCTTGACAGAGAGGCGCGGGGACGCCTAAGTCGTGCGACACAGAGGCGGGACGTCATGTTGTACGGGTGTGGGACGCGGAGGTCATCCGAGTTGTGTAGGCGCCAGGATAGCGAAGTAGCATGATTAGAGTGCGATTTGTGGTATTATCGCACCGCGTGTCATTAGATTGAAAAAAGAACTTTATCTAGTAATGTTATTTGTTTCTCTGCTCGTTTACGCCCGCGCCGTGCATCGCAAGTTACGATTACGAAAATTACGATCTGTCGTCACGACTGTCGTCACCGCTACCGCCGACGTCCCAGCCGATGTCGTGGGTTAACTCTACTCTCTTGTCGGGGAGCAGGGGGAATCCACCTCTCCACCCCTAAAGGGCGCGCCGTCCAGAAGAAAGGAGCCCAGCTGTGCTTGCCTGTTTGGAGGCCGTCTACCCCAGCGTCCTCCTGCCGCAGCGGTGACTCTAATAATCTGTCGAGCCCGACAGACAAAACAACATTCATTACGCCTCTCAGGCTTACCCACCGTTGTCAACATTCAGAAGGTGCAGGCCGCGCATTGGCTCCCTTTTTTTTCTTTTTATTTGTTAGCGCATTCTTTTTTTTGCTTTATTTGTTTTAAGCAATTTGATCGTATTAGTTTAAGATTGCATAAAAAACAAACAAGGGTTTAAAAAAACTGAGCTCAGATAATAATGTCAATTTACCATTTTAATTTCTCATTAAATTTACATTTTTTTTGTCTTTAAATTTCTTTCAATTGACCTCTGTCACGTAGCCACGTCCGTCCACAACCTAAATTTCAGGTTTCACCTGTCACCTGAGCTAGCCGGCAATTACAGCACAGGTAGGTGGGGGTTTCTAAATACTTTCCCCAAGTGGGGGCCTGAATTAGTATCTTTGATACTCCCAGTAAACGCCTCAAATCTCTAATTTGTCTTAAAATAAATATTGTTACTTTTGAATTACTGTGGTTGCACGACAAATTAAATTTGAATTTTTTTATAATATTAAGCAAGAAATGATGGAAGGACGTTGCTACGAGGTTAATTATTTGGTGGACTGTTAATGATATCAGTTGGATTTGTATTTCGTTTGTGAGTGTTACTTATTTTTTTTTTTTTTTTTTTTTTTTTTTTTGTCTTGTGTTGTGGAAAATCGTGCGCGCGTTCAAGAAAACTGTGAAATCGCATAAGTTATTCAAATGCTGACGAATCGGGTGTAGACGTGGGAGGTGATGACAGCTCAGGGGAGCTCAGTCTACGCATGAAATCACTTAAGTGATCTCATGCGAGTTCTAACGAAATAAGCAGAGAATTATGAAAATTTAAAAATCGAATTAAAGAACCAGATTTCGGGAAGTATGGGGAAATGGATGAGAAAATTAATTTGCGATTTTCAGAACACGAGAAAGTGCCAGAAAGATTTGATAGATTAGATAACTGTTTAGATAACCAATCCGCAAAACTTGTAAAATTGGAAGAGAAGTTCGACCATGAAATCGGATCACTGAAAATCAACTCGAGGGTAGGTGCGGAGAAATTGAGAACACTGTTGAGAAGTTTAGTCAAGAATTGGGGAATCTGGCGACCGAAACGAAAGAAAATTTAAAAACCTACAGTCTGAAATTCACTCAGAAATTACGAGCATGCGACAATAAAATAGAGGCGTGTTGAGTCAGTAAATGGAAACATTGCCGGGGTTACGGCTGAAATGAACGGCAAATTCATCGGTTGGAAACAAAACTTCACTCTGAAGTTAGTCAATCTACGAAAGGCAGAGAAAATTGAAAAGATAGGTGATAGTAGTGGGAGGAAAGTTTCAGGGAAAGTGGGAAACTAAACTAAAGAAAGAAATAGATAAAATGTGATTAATCTTGGTAAAGGAAGAAGTACAAAAAGAAATGAAAATCATCCAATTACGAACGCGTCTGTTGGTTCGATTAAAATTTTCGTGGGCTCTTCCTCAGAATCTTTGCTTTTCTGGGAAATCGACGAAACTGGAAAGTTTTGATCGTGCCGAAAATTATATGAATTTGACAAAGGCGGTACCCGCCTCACTTAAACCAAGATTTATGCAGGAACTTTGCGGTAACGCCGCACACTGGCTCACTGCGTTAACACCTTTTCCGCAGACTTACGAGGAATTCCGAAATTGCTTTTCTTTCACGTTACTGGGGAGAGCAGCGACGTTACGAGTTCGAGAGAAAATTCGAGAGTAGATGGGATAAGCGAAGAAAACCAATCATATTTAGATACGCCGCGGAAAAAATTTCGGCTATTAAACTATGTGATCCGACGACAGATGATAAAAAGATTATCTGGCTCCTAACCGCACACTTTCCTACTTACGTGCAAAACCTTATTAACAGTGTACGATTTGACAACGGATCATTTTCAAGAATTGGCGCAATTTGATAGAACGCGGTCAAACCCTATGAAGAATTGGGACCGAAAATCACAGGCTTCGCCTGAGGAAGATAAATCCGCACAGGCAGTCGGGGCGCCGGGATGATCAGGGTCAGAGGAATGGGGGAACAACTCCTGTCCGCCACCAAAACTCAAAAATGACCGTAATAATAACACAACTAGTAGGAATGGACATCAGGATTCCATAAGACCGAGTCCGCCAACCAGGAACGTTTGGGCTTTCTACCCGTTCCAAACGAATTATCTCAGAGATACTAATATTCAATACTGTGTCAGTCAATTATGCCTTTTTGACCTAAACGACGACTTGAAATGAACCTGGGTCAGAGAACGAGCGAGAAAATGTCCGGTTGTGGAGTTTCTTATTGAAAATCTTAGTGTTCAAGCTTTGATAGACACACTGCGAAATCAGTGCAATTTAGGAAGTTCTACTCAAAACTATTAAGCGAGCGCATTCCAATACCAACTCTGCCTCCACTATTAAATGTTTTGTTATTGAGTAGGAAAGAAAGTAAACCAATTACTATGCAGGCTTTGCTTTCTTTAAAAATCGGGGAAATTTATTTACGTGCCATGTTTGATCATAGATGATCTGAATTATGACGTAATACTTAGGTTGATTTTTTTACGGGAAAATAATGGAGTAGTGGATTTTTCTAGGAATCTGTGAGCTTCGGTGAGAATAGGAAATTGTAATCAAGGACGACGGTGATGACAAAATAGAAATCGGCATTTCATGCGTCCTGGAGTATGGGGGGATGACGTGAGGGGTCATAAGCCGTGTGCCGCATAATGACTTTTCTGACCACGAACGGTCCCAGCTGCAGCATCGCTTCTCAAATATGTAATGTTTTTGATCGTCCTGTACGTCCTATTAAAGACTTTTGCTTTCGAATCTGGGTCACTGATGATTCACCTTTAAAAATGAAAATTCATCCTATCTCCACAGTCGATGAGGAAGTAGATCAAACTGTTAAAACTATGCTTAGCGAGGGTATAATTGAAAGATCTGTAAATAGCTTATCGAACCCTATTGTAGTGGTAAAGAAAAAGACGGGGGGTAAGGATTTGTTTAGCTGCTCGACGGATCAACGAGGTTATTATCCCAGAAAACGAGGTACCCCAGAACACTGATGAAATTTTGCGGAAATTTAATAAAACAAAGATTTTTTCGGCTTTAGATTTTTCAAGCTCGTATTGGCAAATTTCAATTCACCCAGACGACAGAAAATTCACGGATTTTCAGACAACGGGTTGACGTACGCCCTGGAAAAGAATGCCTTTGGTCTGAAAACAGTGGAGCAGCTTTATTCGTTGTCCGATGAAATTAGGCGACGAAATCAAACAATTCGTCACTCCTTATATCGACGATATTGTAATTTAATACAAAAATTTCCAGGAACATCTCGTCATTTAGAACAGTTATTGGAATGTTTGTTTGGTACACCACATGAAAATTGGAATCTTAATAAATCGGGCATTATGCACGTCAGAAATTTCATTTTGGGTTACCGCGTTAGCACAGAGGGTGTACGAACTGACTCCAGAGAAGGTCAATGCCATAGACCAGATTTCACGCCCACAAAATGCCAAGCAATTAAAAGATTTCATGTGCGTCTACTAATCTAGATTTATTCCAGGTTACGGATCTTGGCGCACTCTCGTAAACCTGGCTGAGAAAAGGAACGAAATGGAACACTGCTGACAGATGAGCATGAACAGACATTCAAAAATTACAGAAGCCGTCAGGCCATTAGCAGTAAAACCACCCGGACTTTTCCTCAGCCATTTTATTTACAGACTGACAGCTCCAACGTAGGCATTGGATGTGTTTTATCACAGCCTGATAAAGATGATCCAGGTCATAAAACTGTTGCGGTCGCTAGCAGGGTATTGGAGGTCTAGTGAACTGTACATCAATTACAGAGAAAGAGGCTTTATCAATTGTACGGGGCTTTACAGAAATGCTTGGGTACCTGGCTGGTAGGAAATTTTATATTATCACTGACCATAAAGCGTTAATTTTCTTAAAACGCTGCCACTGCACCAATGCCAGATTGTGCCATGGGTGGGTGCTCTACTACAACACCTGACTTTGAAATCCGGCATTATCCAGAATTAATAACTTATTGCAGATTTTAAGTCGGTTACCCTACGCATCAAATCAGAAAGTTCAGAATGAAACAGTGTATTTTATTAATGCCATTAATTTAAATGTGACCCCATTCCGAAATGCGGCCTAGGAATCTTCAAAGGTTACAGGAACAAGATGCTGTTATTGGCAAGCAAAACTATTTTTTGCAGAATTCTTAGATCAAAATGACTCCACTTGTCGAAAAGTTAAATCAAAATCCTGGCTTAGTTGGAACTTTCTAGTAATTTGTTATGTTCCGAACCAAAAACAGCCAGATGAGTATCGTATTTGGATACCTATGAAATTACTGACAAATTAATTACCTATGTTCACCAAAAGCACGGCATTCGGTGAAATAAGATCCTAAAGTACTTCTAACTTTCGCATACTGAAAGGCATGGCGAGACAAACTAGAGCCACGGTCTCGAAATGTGTCACCTGTCAGACTAAATATCCTAATAGCATTATGAAGGCCTGATGCAACACGTTATCGCATCAGCCCCAAATGAATTGGCTGCCTTGATCTGGTACGGGACGTTACCTACTGCGAGGCTTTAAGTTACAACACATCCTCGTAATCATTGATTCCTTTTCTAAATTTACACAGCTCTATCCGATAACGAGACCTACTGCACAAAAATTGTTTAAAACGATTGATCCGGGATTTCTTTCGACTGCAGGGTCTTACCAGAAAATTTTAAGCGATCATGCCTCACCCTACCGGAACGTTTTGGAAACAAACACTAGAAAATGAAGGAGTCTCTGGTTATTTTTCCTCCATCAGACATCCTCAATCTAACCTGAGTGAGAGGGTCATGAGAGAAATCTCACGTTTATTCCGAGCTTCATCCTCAAAATCATAAAGAATGGCCTCTACTAATTAGTAACATTAATGACTGATTAATATTATAGAATATGATTCTATTGGTATGACGCCGTATGAGGCGCATTTCGGAAGAAAACTCAAACATTCTTTCCTTTGTTGGCCCGATTGGCAGGACAGCAGGTCCCAATTACGAAACCTGCTGCAGGATTATATTAGATAATATCACTAAGAATGCCAGGAAGAGGAAGCCCTCAAAGAACCCCTACCACTTCTACCGGTGACAAAGTACTTGTCAGGACCCCCTAGAGTTAGTGATCAGCCTGCTGGATTATTCCATAAATTTTTTCCTATTTACCGGACTATTTGTTATTGGAAAACGATTCTGTGCCCAAATGTATGCCTCTTAAAAGATTCTGATGGCTCCCAGCAGGAAGTACAATTTTTATAATTTGCATTTAGCACAACTATTCTGTAGATTTTATTTAAACCACTGATTGACAATCTCTGACATAATTCTTCATACCTTGGGCTCCCGGCACAGTTTGCGGTCTTCGTGTCGCTGAGAAAATTGGAAGAATTTTGATTTAATTATTTATTCTGGATTAAATAGTAGTTATGGTTTTTATTTAAGTAAAGGGTTGCGCAAATTTTCTTGAATATTGAATGTTGTTTTGATTCATTTTTTTCTTTTAATTGTCTACCAGCAGAATCTATTATCGGTAACGTTTTTTTGTTTTAACGAGATAAAACTCTTAATTTTTCAAAATTAAATTCTTCAAAATCTGATTTTATCTCTATCCAAAAGGAAAAATAAACACGGTCCGAACATTGGATTAAGAAATAAATACATTTATTTTGTTATTACTTGTTCAGAAGCGTGCGTGTTCCAACCGGGTGCGACCTAAATCACTTCGCACGGCACATTCACGCCGCTCCTTAGTCGCCGAGCAAGGGGGTGTAGTGTTTAGATAACGCCTCCGAAACCCTCAGGACCACCGACCAGGCTCCACGCGGCGGGCGCGGCGACTGCTCCGCGTTTGTTTACAGGAAGTGTGCGAGAGCGTTCCGGAAAATTCCATCAAAATTCACTGACAAGACGCGTAATCTGATTGGAGCAATATTATTTTCGGCGTAGTAACTTTCGGCCAAAGTAACACGTCTTCCAAAAATCGTAGAAACTTCTAGAACATCTGCGGAAATTGGGGGGGAAGGGGGTTCGGGGGCGCTGAGACGCGCTGAGGGCAGACAGAAGCGGGGAGGTCTTTGGACAGAGAGGCGCGGGGACGCCTGTCAGCGGACAGAGGCGGGGACGCCTATGTTGCGTGGGACGTGAGGTCATCCGAGTTGGGTGTAGGCGCCAGATAGCGCGAAGTAGCATGATTAGAGTGCGATTTGTGGTATTATCGCACCGCGTCATTAGATTGAGAAAAAAAAAAGAACTTTATCTAGTAATGTTATTTGTTTCGCTCGTTTACGCCTGCGCCGTGTATCGCAAGTTACGATTACGAAAATTACGATCTGTCGTCATCGATCTGTCGTCACTACACGCCGACGTCCCAGCTGATGTCGTGGTTAACTCTACCTCTTGAATGGGAGCAGGCTGCGAGGGAATCCACCCTCCACCCCTAAAGGGCGTGCCGCCCAGAAGAAAGGAGCCCAGCTGTGTTGCCTGTTTGGAGGCCGTTCACCCCAGCGTCCTCCTGCCGCAGCGGTGATTCTAATAATCTGTCGAGCTCCGACAGACAAAACAAACATTCATTACGCCCTTCAGGCTTACCTGGACTGTTGTCAACATTCAGAAGGTGCAGGCCGCGCATTGGCCCCCTTTTTTCTTTTTATTTGTTAGCGCATCTCTTTTTTTTGCTTTATTTGTTTTAAGTAATTTGATCGTATTAGTTTTAAGATTGCATGAAAAAAAACAAACAAGGGTTTAAAAACTGAGCTCAGATAATAATGTCAATTTCACTATTTTTTAATTTCTCATTAAATTTTACATTTTTTTGTCTTTAAACTTTCTTTCAATTGACCTCTGTCACGTAGCCACGTCCGTCCACAACCTAAATTTGTAATTTACTCGTCACCCGAGCTAGCCGGCAATTACAGCACAGGTAGGTGGGGCGCGTCGCAATATATATATATATATATCGAATTAAAAACAACAACATAGAAAACAAAACATTGATGTTTCTGTTGGAAACTATCAATGCTAGTCATCCCTTGTCAGTGCTCACAGGCTTCGTGTTATAGTATACCAAGGTGAATACATAAGGCATATACCGTATCCACACGCGCTTACAGGCACACACGTACACAAACAGCTGCCGGAAACTATGTGTTGCAATGTTTTAAGGTCGAATAAGATCACTTTCTTTTGTCAAAAACATGACTGTGGTGGAACGATGCAATGTCCCTGGCAACTTGGTAGGCAACTCATCGTGCTCTGCGTTGAGCAGGTACACGTTCTAACACATTTGATGGACATGGGCTCACAACCCAGTGCAATTATCATCAAGGGTTTTACCTGAGGAAATGTTGAGAAAAGATACAAATACGTGTATTCGTTCATAATCTTGTATCTGATCATTTCGCCTAACTACCCTCTAGTCACTACAGCTTAGTGTGACGTCGTAGTTGAAACACAGTCACGAATCCTTATATATGGTTTATTAACACCATATAAATCATCTATATACAAGCACACCAGGCTTCAGTTGCGAACAAAAACTTATCTATACTACATGAACCAATTCGAGGCCTCGCGTCACAAGTGCATGCTTCATCGCGTCACCCACGAGACTATCACCCGTGCAATCACGATGCTCAATGCCTCGGGGTTAAGTTGTGCACGTCGAGCGAGGTGCCCAGGTTTAGAACCCGACGGGCAAACACGACGCGGCTTTTAGTAGATACCAGTCGTTTCTGTCTCGCCTCGGCTCTCTGACTGGTGGAAGGGCCATGTGACCACTCTCGTCCAGCAGCACCCAGATCCTTCCTGCCTATGCAGTTTAATTGATTGCTTGATTGTACCGAGCGGTAGCTCAGTGCATCAACTGATGTCACTACAGCGCCTCTGACTGGGAGTTCCTGGGTTCCCACATTTTCGACACTAGCTTTTCAGCCAGGTCGAATTGAGTAGCTGTCTGTAGGAGAATTCTAGCGGCCGGCTGCTCTGATCGGTAGTTTTCCGGGGTTTCTCCGATCAACACCAGGCGAATGCCGGAGCAGTACCCTACCAAACGGGCCACGGACCGCGCTCGACCTTTCCTTCCTCTTCCTTGTTCTATCCTCTCCCTTTACACTAACATGCACTACACTATCACATATTCCGGGAGACCGGTCGGGTGTTTAGATCTTGTCTCGGCTGGGGCGGTGTCCAGTTGGTGGGAGAGTCCTGGTTAGGGGGAAACTCACTAGTCG
The DNA here is from genome assembly GCA_964035755.1 of Teleogryllus oceanicus. Lineage (NCBI taxonomy): Eukaryota > Metazoa > Arthropoda > Insecta > Orthoptera > Gryllidae > Teleogryllus > Teleogryllus oceanicus. The sequence continues at coordinate 169,856,622 of CAXIVR010000003.1, forward strand.
ACGGTAGGTCGGCGCCGGATCCCGCCATCCAGCGGGGGAAGATCACCGCCATCTCCCGAGAAAAAACATGCACTACTCTAACGGGACTAATGACCAAAGCAGTTGACGTGCCCGGAAACACGAAAAAATCAATAAATCAATCAATCCTCCCACTTGAGCAGCCTGCCTCTTCACATGATGCCATTTTTTCCAAAAAAATCTACAAAAATTTGTAAAATTTCTACTTTTACATCCTCCGCAACTCTGGAACCGTTCATTTGAGCAAGATTATAGACAGGACCTTTTTTGTTCGCTGTTTAATACAGATTTTCTTTATATGGCACTTTTTAGATTAACCGCAAAACCTGAAATATTTAAGAAAACTGATTAAAACTACTAATTTACTAACTTCTCTCCTACCCGACGCTCAAAATAGTGTAACTTTTTAAGAAACAACGTGTGGACTGCATTGAACAATTTGGAGTTGGAGGAAAACGTTTACTTTGGATGTTGAGGTTTGGGTCTAATTGCACCGTACTATTTAACATCTAGGGAAGACCAGAAAGAGCCATTAAAAACTCATTTTCAAGTTAGATCAGTTAAGAAACTGAGTACGGAAAACTATATTGTTTCCTCAATATATTCTAATTACCTTGGTATTGTATGTGTGCTTCTGACTGTCAAAAGATGCATGATCTGAAATGAAGGCTCTAACGGTAGTTACGTCTCTTCGATTACATTAATTTATGTCAATAATTTAGAGATACACTTATCAATGCATTAAATCACTTGAAATACACTCTATTTAAAATGTTAAAAATATCGAGATAAATTTGTAATATAGTCAATGTTTACAGTAAATAAAACTGGTTTTGAAATATTTACAGATATGTTCTGTACACAAATGCGAACTTGACAGCTGATGGTCGAGGTCACATAGCAAAACAGTTTACGTTCTTCGTCTATATCACGATTATACGCATGAGCGATAGAAACTGGAGATCGGTTAAATCTCCCGACGCCAGAAGAGCAGTGTCGCACTTAGTCCTTTGTGAACATATTTGTAGTTATGTATGCTGGGCATTAAGCTTGGGAAACTCAATATCGAATATCTCTTTCGATGTCTGTGCCTTGTATAGAACGACAACATTGTCGCTTTTTCACTAGTTTAGCGGCAAGTTTTTTCTCAAAATATCACACAAAGTTTTTCTCTTCTCGACTTTACCGCTGGCACGAAGCTTTCTGACACCAGATGTCGTGTCTCCAAGAAAGTTATTGTTAACCCGGCGAGTAATGCCGATATTACCGCACATGAATATCACTTCGATAGAATAAAATAAAGTCATAAAGCCACGTTTTTGTCAGCCACTATTAATGAAGTCATCGCTAACCGACTATCATCACCTTGATAACTATAAAATAAAGATAACCGTCGTGACCATTTGTTCTTCAGTTTCTCACACATTAATGAGCTAGCGTACAAAGAGAACAAACATTTCTTGTTGCCTGAGTCTATGTACAAAACACGATATTTTTCGCCATATTACGCCTTTTGTGCCGATTGAAAGATATTTTTTGTGCTAAGTTATTGCCATTGCGCATTTTTAAATGAAGTTTGAACATTTAATAAACACTTTTATTTTCTTCTTCTGTAAAGCATGATCGCTTTCAAATGTCTTTTCGAGTTTGAAATGCATGGCAGATTACCACATTCAGTACGTTTGTTCGATAATTTCCCGCAGTATTTCCCACCACGTCGCAAGCTGTTTCCGATCCATCACCTTTTTCTTCATAATAGCAGTTATGCATAGCGTCGTAGCGGGTCAGGTACAGTTTGCTCGTGTCTCGATCGTTATAGCGAGCTCTTGTCTAACTGCAACGTCAATACGGCGGCCAGGGCGCTCGAACATCTCTAGAGTGCCGAAGATAGAGGAGGCATCCGTCGGCTAGTACAAAGACCGTTGCGCTTTAGACAACCGAGTTCGTTTAGATACGTTCAGTGCGATAACCGCCGCCCATTGGCGTTCATTCTCTGTCACTGCGAGCATACCGGGTGCTTCAGGACACCGGCGCGGTAAAGCGCCCGCGGAGGACGCACTGAAGTCGCAGGGGCAGTGCGTGGAGTCGCGAGTAGACAGAACGTAACCCCAGAGCTGCAAATACTTCGTATATCTTCGTAACAACATCATTGTAATAGAGTCGTGTTCGTGTAAACAGCTTCGCCACGACGCCACAATCAACTATTTCAGATTCATTTATGACGCGAAGGCAGTAACCGTTGTGTAGCACATCGGTTCGTGAAGTCGTTGGTGTACATAGTATTGTCAATACCCACAAGTCACGCATATAATAAAAATTGTGTAGAGTACTGCAGGAACACGACCGTAAAGCGGCTTGATACTATAGCGAAAGCAGTTATTTCATTTCCACAGCTTGGTTTTCGATAAATCCGTTGGTATTTACAGTATTGTGTTAAACTCAGCCACATCACGCATCATAATTTGAAATTATCAGTGGAGAGTAAATTAAACATTTTTTAATCGAAAGTATCTTGGTTTCGTAATCGCACTTACTTCAGAGTTAATTACATGCAATAACTTCATTATCTTCCAATGACAACGATTATTGTCTGTTAAAAAGAGCCGTCCACGCGTAAGAGAGACTTGTTAATTTATTCAACATTATTTATATGTTACATAAATAACAGAACAATTTAATAAAACTACCCCAAATGAAAACAAGAATTAATCATTTCTCATTCAAACATATTCCTGTCCCTTGTCAAAAATGGTTATATAAGGCAGAATTTAAAATGAAAACAAGAAATAATATAAAGTATATACGTACGAAGTTTAAACAAATTAAATCTTGTCGATTCATCAAAAAATTGGCAAAACATATTCGCACTGTGGCAGAATTTTTCTCTTATACTTACGCATGCTTTGTGCTTAAGATTTCTTCGTTGATCTGTTCGTCGACTTCACATCAGATTTGTTGACTTTCGAAGGCCGTGAATACAAGAGCCAGTGTATCGGCATTCCATCATCGTTCATCGCAGCAAAGATTTCATTTATATTATTTTTATTAGAATATGGTATTATGACAGTATTGAACGATGTACGGTTGCACTATGACTATGTACTAGTCGGCTCATCGATATTAATAATTATTAATATATGTATTGCAATGTTACACGAAACTTTTATATTTGTTGTTCCAGAGCAGTGAGTGCGTGCTGCATATTTTAAAAACCGTTTTCTGTGGTTTTGTTCTGCAGGACTTTTGCTTCTAAAGGTCATTATTATTAAAGTCATTAGACCGATATACAGCAAATAATTGACGTGGCTACGTCTAACTCGTGGTACGTCGAGGCTTGCTTACGTTCTCGCGTTTGGTCATGGCTAAGACCGGATTTTTAGGTGATGCACCTACAGACAAAGCGCATTGGGAGCTTTCATTTTTAATTTTAAATGTTCAATAACCCAATAGAAAGCATTTCAGAAACTTGCCGTCCACCTAATTTGCACCTAAATCACTCCACTGCACCTAAATAGACCTTCTGCCCCAATTTCTCCCCTATTTCCCAATATTTGCACACAAAAACACTTATTTTGAATGTACACATTACATGAAATATAATGTTTACAGTTAAATCAAACAATGTGCAAATTGTGCACGTTGCTACACTTTGCTTCAAAATAACCTGCCTCTATTTTTTAACATCAGGAGAAGAAAAGTGACGAAGACCTATTGTTGTTCATTACCAGTTATCACTTTAAGAGCTGTCTTTGATTGAAATTTTACAATGCCAAAGGTGCTTTAAAAGAAACACCATTAAGTTTTGATGTATTTAGTATGTTGCTATTTAACGTCTAACATTTGTGCACTCCTGATTGCAAATATATCTTCCAGTTTGTACATTTGTCAAACGCGTCAAAACTGAAATACAAATATTCTGAACAGAAATAAAAACATGTTTTTACATGCTCTTATTGCAAAAATAAAAAAACACTCGAATATTTCAGAAATATTGCAATTTTTTAAACTTTACCACTGATGAGGCGGGTCTTGACGTTCTCCCACTGAAACTTTGATAGGTTCATTTTTATATTATTGACAACTTTTTAGGGGCTCTCATGAAGGAAATTTCGGAAGACGATTTCTGTAACCACCTTAGGTGGTGTAATAATGCTATAACACTCACACGGTCACTGTCGTTGAATTTCGTCAAGTTTGGCAGAACTACTTGAGGAATGTAGGTCAAGTGAAGCCGTGTTTCCTAATGACCTGAATTTGCTCGCAAAGGCTTACGTAGAGTGATTCCGGGCGCGTCAACTAAGCAACTTGTAGTGCAGTACATGTTTTTAATCGCGGAGATGGCGGTGATCTTCCCGCAAGATGGTATAGATCCGCCCCGACCTACGTCGATTGGTTCTTTTCGCGTTTCCGGCGCCAACTGCTGGTCATTAGTCCCAAGTTAGTGTAGTGCAGCGTTTTTTTCTCAGGAGATGGCGGTTATTCTCCTCGCTGGATATGAGATCCGGCGCCGATCATCGTCGGCTAGTGGGTTTCAACCAGGACTCTCCTACCAGGGACTTGCGCCGGACAAGCTCTAAGCTCCTGACCGTCCCGCATATGGCAGTGTAGTGTTAGTGGAAGTGTGTGTGTAAGGGGGAGGATAGGACAAGGAAGAGGAAGGACAGATCGTGAGTCGGTCCGTGGTCCGTGGATATTAAGACAATTTATTTCAAGATTGAGTTGTTAATCCAAGTCATACAGACGATTGATTGATTGATTGATTGATTTTTTCGTGTTCGATCAAGCTTTCGGTCATTAGTTCAAAGAGAAGCAGCATGGTGCTGGGAGATAGAGGTGACTGATGAAAGAGATTGGAATGATTTCGCCAGCATCAGTGGCTTTCACCAGGACCTCCCACTGTTCAGCCGGGACAGTCGCTGACTGTCTTCCTGAACATGCGTAGTGCTTGTTAGTGGTAGTGTAGTCAGGGAGAGAGGCGGAGTCCGTGGCCTTCTGTGCATTTGACCGATTGTCGCGCGATCGAGAAATCACGGAAACTACCGGACGGCCGCTGTAGTTCTCCTCCAGACAGCGACGACTAGCCGGAGCCGCGTCGAAAGTCCTGAACCTAGATTCTCCCGAAACAGCGCTGCAGCCGCATCAGCCGACGCATTCGAAACATCCTGCGTTACGTCGACCGCATTCTCTCAACCAGTATCTCCACCAGCGCACGAGACGCGACATCCTAACATCCCTGACGGGACCGACAACCGTAAGTATTGAGCGTGCCGATTGAAAACACAGAAAACTTTCCAACAGAGGCTTTCATCACTGGCACCCGATCTAGCCATGTAGCTGAATCTTCTGGAAAAGCCGTCGCATTCGAACTCTAGATTTCCGGTCAGGTACAAAAAGACATCACTTGACGCTGATACCCCGCTGCGAGTAGTGCATTGTTGCGTTGCGATAGCGGTTCATTCAAAGCAATTTACTATGTAGTGAATTGCTGAAATAAATACCTCTACATGAAAAGATGGGATAAAATGTATATACAATTTTTGTTTCTAATAATCAAATTCAAAGTCATATTATTACCATTGCATCATCGTTGTTAATTTAGCGGTAAAGCCGATGAGATTTAAATCCGAAATTATTTCTTGTTATTCTCGTCATTGTAGTCAATGTTGTCGCGCAGAAATTATATTACTGGGTAATATTCGTGAAAGATCCGTTTATTTGTTAAAACGAATAATTACACAACTCCACTACACGCTTTTCAGGTGAGCAAATATGCGTTTCATGGACACCATTTGTTCCGAACATTTATAGGGCATTCGAATTTAATGTTCAGATAAACCGCCACAAAGAAAGAGCCGACGAGGATAGCCTGCACACCTGAACACGCACAGCGGCGCCGTTTCCAGCGATTCGGCAAACACGCGAGCTCCCGTTTGACACCGTTGCGCAGCATTTCGACGCCACCTGCGGCCACCTCGCCCGCAATTCCAGGCGCCCATGCGAAACAAAAACCAGATCCTCAGTGCATACAGGTGACATATCTGAAAATATTTTTGAAAGCTGGTGCCAAGAAATGTATTCGTTGATTGATCGATTTATTTCTTCGTGCTTCGGCGCGTCGTTTTCGTCAATAGTCTCGTTATGTAGCTCACATGCTTTCGGAGATGGCGGTATCTTCTCGCCGATAAGAGATCTGGCGCGATTCCGTCGTCGGTTAATAAGCCTTCTCTACCAGGACTTCTCCCATCGCGGAACACTGCCTTCAAAGCCGACAATTTCAAGCCTGCATCGGTCTCCTGAATATGTGGTAGCGTAGTACGTTAGCGTAGCAGACAAGATCGAGTCGAGCGCGTGTTCGTAGCCCGTTTGTGTCGGCGAGCCCGCCTGGCTGATCGGAGAAACCACGGCCGATGAGAAGAAATGGTCGCCAGAATTTTCCTCCAGACAGCTGAGACGAATCGACCTAGCCGAAAGCCATGTCATCTGCCGCCGTCGATTGAATCTAGATCTCGGTCGGGACATGCCCGGTAATAGAATGCAAATTCTCCGTCCGCCTGCTAGCTTGCTTGCTTTCAGCGTCATGGTGCGGTTCGACAGTGGTGCTGTCAGTCGCATGTGGCTGGCTTTCCGAGTTCATCAGAGTAGCGACTCGAACAGACAATTCGATTTTTCCACAGTACCACAAGCACTCCGGAGTGCTGTTGGTTCAGATATCGCGTCTCTTCCATAAGTGACTTACACGAACTCATTGAATACGCTCCGGTCATCAACTTTGAAAACATAATCTCCTCAAATCTTCACCAGTCATTTCAAACCAGTTAAACACACCAATAAACACGAATCAATAAATATCCAGTCACAGCTCTCTAAAATTGCAGATTTGAGATTCGACTGAGTTAAAACGATTTCTCCTTGTTGGGTATGTAAGATTATATTTAAGGTTAGTATATAAGAATACATATGTATAGTTAGTTTACCGATCTATGTAATTCTTCAAACAGTTTATTAAAAGTGATCTCATTTTGACGAATCAAACATTTAACAGCTGTTAATACCAGAAAATAGGACAAAGGAACAGCAATGTTTATCATATACATAAGTATATCTATATTACATACGTATGCTATCGCATGTTCTACGCATAATACGCTGTCGCAGCACTATCACATACATAGCGGTATCGCAGTTATTAATACACCATACATCGCGTAATACAGCGTAAGTGATGCCGTATCGATCGTTCATACGTCATGGCGAATATCACGCAAGCGAGGACAATTCAACATTCGAAAATTACTTATATTTTTGTTGGCATCATCCTGTCTTCATTATGTGTTTTACTTGCTTCATACTAATCTGCCTTCCAACTCGTCATTCTCTTAAATCGTTACTCTTCGGCCTGACGAGTTTCAGCTCCCGGCAGTCACGAATTTTTGAGATTAATGGCACAATAAACACGCAAACACATGCATTTGCACCGGCGGACCTCACTTACTTCCTTTGCTAACAGCGTTTACACGATACGAATATCAGCGCCGAAAACGAATGGTACACGATTTGCATATTTTGTCATATTGAAGACTTCATTATTTTGCTTAAATCAAGACACTTAACCAAAAATAGAAATATATATGTTTGGCAGCCATGAAATTATTAAACTAGAGTGCCATAGACAAAACTAGGCCACGGAAGAAAAGTTAATATAGTTTGCTCTGAAAATTCCAAATTAAGATTTACTTTTAATTAAGTCAAATCTCAAAGATTTAAATGAATTTCAATCTCTTATTACGCGTGTTGAACACGCTCCATGTTGGGCATCAGAATAGCTGCGCCTTCTCTTTCGTATTCTTTCTCGGTTGTATTTCGAGCTGCCGTATTTACGAAACAATCGCAGTTTACATTACCTTGCGGTGACCCAGCGTGTTTGAGCTAATGTTTTATGTTATCGTTTTCATTTGCCATTACTATCGCAGTAATTATCAAGCCGTGTGAAATTTTTGTTGTTAAAGCTCAGTTGTTCGAAATACATTCTCTGCCAGCACGCTGGGAAACACACCTTCTCGCAATATATCTAATCTCATGGTAGAAAGACGTGAACGGCCTAAGAAGGAGCGAGTTTTTGAAAAGACATTGTTTGCGGCTGTCAAAGATTCATCTGATTATCTTCTACTCTGCTCGTAGATTGACAACGCGTTCGTTGGCGTGTTATAAGTCTCGTTACTCAATATCATAAATTAAAAATAAGATAAATACTTTAAGTACTTAGTGATATACTACATTAAATAGTTTATTAGAATATTTTCGATATTAATTAGTCTATTCTACGAACAAAATTGTTTCTATTTTGAGTGATTTATTTTGCAGATATTTTCACGCCTTTTATCTAAAAATGTCATCAAACACAAAAATACGTGTCCTCTCAATGTATGATTTCTTTCATTCAACATTTTAAACATAACAAAATTGTAAATTTGAAATTTAATGTGCTTTTTGTTTCAAGATGCAATTTTACAAAATCGAGTTTTTCTGCTTGAAAACAGCAAATATGAATTTAATAACAATGATAACAATGGTATTAGAGTGAGTGCATCGTATTTCAACTTAAATATTGAGAATTACCATTACGAATAATGAGGTTGTAATGCTGCGGAATACACCTGTTCTCGTTTACATATCAGTTCAGATTATGTCTGCGTAATATTGCAGTTGTTAGTAGTTTATAATACTAATTTTATTTCAGCAGTTTTACACAGAAAATAAAATGATGAAAATCGAAAACAGTAGTTGTTTTGTAGAAAATTTTTTCTGTAACGTTATCGAAAAATGACTTAATAGCCGACGAACCACATTTAAATCGAACTATTGTGCCTGTAAATGGGAAATAGGCAGTGATTACAGTGTGATTTCGCAAATATTTGCACAACGAAATTCCTGTTACACTGTTAGCAATCGATACAAATTTCATCTCCGTGAGCTAACGCGATTATCTAGAAGTCAAGCAGCTTGTCATTTTGATAAGAACAGATCTACTATTAGCATTGGGAATATATCTCGCAATATGTAAAACAGACGGAAGACGTGGCGAAAGCCGAAATGCTCATTGCAGCAAGATTTAACAGAAAAGAAAGTTACTACGAACATTTTCCGTAGTTGTCAATAAAAGTTAATAAAGTTTATTGGAGTTGCAATAACAGATAATTACGCATTTTACCAAATGACAGCGAATTCGTTATTACGCTCCGTGAATACAAAGCTGCTTAATTGAAACTGCGGTTCGGGTGATCAACGTTCTCCGTGATAGCATCTAGCAAATACTGAACATAAAATTTACAAGTATTCTGTTTTCACATTTTTTGAAAAAGTTTTATACTATCATTACTTTCCAACAAAATTTTAATCTAGTCGAACATACAGAATAAAGCATACAGAATAAACATTTATTTCCGTTACTTATAGTATTTCCGGTGGGCATGTTATGAATTACTAAAAATATAATAAAACAAAAGACAACACAAATATTTCAGCATGTTAAATGATAATTTTTAAACTTAATTATTAACATTTTTATTAGTGTCACCAAATTCATACTGTTGCAACTTGACCGAGTTTGTTCAAAGGCGATTGTGCCCCAGCAGCGACATAACGAGGGCTTACCGTAGCCATTACAAAACAGTAAATAGTCGCCGAGCGAAGTCTATTCTAAATTGAACAATATCGGAGGGCCGGAGTTGCTATGTATCGATCAAAAGTATCAATGCGGGCATCAATTGCGAAAAATAATCTTGACCAAGCCTGAAAGGTTAGCGGCCGAACAATAAGTAAATAAACGAAAAAATATAGAGAGATCAGCGTGCTTGAAAGCCCGGTGTTTGAATGGTTAAAGAAAACGAAAATAAGTGCAAACTAAAAGAAAGCTTCTTTCACCAGGTTGAGGCATTTTCCAGCAGCGGCCAGAGCTTCAAAGCACGCGACCGAACGGGTGATGGCCACTGCGAGTTTCAACACAAAGACCCGTCAGCTGCGGTTATGATTTTGCTACGGCGATCGCATGGCGTACTTTCAATTATTCGCAGTCAGACATTACAGAACTAGGTTGTTTCATAGACTCCTGTGCCGTGATCCATGACATTTCCGGCGTTTAACGCCACCACGGGTATGCTTGTGAACCTCACACCTGCGGCAGTCATACGGACGAGATAACGACAAGTGGCATGCGCGCTCGACATCGCCTCACAACGGTCGCATCGTTGCGTGGCTCGCAGCACCGCACCGTAGGCCGCGCATTTGGCGACGCGCGCGCGGAGCGATCGTCAACGCGAGTGGCGACCTGAGACAACAGCGAGGCGGCACTGAGTGGAGGAGGTGACAGGTGCTTGTGCCGAGATATCAGCAAGCACATGCCAGCTGCGCCGCCAGGACTCTGTGGCCGAATTGAAAGCAGCGTGCGGTTAGGCAGCTACAGTTTGCGCAGGTCAGATCGACGATACTTAAACCGGTGGACGAGTGATTGTTATTTACACACAATTTCTCCTATGAACCGCCAACAGTTCCCATCAATCGCTCTCTTATGTTCAGCAATACAACAACAGTAATCCCTTCATCCACCGGTTTAAGTGTCGTCAGTCCCTGACCTGCGCAAACAGCATCACCTAGCCGCACGCTCAACTCAGTTTCATTGCCACAGGCGCGCGTCATTCGCGAGGCGACAACATGGTAGCGAAAGCAGTGATATCGCCGACTGCAGGAAGCACAAAATGCGACTCGCACTCCACTCCACTCCAGTTGCCGCCTCAGCGACGTCAGTCCAAGGTCGCCACTTGCCTCGCGTTGACAGTCGCTCCCGCGCGCGCGTCGCCGTCGCACGGCTCTGAGACGCAGGCGCGCACGCTCGGCGGGCCGCACGCAACAGTCGCATGCGACCGACGTACGGTTGGGTCGTGTGTGTGAGAAATCCAGAAACGGGTATCGGAGCACGCATGCCCTTGATAGGTTATCTCGTCCATCATTTCGACGAGTGTTCTTGGCTGCCTGCGAACAGTGGGGTTCCCACATTAAGCGCATACCGGTGGTGTAGTTAAACGCCAAATGTCATAGATGATCCACGGCGTTCGGGAGTCTATGCAAAACAATAGTTCTGTGAGGAATACTGGAGATAATACGACTGCGGATAGACGTTTCTGAAAGAGGCCGCGTGATTGTGCGATCACTATTGAAGTTCCATCGCCAGAATCTGTGCTCCGCAACTGACAGGTCTTGTGGTGGCAGCGGCGGTTGAACTTCGCAATTGGATTCATCCCCACCCCGTTCCAGAGGGTCCGCGTGCTTTTGAGCTCCAAGCGCTCCCATGCCGGAAGTACCTCTCAACTCAGGTGAGAAACTTTTCACTTTTTAGTTTACACTTATTTTTTTTCGTTTCTTTTCTTTCATTCAAACACGAATTTTCAAGCACATGATATTATCTCTCTCTCTCTTTTTTTTCATTTATTTACTTATTGTTCGGCCATGTAGCCTTTCAAGGGCTTGAATTCAAGATTATTTTCACTAATTGATGCCCGCATTGTTGACTTTTTGATCAATACATAGCAACTCCATTTATCCGATATTGATTAATTTAGAATAGACTTCACTCAGCATTTATTTATATTTACATAATATAATACAGTAAACCCTCGTTAGCACGAACTCGCTTAACACGAATTTTGTCATAACACGAACAAAACTTCGGTCCAGGCAAGGGATTACAGTAGTATGGACATTTATAATAATCGGTTGGCATAATAAAAATGTTAATAGATTAAGTTTTTAAAATTGTATTTGGTAACATGTAAATATTTTAATGTTGTTTGATCTTTGTTTTGTGTATTTTTAGTAATTCCTTAGAAAACGCTGCCACCGGAAGTATTCTATGTATTCCTAAGTAGCAAAATAAATATTCTATTCTATATGCTATTCTGTATGTTCGGCCTAGATTAAAATTTTGTTAAAGGAGAAGTATTGAGGGTAGTATAAAAACTTTCAAAAATGTGAAAAAATAGAATACTTCTTAAATTTTTTATGTTCTATTATTTACTTCGTCATATCCTGGAGAATTTTCACTTTTAAACCATTTGATTGATCACCCAACTAGGAACCCGCGAGTTTCGAATTCGCTTAACCCCTGTGACTTCACGGAGCGTAATAAACGAATTCGGCTAGCGGCGCAGGCTTGTTCCTGAAATTTATATCATTGGCCTAATTTAAAATGCGTAATTTATCTATTTATTGCAACTCAAAAATAAACTTTATTAACTTTTATTAACTAACTACGGAAAATATTCGTAGTAAAACTCTTTTCTGTTCATCTTATACTAGCATTAGGCGATTTCGAAAACTCGCCCACGTATATTTCTCCGTCTGGCACATAACTGCAGAATGCTGCAATTCTGGAAGGATTCCCAATGTAATAGTAGATCTGTTCTTATCAAAATGACGAAAAACACTTGAGCTTCTAGATAATGTAATTATCACGGAATGGGAGATTTAGTATCGATTATACTAACTGGTGTAATAACAAAATTTCGTTGTACGAAATATTTGCGAATCCACTATAATCATACCTATTTCCGATTTACAAGGCTGTGGTTCAGTTTAGGAAATAATGGTTCGTCCGGTATTAGAATTCATTTTTCGATAACGTTGCAAGAAGAATTTTCTACAAAAACCTTGCTACACTGTTTTTCGATTTTCATCATTTTATTTTCTGTGTAAAACATGAAAATAAAATTTATAAATTATTTATAAACTACTAACAACTGCAATAATTGCACAGACGTATCTAATTTGATATGTAAACAGGAACAGGGTGTATTCCACGCAACATTTACAGCCTCATTTGTTCGTAATAAATTAATTCTCAATATTTAAGTTAAAATACGATGCACTCACTCCTAATACCATTGTTATCATTTGTTGGTAAAATTCATATTTGGCTGTTTTCAAAGCAGAAAAAACTCGATTTTTTGTAAAATTTTTGCATCTTGAAACAAAAAGCATTAAATTTCAAATTTACAATTTTGTTATGTTTTAAAATGTTAGATGTGGAAAGGGAAATCATACATTAAGGAAGTTTACGTATTTTTTGTGTTTATTGGACGTTTTAAGATAAAAAGGCATTGAAATTATCTGCAAAAAGTAAATCCTCAAAATAGAATAATTTTGTTCATGGAAATTAGATTTAAAAAATTAATATCGAAAAGTATTCTAATAAACTATTTAATGTAGTATATCACTAAGTACTTAAAATTATTTTATCTTATTTTTAATTTACTATAGTGTTGGAGTAACGGGACTTATAACCTTAACAGACGCGTTAATCACTAATCAATCTAGCAAGCAGGCGAAGAATAGAAGATATCCAGATGAATCTTTGACGAGCTGCAAACCAATGTCTTTCAAAAATATCCTTCTTTCTTAAGGCCAAGGTTCCGCGTCTTTCACCCACGCCAGGAAGAGTGTTTCCCAGGATTAGATATATTGCGAGGGAAAGGTGTGTTTCCCAGCATTAGCAACAGGAAATTAATATTTCCGGAGCAAGCAAGGCTAGCAAGCAAGGGACTCACACAGCTGATGAAAGTTACTGCGATAGTAGCGATTAACAAATGAAAACATTAATAAAAACATTAAGTACAAACACACGCGCTGGGTAGAAGTCACCCCACCCAAAACATTAAGGTGTGTAAAATGCGATTGTTTCGTAGGAAATCAATCAATTTGGGTGTGCACACAGCAGCAGGAATACAGCCAGGAAGGATACTGGAAAGGAGAGAGCGCAAAAAATATTCTAGTGCGTTTAACATAGGAATAAAATGGTTTCCGGTGTTTTCCAACACAGCACTTGTGTTTAAAAGTTAAAATTCGATTTAAAAATCTTTGAAGTTTGACTTAATTAAAAGTAAATCTTAATTTGGAATTTTTTTCCAGAGCAAATATCGTGCTTTTCTTCCATTAGTAGTTTTATCTCTATAGCACTCTAAGTTTTAATAATTTCCTTGGCTGCCAAACATATATTTCTATTTTGGTTAAATTAATCTTGATTTAAGCCAAAATATTAAGTCTTCAATATGTCTGACTTTGAAATATGCATCAGTTAATTTAGAAGTGTACCATTCGTTTTCAATAAAGTTGGCACTGATATTCGTATCGTGTAAACACTGTTAATAAAGGAAGTAAATTAAGTCCCGCCAGTTACCATCACATGTGTTTGCAGTATTTGTATGTATTCTACAATCCTCAAAATTCAGTAACTGCCGGGAACAAAATAAATCAAACCGGAGAGGCTTAACGGTTTAAAGAGAATAACGGGTTATATTTGGAAGGCGGATTAGGCATGAGAGCAAAAAACAGGTAAAGAAAACTTTTATAATGAAGATAGGATGACTGATGTAGCAAAAATATAAAAAGTATTTTTGAGAATGTTGAAATTTGAATATTTGTCCTCCTTGCGTGAAATATTCACCATGACGTACAGACCGTTAGTGCGGCATCACTTACCCTTTATATTACACGATAATGTAGTATATTATGTACTACATTACCATATGTATGTAATAGTATACGTATGTATACGTAGAACATACGTACTTATACGTATGTAATATAGATATACTATATGTATGTAATAAACATATTGCTTGTTTCCGCCATCACAATTTTTCTGGTGTTAACATGTGTAAATATTTTGATTCAGTCAAGTAAGGATCACTTTTTTTTTAATAAATATTTGAAGAGATTACATAGATCAGTAAAAATAACTATACATATGTATTTACAGACTTATATGCTAACCTTAAATATAATCTTACATACTAACAAGGGGGAGGAAATCCCGTTTTGGGTCCTCAGTCCGGATCTAAATCTGCAAATTTTTTTAGGAATATGTGATATGATATTTGTTGTTGATTTAGTTTGGTAATTGGGGTGTCGGAATAGTTTGAATGGTGATAGGTTGATTTGAGGGAGGTTATGATAAAAGTTGGTGGCCAGATATGTGATGTATTGTTCAATGGGTTCGTGTAAGGATCACTAATGGAAGAGACACTGATATCTGAACCAACGAGAATTTTTCCCTCCAGACACTTGTGAAGTACTGTGGAAAAATCGAATTTGAAGTCTGTTCAGGTCGCTTCTCTGGCAGTGAACTTCAGAGAAAAGTATTCATGGCCACATCTATAAGGACTGAGTCAAGGAAATGGCAAGGATACAATACATTTCTTGACCTTACCACCAATCGAACCGGCACCATGACCTTAGAAAGCAAGCAAGCTAGCTTTAAGGCGGACGGAGGAATTTGCATTCTACATTACCGGAGCATGAGGGAAGTGATCCGACCGGGAGGTCCTAGGTTCGAATCCTGACGGCGGCAGGATTTTCGACACTAGCTTTTCAGCTAGGTCGAATTCAGTCGCTGTCTGGAGGAGAATTCTAGCGGCCGGCTGCTCTCATCGGTAGTTTTCCGTGGTTTCTCCGATCAACGCTAGGCGAATGCCGGAGCAGGACCCTACCAAACGGGCTACGGACCGCGCGCGATCTTTCGTTCCTCGTCCTTGTCCTATCCTCTCCCCTTACACACACACTTACACTAACATGCACTACACTACCACATATTCAGGGAGACCGGTCTGGAGCTTAGAGCTTGTCCCGGCTGGGGCGGTGTCCCGCTGGTGGGAGAGTCCTGGTTAGGGGGAAACCCCATTAGCCGACGGTAGGTCGGCGCCGGATCTCGCCATCCAGCGGGGAAGATCACCGCCATCTCCCGAGAAAAAACATGGACTACACTAACGGGACTAATGACCAAAGCAGTTGACGCGCCCGGAAACACGAAGAAATCAATCAATCAATCAACGAATACGTTTCTTGACTTAGCTCAAAAATATTTTTCAGATGTCACTTTTCTTATGCACTGAGGATCTGAACTTTCTTTCACTGCTTCTGGGCGCCCTCGTTTACGCAGGCGAGAACAATTCGACCTGGGGTGGGAGCGTATTGCTCGCCGCTGCGCAAGCAGTGTCAAACAGGGCTTCCGCGTGTTTGCCGAATCGCTGAGGCATAAAACGCAGCGCCACGCCGAGTGCAGTATTTCCCAGAGTGTGCAAATGACTTATAATCCTCGTCCGAATACTCTTTGTGGCGAGACGCCTGAACAGCCAACAAAATTCGAATGCCCACCGCCGTGTTCAGTTAAATGGTGTCCATGGGAAGCACATAATTTGCTCACCTGAGAAGAAACGTGTAGGTAAGGTTATTGTAATTATTCGTTTTAACAAATAGAGACGGGATTAGAAACCACGAAATATTTTTTTTAATTAATATAATTTCTGCATAACCAACAGTGATACAAATGACGGAATAAGCAAAGAAATATAATTTTCCGGATTTAAAATCTCTCGTCAGAGCACCACTTTTAAAATTTAACATTTATAGCAATGAAGTACAATGAAACAATAATATGACTGAATTTGATTATTAGAATAAAAGAAATTGTATATAATTACATTTTATCCCATCTTTTTTCATGTAAATTGTTTATTTCCGTAATTCATTTTTTCGTAAATATAAATTGCTGAATGGTTCCACTAATTATTAGTGCCCAAAACATGTAATTCTTATCCTGGCACAACTGGTCTGCACTGATTATTCACACCTCCACCAGCAAGGGTGGCTCAGGGCGTCAAATGATGTCACCGCAGTGCCTCTGACCGGGAAGTCTAAGGGTTCGAATCCCGACGGCGCCAGGATTTTCGACTCTAGCTACATAGCTAGGTCGAATGCAGCCGCTGTGTGGAGGAGAGTTCTCTGATTGGAAAGTTTTCTGTGTTTTTTCCAATCAACACAAGGCGAATGGCACTATACTACCACAGTTGTCGAGAATCCCGTCGGGATATTAGAGTTTCTCGCGTCCTCGGCGATGCCCCGCTGGTGGGAGATACCTAGTTGGGAAAAGTCTCTGCAAGTCGACGTAGCACCGGGAGTGGTAGCTCAGTGCATCAACTGATGCAACTGCAGCGCCTCTGACCGGGAGGTCCTAGGTTCCAGGACTTTCGACACTAGCTTTCCAGCTAGGTCGAATTCAGTCGCTGTCTGGAGGAGAATTCTAGCGGCCGGCTGCTCTGATCGGTAGTTTTCCGTGGTTTCTCCGATCAACACCAGGCGAATGTCGGTTCAGTACCCTACCAAACGAGCCACGGACCGCGCACAATCTGTCCTTCCTCTTCCTTGTCATATCCTCTCCCCTGATACACACACTTACACTAACAAGCACTACACTACCACATGTTCAGGGAGACCGGTCGAAAGTTTAGAGCTTGTCCCGGCTGGGGCGGTGCCCCGCTGGTGGGAGAGTCCTGGTTAGGGGGAAACCCTACTAGCCAACAGTAGGTCGGCGCCGAATCTCGCCATCCAGCGGGGGAAGATCACCGCCATCTCCCGAGAAAAACATGCACAACACTAACGGGACTAATGACCGAAGCAGTTGACGCGTTCGGAACCACGAAAAAATCAATCAATCAATCAATCAATCGTCTGTATGACTTGCCCGGATTGCACAACTCAATCTTGAAATAAATTGTCTTAATATCCACGGACCACGGACCGCTCACGATCTGTCCTTCCTCTTCCTTGTCCTATCCTCTCCCCCTTACACACACACACTTACACTAACATGCACTACACTACCACATATGCGGGGAAACCGGTCGGGAGCTTAGAGCTTGTCCCGGCTGGGGCCGCGCCCCGCTGGTGGGAGAGTCCTGGTTAGGGGGAAACCTCACTAGCCGACGGTAGGTCGGCGCCGGATCTCGCCATCCAGCGAGGGAAGATAACCGCCATCTCCTGAGAAAAAAACATGCACTACACTAACGGGACTAATGACCAAAGCAGTTGACGCGCCCGGAAACACGAAAAAAAAACCAATCGACGTAGGTCGGAGCCGGATCTCGCCATCTTGCGGGAGAAGATCACCGCCATCTCCCGCGATTAAAAACATGTACTGCACTTACAGGATTAGCAGTTGACGCGCCCGGAATCACTCTACGTAAGCCTTTGCGAGCAAAATTCAGGTCGTGGGAAACACGGCTTCACTTGACCTACATTCCTCTCAAGTGGTTCTGCAAACTTGACGAAATTCAACGACGGTGACCGTGTGAGTGTTATAGCATTATTACACACCACCCTAAGGTGGTTGCAAGAAATCGTCTTCCGAAATTTCCTTCATGAGAGCCCCTAAAAAGTTGTCAATATAAAATGAACCTATCAAAGTTTCAGTGGAGAAACGTCAAGACCTGCCTCATCAGTGGTAAAGTTTAAAAAATTGCAATATTTCTGAAATATTCGAGTGTTTTTTTTATTTTTGCAATAAAACATGTAAAAACATGTTTTTTATTTCTGTTCAGAATATTTTTGTGTTCAGTTTTGACGCGTTTGACAAATGTACAAACTGGAAGATATATTTGCAATCAGGAGTGCACAAATGTTAGACGTTAAATAGCAACATACTAAATACATCAAAACTTAATGGTGTTTCTTTTAAAGCACCTTTGGCATTGGCAAAATTTCCAATCAAAAAGACAGCTCTTTCGTGATAACTGATAATGAACGATAATGGGTCTCCTTCGCTTTTCTTCTCCTGATGTAAAAAATAGAAGCAGGTTATTTTGAAGCAAAGTGTAGCAACGTGCACAATTTGTACATTGTTTGATTTAACTGTAAACAATATATTTCATGTAATGTGTACATTCAAAATAAGTGTTTTTTGTGTGCAAAGATTGGGAAATAGGAGAAATTAAAGAGGTCTATTTAGGTGCAGTGGAGTGATTTAGGTGCAAATTAGGTGCACGGCAAGTTTCTGAAATGCTTTCTATTGGGTTATTGAACATTTTAGAATTAAAACTGATAGCTCCTAATGCGCTTTGTCCGTAGGTGCATCACCTAAATATCCGGTCCTTAGCCATGACCAAACGCGAGAACGTAAGCAAGCCTCGACGACCGCCACGAGTTAGACACTTCAACCACGTCAATTATTTGCTGTATATCGGTCTAATGACTTTAATAATAATGACCTTTAGAAGCAAAAGTCCTGCAGAACAAAACCACAGAAAACGGTTTTTAAAATATGCAGCACGCACTCACTGCTCTGGAACAACAAATATAAAAGTTTCGTGTAACATTGCAATACATATATTAATAATTATTAATATCGTTAGGCCGACTAGACACATAGTCATAGTTATTAGTGTTACTGGCCGTGCATCGTTCAATACTTGTCATAATACCATATTCTAATAAAAAATAATATAAATAAGAAATCTTTGCTTTTGATTCGGGGCATTAAATCTGATGGAATGCCGACATACCACGCCTGAGCATTATGGCAATATTCACAGCCTTCGGAAGTCAGTAGATCTAGTGTAGGAGTCGGCAGACAAAGATCAAGCAGAGAATGTAAACACAAAGCATGCATGAAGTATAGAGAAAAATTCTGCCTAGTGCGAAAATATGTTTGCCAATTTTTTTAGTGAATCGACCAAGATTTGAATTTTGTTTAAATACTTCATTACGTATTACTTTATAACGTGCTTCTTTTCTTTTTAAATTCTGCCTTATATAAACATTTTTACAAAAGGGCAGAAATATGCTTGAATAATTAATTAATCTCTTGTTTTCGTTTGGGGTAGTTTTATTAAATTGTTCTGTTATTTATGTAACATATAAATAATGTTGAATAAATTAACAAGTCTCTCTTACGCGTGGACGGCTCTTTTTAACAGACAATAATCGTCATTGGAAGATAATGGGTTATTGCATGTAATTAACTCTGAAGTAAGTGCGATTACGAAACCAAGATACTTTCGATTAAAAAATGTTTAATTTACTCTCCACTGATAATTTCAAATTATGATGCGTGATGTGGCTGATTTAACTTGTACAAATGTAAAATACCAACAGTTTATCCGAAACCAAGTATGGAGTAAATAACTGCTTTTCGCCGCGAAATAAACCGCTACGGTCGTGTAAAAAACCGCACGTATTCTCCTACACAATTTTATTATATGCGTGACTTGTGGGTATTGACAATACTATGTACACACCAACGACACGAACCAGTGTATACGCACAACGGACAATGTGGAGCGCCACTACTGCCTTCACGTCGCCAAATCCTTGGCAAGATCACGAAATAGTTGATTATGTGGCGTCGTGGTAGCGAAATGACTACACAGACACGAGCTCTAGTTACAATGATATTTATTTACAGAATATACAAGTATTTACAGCTCTGGGGTTACGTTCGCACCACTCCAAAGACTCCACGCACACTGGTCTCATTCCGGCTAGTGCGTCCTCCACCCAGACGCTTTACCGCGCCGGTGTCCTGACACCCGGTGCTACGCACTCGCAGTGACCAAGGAATGAACTGCCAATGGGCGGCAGTTGCGTCCGCACGCGAGGCGATATCTAAACGAACTCCTTTTCAGTTGTCTAAAGCTACTAACAGTCTTTGTACTAGCCGACCGGATGCCCTCCCCTCTGCTCGCCATCTTCGACACTTTCTAAGGATGTTCGAAACCCTGGCCGCCATGTGGTGACGTTACAGTTAGATACAAGAGCTCACTCCTCTTGATCGGACACAGGCAGAGCTGGTCTACCCTGACCACTTTACGACGCTATACATAACTGTACCACATTGCATAGAGAAAGATCAGTGGGATCAAGGCAAAGCACGTGCCATGGTGAGGCTTCTTTATGCGGAGAAGATTGATCGGACAAACATGCCTGGATGTGGTGAAATGTACCATGCATTTCAAACTCAAAAGACGTATTTGAAAGCGATCACGTGCTTTACATTTTAGAGAAGAAAATAAAAAAGTGTTTATTAAATGTTCAAACTCATTTAAATACGCCAATGTATGCTCTTAAAGTAAAAAAATATGCTCAATCGGCAAAAATATGCCGAAAAATGCTCAGTAATGTTTTGTACATAGATTTCAAACAACAAGAAATGAATTTGTTCTCTTTATGCATATCATTGTGTGTAAGGGGGAAAAGCAAAGGGCAAATAATCCAGTCACGACAGTTATCTTTATTTTATAGTTCATAAGGTGATGATAGTCAGTTGCTCAAAAGCGACGACCTTCATTAATAGTGGCTTGTTAAAAAAACGTGGCTTTTATGACTATTTTATTCTATCAAGTGATATTCATGTGCGAGTAATATCAGCATTCTCGCCAGGTTGAGCAATAACACAACAGGACACGACATCTGGTTGTCCAGAAGCCATCCTGTAGCGAGTAAGTCGAGAGGAAAGAGCTGTGTGATATTTTGAGGAAAAAAACGCCGCTAAATGAGTAAGAAAAGCGACAAGTGTTTACAATGGACATTCCTCGCTACCTTACAAGGCAAAGACTTCGAAAGGATATTCGATATTGAGTTTCCAAAGCAATGCTAGCGTACATAGCTGCAAAATATGTTCTAAAGGTTTAAAGTCATTTTCTCTTCTAACGTCCGGGAGTTCCAGCAGTCTCCAGTTTCTATCGCTCATTAAGTTGTAATCGTGATATAGACAGAAAGGAACGTAGAATGACGCTGTGTGACCTCGACCATCAGCTGTCAAGTTCGCATTTGTGTACAGAACATATCTGTAAATATTTCAAAACCAGTTTTATTTACTGTAAACATTGACTATATTACAAATTTATCTCGATATTTTTTAACATTTTAAATAAGTGTATTTCAAGTGATTTAATGCATTGATAAGTGTATCCTCTCTAAATTATTGACATAAATTAATGTAATCGAGACGCGTAACTACCGTTAGAGCCTTCATTTCAGATCATGCATCTTTTGACAGTCAGAAGCACACATACAATACCAAGGTAATTAGAATATATTGAGGAAACAATATAGTTTTCCGTACTCAGTTTCTTAACCCTGATCTAACTTGAAACAGCTTCTTGTGGCTCTTTCTGGTCTTCCCAGATGTTGGGCCAGTACGGTGAATTAGACCCAAACCTCAACATCCAAAGTAAACGTTTTCCTCCAACTCCAAATTGTTCAATGCAGTCCACACGTTGTTTCTTAAAAAGTTACACTATTTTGAGCGTCGGGCTTGGGAGAGAAGTTGGTAAATTAGTAGTTTTAATCAGTTTTTCTTAAATATTTCGAGGTTTTTGCGGTTAATCTAAAAAAGTGCCATATACAAAGAAAATCTGTATTAAACAGCGAACAAAAAAGGTCCTGTCTATAATCTTGCTCAAATGAACGGTTCCAGAGTTGCGGAGGATGTAAAAGTAGAAATTTTACAAATTTTTGTAGATTTCTTTGGAAAAAATGGCATCAAGTGAAGAGGCATGCTCAAGTGAGGATTGATTAGATTTATTGTTTTTCGTGTTTCCGCACAACTGCTTTGGTCATTAGTCCTGCTAGAGTAGTGCATGCTTTTTCTGGGAGATGCCAGATCTACCCCCGCTGGATGGCGATCCGGCGCCGACTACTGTCGACTAGCAGCTTCTAATCCAGGATTCTCCCACCAACTGACACCGCCCCAGCCGAGATACAAGATCTAAATAATCTGACCGGTCTCCGAATATGTGATAGTGTAGTGCATGTTAGTGTAAAGGGAGAGGATAGAACAAGGAAGAGGAAGGAAAGGTCGAGCGCGGTCCGTGGCCCGTTTGGTAGGGTACTGCTCCGGCATTCGCCTGGCGTTGATCGGAGAAACCACGGAAGATTACCGATCAGAGCAGCCGACCGCTAGAATTCTCCTCCAGACAGCGACTGAATTCGACCTAGCTGAAAAGCTAGTGTCGGAAATCCTGCCGCCGTCAGGACTCGAACCCAGGTCCTCCCAGTCAGAGGCGCTGCAGTGACATCAGTTGATGCACTGAGCTACCGCTCCCGGTACAATCAAGCAATCAATTAAGAACTGCATAGGCGAGGGAAGGATCTGGGTGCTGCTGGACAAGAGTGGAGTCACATGGCCCTTCCTACAGTCAGAGGAGCCGAGGCGAGACATAGAAACGATCGTATCTACTAAAAGCCGCGTCGTAGTTTGCCCGTCGGGTTCTAAACTCCAAGACCTCGCTCGACGTGCACAACTTAACCTCGAGGCATTGAGCATCGTGGATTGCACGGGTGATAGTCTCGTGGGTGACGCGATAGAAGCATGCACTTGTGACGCGAGGCCCCACCGTTCATGGTATAGATAAGTTTTTTGTCTGCAAATCAGCTTCCGAGAGATGATAACTTGTATATAGATGACGTATATACGGTGCTAATAAACCATATATAAAGTTCGTGACCGTGCGTTTCAACTACGACGTCACACTGCTGCAGTGACTAGAGGGGTAGTTGAGCGTGAAATACTTGATCAATGACAGATACAAGATTATGGAACGAATACACGTATTTGCATCTTTCTCAATACTCTCAGGGTAAAACCCTTGATAGGTAATTGCACTGAGTTGTGGTATGTCCATCAAATGTGTTAGAACGTGCACCTGCTCAACACCAGAGCACGATGAGTTGCCTACCAAGTTGCCATAGACAATTGCTCGCCCCACTACAGTCATGTTTTAATAAAGCGATTCATTCGACCTAAAACATTATAACACATAGTTTCCGGCAGCTGTTTGTGTACGTGCCTGCGCGTGTGGATACGGGTATATGCCTTATGTATTCACTCTTTGGCATACTATAACACGAAGCCTGTGAGCACTGACAAGGGGATGACTAGCATTTATGTTTCCAATATGAAACATCAATGCTTTGTTTTCTATGTTGTTGTTTTTAATTCGATATATATATATATATAGAGAGCAGACGCCCACCTACCAAAGCAATTGCCATTAGCTCAGTGTGACGGGTAGAGCCTAAAATTTAGGTTGTGACTTGACGTGGCTACGTGACAGAGGTCAATTGGAAAGAAAGTTTAAAGACAAAAACGTAAATTTAATGAGAAATTAAAATGTAAATTGATTATTATCTGAGCTCAGTTTTTTAAACCCTTTGTTTGTTTTTTTATAATCTTAAAACTAACATGATCAAATTACACGGTAAAACAACAAAGCAAAAGAGATGCGCTTAACAAATAAAAAGAAAAAAGGGGGCCAATGCGCGGCCTGCACCTTCTGAATGTTGACAACAGTCCAGTAAGCTCGAAGGGCGTAATGAATGTTTGTTTTGTCTGGTCGGAGCTCGACAGATTATTAGAATCACCGCTGCGGCAGGAGGACGCGCTAGTGAATCGGCCTCCAAACAGGCAACACAGCTGGGCCTCTTTCTTCTGACGGCACGCCCTTAGGGTGGAGGGTGGATTCCCTCGCAGCCTGCTCCCATTCAAGAGAGTAGAGCAACTACGACATCAGCTGACGTCGGCGGTAGCGGTGACGACAGATCGGTGACGACAGATCGTAATTTTCGTAATCGCGTAACTTGCGATACACGGCGCGGGCGTAAACGAGCAGAGTAAAACAACAAATACGCCTAGATAAAGTTCTTTTTTTTCTCAATCTAATGACACGCGGTGCGATAATACCACAAATCGCACTCTAATCATGCTACTTCGCGCTATCCTAGCGCCCACACAACTCGGATGACCTCCGCGTCCCACACCCGTACAACATGAGCGTCCCCTGCCTCCTGTGTCCGCACAATGACTCGGGCGTCCCCGCGCCTCTGTCCGTAAGACCTCCCGCTTCTGTCTGCTCAGCGTCTCAGCGCCCACGAACCTTTCTCCCCAATTTCCATGAATGTTCGAAGTTTCTACAGAAATTTTGGAAGACGTTGTTACTGGCCGAAAAAGTTAGCTACGCCGAAAATAATATTGCTCCAACCAGATTATGTCTTGTCGGTAATTTTGATGGAATTTTTCCAGAACGCCTTCGCACAATTTCCTAAACAAACACGGAGCGGTCGCCGCGCCCGCCCGCGTGGAGCCTGGTCTGCGGTCCCTGAGGGTTTTCGGAGGCGTTATCTAAACACTACACCCCTTTGCTCGGCGACGCTAAGGGAGCGGCGTAGATGGCCAAAGAAGTGATTTAGTCGCACCCGGTTAGCACGCACGCTTCTGAACAGTAATAACAAAATAAATGTATTTATTTTCTTAATCCAATATTCGGTTACGTCACATTTGCTCCTTCGGATAGAGATAAAATCGAGTTTTAAGAATTTTAATTTTGAAAAATTAAGAGTTTTATCTCAAGTTGAAAAAACAAAAAATGCTACCGAACATTAGATTCATAACTGGTGAATAATTAAAGAAAAAATGAATCAAAACAACATTCAATATTCAAGAAAAAATTTGCGCAACTCCTTTACTTAAATAAAAGCAAAAAGAACTATTAATCACTATTTAATCAGAATAAATAATTAAATCAAAATTCTTCCTAATTTTTCTCAGCGACACGAAGACTGCAACCGTGCCGGGAGCCCAAGGTACTGAAGAATTATGTCAGAGATTGTCAATCAGTGGTTTAAATAAAATCTACAGAATAGTTTAACCCTTTAAATGGTCAAAATTATAAAATTAAAATTTCTGCTGGAGCCCATCCAAGTCTTTAAGAGGCATACATTTGGGCACGGGAATCGTTTCAATAACAAATGGTCCGGTAAATAGAGGAAAAAATTTGGCGGAATAATCCAGCAGGCTGATCATTAACCTAGGGGTCCTGGATAAGTACTTTGTCACCTACGAAAGCGGTAGGTTCTTTACGAGGCTCTTCCTGGCATTCTTAGTGATATTATCTAATATAATCCCCGCAACGGGTTTCCTGTACTAGGGGACCTGTCCCAAGCAATCGGGGCCAACAAAGGAAAGAATGTTTAGGTTTTCTTCCGAAACAAGCGCTCATACGGCGTCATACCAATAGAACTGCGTTCTATAATATTAATCCAGTCATTAATATGTTACTAATTAGTAGAGCCATCTTTATGATTTTGAGGGATGTAAGCTCGAATAAACGTGATTTCTCCATGACCCTCTCACTCAAGTTAGATTGAGGATGTCTGATGGAGGAAAATAACAGAGGACTTCATTTTCTAGTGTTTGTTTCCCAAAACGTTCCGGTAAATTGGGAGGCATGATCGCTTAAAATTTTCTGGTAAGACCTCTGCAGTCTGAAAGAAATCCCGGATCAATCGTTTTAAAACAATTTGCAGGTCCTGCTATCGGATAGAGCTGTGTAAATTTAGAAAGGAATCAATGATTACGAGGATGTGTTTGTAACTCGTAATTCGCAGCAGGTAACGGTCCGTACAGACTAAGGCAGGCCAATCCATCTGGGGCCGATGCGATAACGTGCTGCATCGGGCCTTCATAATGCCTATTAGGATATTTAGTCTCTGACAGGTGACACATTTCGAGACCGTGTCTAGTTTGTCTCGCCATGCCTTCAGCATGAAAGTTAGAAGCACTTTTAGGATCTTATTTCCACCGAAATGCCCGTGCTTTTGGTAGAATATGGGTAATTAATTTGGTTGGGGTAATTTCTGTAGGTATCCAACATGATACTCATTCATTGTTTTTTGCCCGGAACATAAATAAAATTACTAGAAAGTTTAACTACCAGATTTTGATTTAACTTTTCGACAAGGTGGGTCATTTGATCTAAAGAATTCTGCAAAAATAGCTTTGCTTTGCCAATAACGGCATCTTGTTCCTGTAACTTTGGAAGACTTAGGCCGCATTTCCGGGAATAGGGCCACATTTAAATCTAATGCATTAATAAAATACACTGTTTCATCTCTGAACTTCTGATTTGGCGTGTAGGCAAACTGACTCTAAAAAAATCTGCAAGAGGATTTACATAATTCCTGGATAATGCCGGATTTCAAAGTCGAATTGTTGTAGCCAGAGCACCCACCGCAACATCTGGCGTTGGTGCAGTGGCAGCGTTTCTAAGAAAATTAACGCTTTATGGTCAGTGATAATATAAAATTTCCTACCAGCCAGGTACCCAAGCATTTTCTGTGCCCGTACAATTGATAAAGCCTCTTTCTCTGTAATTGAGTACTGCAACTACTAGACCTCAATACCCTGCTAGCGACCGCAACAATTTTATGACCTGATCATCTTTATCAGGCTGTGATAAAACACATCCAATGCCTACGTTGAGCTACGTCTGTAAATAAAATGGCTGGGAAAAGTCCGGTGGTTTACTGTAATGGCTCAAGGAAAAGCTACCTTAATTTTTTTTGAATGTCTGTTCATGTCATCTGTCCAGTGCCATTTCTGTTCCTTTCTCAATAGGTTTACGAGAGGTGCCAAGAATCCTGTAGCCTGGAATAAATCTAGATTGATAGACGCACACAAAAAATCCTTTTAATTGCTTCTGGCATTTTGTGGGCGTGGGAATCTTGGTCTATGGCATTGACCTTCTCTGGTCAATCTGCACCTCTGTGCTAACGCGCGGTAACCCAAAATGAAATTTGACGCATAATTGTGATTTATTAAGATTCATCATGTGGTGTACCGACAAACATTCCAATAACTGTTCTAAATGACTGAGATGTTCTGGAAATTTTGGTGATGAAATTACAATATCGTCGATATAAGGTGACGAATTGTTTGATTTCGTCGCCTAATTTCTCATCGAGACAACGAACAAAGGCTGCCTCCACCGTTTTTCAGACCAAAAGGCATTCTTTCCAGACGTACGTCAACCTGCTGTACAAAAATCCTGCAATTTTCTGTCGTCTGGGTGAATTGAAATTTGCCAATACGAGCTTGAAAATCTAAAGCCGAAAAAAATCTTGGTTTTATTAAATTTCCAGCAAAATTTCATCAGTGTTCTGAGGTGCCTCGTTTCGGATAGTAACCTCGTTAATCACTGAGCATCTAAACAAATCCTTACCCCCGTCTTTTCTACTACTACAATAGGTTCAAATAAGCTGTTACAGATCTTTCAATTGATACTCCTCAAGCATAGTTTTAATAGTTTGATCTACTTCCTCATCGACTGGAAGGATAATTTTCATTTTAAAAGGTGAATCATCGGTGACCTGAATTCGAAAGCAAAAGTCTTTAATAGGACGTACAGGATGATCAAAAGATTACATATTTGAGAAGCATTCTTTGCAGCTGGGACTGTTCGTGGTCAGAAAAGTCATTATGCGGCACACGCTATGACCACCACGTCATCTCTCATACTCCAGGACGCGCATGAATGCTGATTTCTATTTTGTCATCACCGTCAGTCCTGATTACAATTTCCTATTCTCACCGAAGCCTACAAGATCGGAAAATCCACTACTCCATTATTTTCCCAAAAATCAACCCCAAGTATTACGTAATTCAGATCCTCTATGATCAAACATAAGACTCAACAAAATTTCCCCCATTTAAAGAAAGCAAAGCCTCATGATAGTGAATTGGTTTACTTTTTTTCTTCCTACTCCAATAACAAAACATTTAATAGTGGGCAGAGTTGCATTGAATGTCACAATAGTTTGAGTAGAACTTCCTAGAAATTGCACTGATTTCACTACAGTGTCTAATAAAGCTGAACACCAAGATTTTCAATAAGAAACTCCACAACTGACATTTTCTCGCTCGCCTTCTGACAGGTCTATCTGCCGTCGTTTAGGCCAAAAGGCAATTGACTGACAGCATTGAATATTGGTATCTCTTGAGATAATTCGTTTGGAAACTCAGATACCCAGAAAGCCCAAACGGTTCTAGCTCTGACGGACCATCTTATGGAATCCTGATGTCCATTCCTACTAGTTGTGTTATTATTACGGTCATTTGAGTTTGGTGGTGACGGGAGTTGTCTTCCCATTCCTTCTGACTTGATCATCACGGCGCCCTGACTGCCTGTTCCGATTATCTTCTCGGGCGAAAACCTGTGATTTCCGGTCCCAATTTTCTACAAGGGTTTGACTGCGTTCTATCAATTGCGCCAGCAATTCTTGAAATGACTAAGATTGTCAAATCGTACACCGTTAATAAGGTTTTGCATGTAAGTAGGAAAGTGTGGCGGTTAGAGCCAGACAATCTTTTATCATCTGTCGTCGGATCACATAGTTTAATAGCCGAAATTTTTCCATGGCGTAATCTAAATATGATTGGTTTCTTCTGCTTATCCTATCTACTCGAGAATTTTCTCCGAACTCGTAACGTCGCTGCCTCCCAGTAACGTGAAAGAAAACGAGTTCGGAATTCCTCGTAAGTCTGCGGAAAAGGTAGCACGCAGTGAGCCAGTGCGGCGTTACCCCGTAAAAGTTCCTGCATAAATCTTGAGCCTATGAGGCGGTACCGCCTTTGTCAAATTCATAATTTTCGGCACGACTCAAAAACTTTCGGATTTTCAGTCTGATTTGCAGTGCCAAAAGATTCTGGAGGAGGAGCCCACTAGCAATTTTAATCCAGAACCAGCAGACGCGTCTGCACTGGATGATTTCCATTTCCTTTGTACTTTTCCTTACCAGATTAATCACATTTTTATCTATTTTCTTTAGTTTAGGCTCTTCCCTGAAACTTTCCCTACTACTTACTCACCTATCTTTTCAATTTTCTACTCAGAATTTGACTAACTTCAGAGGAAGTTTTGCTTCAAATCGGAGTGAATTTGCTGTTCATTCTGGCCACTCCCGGCACAATGATTTACTGACTCACAACACGCCTCATTTTATTGTCGCATGCTCGTAATTCTGCACTCGATCAGGTTTTTTAAATTTTCTTTCTGCCTGGTCCTGAATTCCAATTCTTGACCTAGCTTCAACGGTGTTCTCAATTTCCGCACCTACCCTCGAGTTATTGATTTTTCAGTGATCCGATTTCATGGTCGAACTTCTCTCTTCCAATTTTACAAGTTTTGCGGATTGGTTATCTAAACAGTTATCTAATCTATCAAATCTTTCCTGACACTTTTCTCGTGTCTAAAAATCGCAAATTAATTTTCTCGTCCATTTCCCATACTTCCCGGAAATCTGGTTCTTTAATTCGATTTTTAAATTTTCATAATTCGTTTGTTTCGTTAGAACTCGCATGAGATCACTTAAGGTGATTTCATGCGTAGACTGGTCCTCTGAGCTGTCATCACCTCCCACGTCTACACCTGATTCGTCCAGTACTTTGAATAACTTATGATTTCACAGTTTTTCGAAACGCGCACACGATTTTTCCACACAAGACAAAAATAGTAACACTCACAAACAGAATACAAACCAATTGATATCATTAACAGTCCACAACACTAACCCTGCAGCAACGTCCTTCCATCCATTTCTTGCTTAATATTATAAAAAAATCAAATCGAATTTGTCGCAGCAATACACAGTAATTCAAAAGTAACAATATTTATTTTAAGACAACTTCAAATTTGAGGGCGTTTTACTGGGGTATCAAAGATACTAATTCGAGCCCCACTTGGGAAAGCATTTATGACGCCCCCACCTACCTGTGCTGTAAATTGCTTTACAGCCAGGTGACGGTATTCGAATTTAGGCGGACGGACGCTAGCGGACAGAGGTCAATTGTTGAAAGTTTAAAGACAAAAACAAACTCATGAGAAATTAAAAATGGGGTAAATTGACATTATTATCTGAGCTCAGTTTTTTTAAACTCTGTTATTTTATGCAATCTAAAATTAATACGATCAAATTACTTAAAACAAATAAAGCAAAAAGAGATGCGCTAACAAATAAAGAAAAAAAGGCCAATAAAAGCGGCCTGCACCTTCTGGAATGTTGACAATAACTGGTGTAAGCCTGAAGTATGCGTAAAATAATTGTTTATTTTGGTCTGTCGGAGCCTACAGATTATTAGAATCACCGCTGCGGCAGGAGGACGCGCTAGTGAACACTTCAAACAGGCACAATGCAGCTGGCCTTTCTTCTGACGGCAATGCCCTTTAGTGGAGGGTGGATTCCTCTGCAGCCTGCTCCCATTCAAGAGAGTAGAGCAACTACGACATCAGCTGGGACGTCGGCGGGGAGCAGGACGACAGATC
This sequence comes from Teleogryllus oceanicus, assembly GCA_964035755.1. Classification (NCBI taxonomy): domain Eukaryota; kingdom Metazoa; phylum Arthropoda; class Insecta; order Orthoptera; family Gryllidae; genus Teleogryllus; species Teleogryllus oceanicus. Next base: position 169,887,617 of record CAXIVR010000003.1, read on the forward strand.
GGTGACGACAGATCGTAATTTTCGTAATCGCGCAACTTCGTGATATACTACGCGGGCGTAAACGCATGCAGGTGTTAAACAACATTACTAGATAAAGTTCTTTTTTTTTTTTCTCAATCGAATGATACGCGGTGCGATAATACCACAAATCGCAATTTAATCATGCTACTTCGCGCTTGGTCCTAGCGCCTACAATAACTCGGATGACCTCCGCGTCCTACACCTGTACAAATATGAGCGTCCCCGCTCTGTGTCCGGCACGACTTGGGCGTCCCCGCGCCTCTCTTAATCCAAAGACCTCCCCGCTTCTGTCTGCCCCTCAGCGTCTCAGCGCCCACGAACCTTTTCCCCACCCCATGAATGTTCTAGAAGTTTCTTAAGAAATTTTGGAAGACGTTGTTACTGGCCGAAAGTTACTACGCTGAAAAATAATATTGCTCCAATCAGATTACGCGTCTTGCTTTGGTAATTTTGATGGAATTTTCCAGAACGCTCTCTCTCGCACAATTTCCTTGTAAATAAACACGAGCGGTCGCCGCGCCCGGCCCGCGTGAGCCTGGTCGCGGTCCCTGAGGGTTTTCGAGGCGTTATCTAAACACTACACCCCCTTGCTCGGCGACGCTAAGGGAGCGGCGCAGATGGCCGTGCGAAGGATTTGTGGTCGCACCTGTCAGCACGCACGCTTCTGAACAGTAATAAATAAAAATAAATGTATTTATTTCTTAATCCAATATTCGGTTACGTCACATTATATATATATATATATATATATATATATATATATATATATATCGAATATATTTAAAAAAGTTATCTTTCTCGATGATTTTGTACGTGGTAATATCGTTAAACTGCATTTTGAACCTTGTCTGTATAGAATATTGATTAGAAAATTAAGAGCAGAAGACAGAGGCTGGCTGGGTAGAATAAATCTTAAACTACGTATTATTATATATACAGGACGTTTACTTCGATGATTTATGAATGAAAGTGAATAAATGGGAATAATAGCAAAACACGATGTCCTTTATTTTTTATTTCCTTCTTTACATTCGATAAACATTATTATTAACATATTACTTATATGTAAACAAATATAACTCATTTAAGAAACTATAATTGAAAATGGAAACAGGATGGTAAATTCCATCCTTTATCATACTTAAAACATCAATATTTTAAACATCGATGTTTTTTCTGATCGACATCGAAAACTTTTTGGTGATGTATCGAAGTATTGATGTATCGATGTTCTGCTAAAATTTTCCATCACTAGCACTGACATCGACTCTACGCGTACACAAAACCTTATTTTCCTATAAATAGATAAAGTGATAAAATGCATAAATAGATATGAGAGGCTACTAATTGAGTGAACCTCTTTCTTGTTTCATGGAATTACAGAACGATCGGTCAGAAGTCAAATATAATTATAGGAAAATACACTAAATATTTTATTTAATTATTAGAAATTGTGTTCCTGCATAAAATATAAGAGAAAGAAAAAGAAATGCTAATGTAAAATCATATTTTGTACTTAATACTACCTAAAACAAACACCCACAAAAGATCTGAACACTTTCTGTTTCTTAACATTTACTATTGTATCCTAGACTTGTCTCTATCGAACAGCAAATGGGTTCCAAACAACCTCTCTTCAAATTAATGTACAGTGCATTTTTACAACGCGTTTCAAACATTGATGTACTGCCGACCATACGACGTGTCATATAGCCGGCAAATGCATCGTGCGACTGACGCGTCGTATAGCCCGGTAATGCATTGCGGATTGATGCGTTATAGAAGATCGGTGCAATGCATTGTGTGACTGATGCGTTGGCAGTCAGAAGCATTGGTGATTGATGCGTTGGGAGAGCCGGTACGTATCAGTGATTGACGCCGTCATATAGTCGGCAATGCAATCAGTGACTGACGCGTCGTATAGTCGGCACGCATCAGCGACTGACGCGTCGTACAGTCGGCAATGCATCAGCGACCGACCGCGACGCCCCAGCATCATCCCCGCATAGATTCCACGCTTCCCAGCAAAGATCCGCAGGATTCGTTCCGTTCCGAGAGAACCAAACTAAAGACCTTCAGCGCTATCTCTCTAGCAACTGGCAAAAATACACAAGGTACCGTACATTATTAACTTGGATGAATATTGTTTGCAAACCATTTAACCTCGTCTCGATACAAGTCCAGATGATACAACAGCAAATGCTACATATCATGGCATGTCCGACTCGTGCGCCTATTTGAGCAGCGGCAAGATTTTATATTAGTATTTATTTTTTCTTTATATTTTACATGGGCATTATTAATTTCGAATAATTAAATAAAATATTTAATGTATTTATCTGATAATTTCATTTATCTTTTCTGTTGGTTCTATGAAAAGAAGGACTCAATTCAGTGTCCTCAGTCGCGACGACCTGACATCGACTCTCAGACTATCGACCCCGATAAATTCAAGATCGTCCGCTGAGCGGCACGCAATGACCCGGCTGAACGGCGCCATCGAAGTCTGAAGGGGCGCGATCGCGGCGGTGCGACGGACGCCAGAAATATCTGACGAGTGAGCTGGAGCGATAACGGAAAACTGCACCGCTGATCTGGCGGAAAGTGAGGAAAGAGCTTTTAAATATTGACGAGTGTGCGAGTTAAGTCAGAGCAGAGCGCGTATAGAGTATGTCGATAGCTGAAGCAGCGTGATTGGCAGCCTTCCCCTTCTTATTTTTATTCCCTTATTCTTCGTAATTATACGCCCTCCTCCTTTACATTTTCTTTCTCTTTCTTTTCTTTCTTTTCCACAGTACCATTTAGTTTTGCTCAGGCCTTTTTTCCGACCGTAGGCGAAGATTTTGGCAAACTGTCGGGAAATAGACCATTGAGTTTCAAATGATCAGCTAATCGTTAGCCTCTAAGGATGGGGAATAGGGTCAGAGAGAAAAGAAAGAATCTGCACGCAAACTTATCTGTGATGATGACTCCGCTATTCCTGGAAGCGACTGGGAATTCAGAGTAGTTAGTCGGAGCAAACCACTGGTCAGAATAGTCGACCAACGAATCTCGATCCTGGCATGTGTCACAAACCCGCCGATGCTTACGTCTCAGGCATCTGCGGGGATCGAATCATGACCTCCCAATCACCAGAACGCTCGAGCCGTTTGCGCTGCCTTAACGACCGCCGGCGATTGGGCCGAATAAGAGTCCTCAATGACAATGGTAGAACTCGAGAGTTCTACCCCTTCTGCCTCCTTCAGAGCCGCGCTTCCAATGTCACGATATACTGAGAAGCCTTTGGACAGCGGGGTGAACAGATGGAAGGCGAGATGAAGGTGCCTCTTTAAAGCCTTTTTGTTGTCAAAACTCAGTACAAAAATGTATCTCGTATTTGGGCTGAAACGGAAGGGATTCTTCCTGAAGGTGTGAATGTCGTAGGCTGAGGAAAAGGCTCTTTCCTAAGATCCGAGAGACTGTCATCATAAATGTGAAAAGTGAGGCTGCATTACAAGTCGGTACAAGGGCAGGCAGTAGGGGAAGATTGTACATCTTAAAGACTTCAATTCCAATATGGCCATTACGAATTAGCCCGATACACTAGTACATTAGCTGAAATATACATGATACAGTAGTGTGATGAAGATGAGGAATAATTCTTGACATTATCCGGCTAATGCTGGCGCAAAGGAAGGCAAAGCAGTACAATGAGATTATTGCCCGTGAGTGAGATATCTTGTATGTTTGAGAGAAGTTTTGTGACACGAAAATGCGTTGGAAATTTTACTTTTCAAACATTCAGTGTTGATTTATCCAAATCTCGAAGATCGAAGGTCGGAGCCTTACCGTTCTAACTAGGAAATGCATAGTAATGGTGGAATAGAAAAGTGGGAAGAAAGGGCAAGTTGCTTGTTGCAACTGTCAATTGAATGGGAGTGTGCACCACCTTCTCTGTATATAATACGCTAACAAAAGCTAGCGGGTTCGCGTGATTTAGATAATGTCATTGAAACAAACCGCCGACAAAACTGGATAGAAAATTGCCCTCAGGCAGTTGAATAATATACAAAAATGTATACTTTGAAGGAAATTTCAGCAGAAGCATCCACTTGCAATACACACGTTAATACTATGTATATCTATGAATGGAGTTATTCCAAATACTTGAGATAGGTTTTGAGAACTGAGCGTTACAATTTTGGGGTTGGTGTAATCTACCAAATTAGAATTTTGCAATTCTTCTGCCATGTTTCAGATCGTGACACTCCGCTGCATATGTCACAAACGTGCAGAACCTTGACAGCCATATTAAATCGACTCATTCAAATTGACAATATGATATTCTGTGCAACTAACTTCTACTTTGTTGTGTTTTAATAAACGCACAGCAGTACAATGCTTTCCCATAAACACTACCAGGCTTTTGAAGCTCACCGTCCAGTCGTTCAAAGGATGCAAAGTGCTGTCAGAAATCCATTTCCTTACTTTTGAAACAATAATTTATATAAAGTGAATGCTCAGTCATTAGGAGTAGTAATGTATAGAAGAACATTGCAATAGGGAGAAAGGAATATTATGAAAATAATGTAATCATGTTCAAAAGGGATAAAGGTGTGACTGTGACTTGCATACCAACAAGAGCAGATTTTAATAGGTGTGATATAGGTGACAATGTATACAAATCGATCAATCAATATTACAAATGTATTAATGGACACAAGCAAGGAGAAAAATATCTAGTTACAATACAAATTGCATCAAAATATAATGGCATCATCTGGAATGATTGTTTCCAGCGACAAGTACATGATAAGTTCATATATTCAGTATTCATTTGTTTATACTTTGTGGGCGTAGCAAATAATAGGAAACAGAAAATAGGCATAAATTCGTTATACTAATTTAGTTATACGAATTTAATTTTAGAAGTATAATGAATCATAAGTTTAATAACTAAATAAAATCTAAACAATTCTCCATGCCGTCTTCAGACGAACGACAGTCTCATGTACGTTCTCACAGCTGGCAAACGAGTTCTGCTGATGAAGGGCATAAGCTAACACCGCAAAGTGCAGTAAATTGCCCTATGGGGGGAAAGGGATTCAGGAGGGATGGCTTACATCTTGTTCTTTGCGCTGTGATTCAATCTGCGCTTAGTTCTCCCCAGACTCGTCGCGCGACTTCCTCGGAGGCGTCTTAAAGGAGATGGGCTCGCGGAGCCCAGATCAGCGCATGCGATGAAGAGTCACTTACTATCTGGAAGTCACTACATAACAACTACTTTTCTCAGATTGATTGAAGGATTGATTATTTCGTGTATCCTGAGCGTCAACTGCTATGGTCATTATTTCCGTAAGTGTAGTGCATGTTTTATCACAAGAGCGTAAGTTCATCTCGAGGAGCAATCTTCAAATAAGGCAATCATCCCAAGTCATGTGGAAAAATATTACATCATTTACAGATGAATTAAATCTCTGAATTTTTGTAACAACACTGGGAAAGACCAGGAAATACTTAAAGAGTGAATTAGCTATCACTTCAATTTAAATTTTATCACCGTCTTATTTCATTACTAATAATTGAAAAGTAGAAAAGGTTTGTCTTAGTGCATTCTTTAATAACAGGGAAGTGCAAGTTTCTGATGATAAAACATTATAACTCTAGTTCGGAAAATAGAACTCCCCCTGAAGCAAAAATTAAATTCCCTTTGATTCACATCAGCGAGTAACATAATCCAATTTTCTTCTCCCGTCGGATGGTGATCGGTCTCAATCTACACGACGGCACCTGAGTCTTCCAGCATTCAGGTATCTCCCAGAGCAAGCATCGCTGCAGCCGGTAATGCGTAGTAGAGTGGCACATGTGTGTGCGTGCAAGTAAGAAGTGAAAGTGAAGAAAGGGTGAAGGAAGAGAAAGGAAAATCGTGCGTTCCATAGCCCTTTGTTAGAGTACTGTTGTAATTCGTCTGCGTTGATCAGGAGGTTCACAGAAACTATTCTGTCGAAGCAAAGCCAGCCGCCAGAATCTCCGTTGAACTCGACCAGCAACAGCCGTGTCGAAATACAGCCACCGTCGGGACCAAACCCAGGTTAGAGGCACTACAGTCCTAAGTTCGAGTCCCGATATGGCAGGATTGACCCCAGCCATCAGCCAGGTCGAATTCAGTCGCTGCCTGGTGGAGAATTCTAGCGGCCGGCTGCTCTGATGGGCAGTTTTCCGTGGTTTCTCCGATCAACACCAGGCGAATGCCGGAGCAGAACCATAATAAACGGGCCTCGAACTGCGCGCGATTCTTCCTACCTCTTCCTTATCTTTCATATCCTCCCTCTTTAAACACACACTTACACTAACATTCACTACACTAACACACATGCCGGTAGACCGGTCGGGAGCTTAGAGCTTGTCCCGGCTGGGGAGGTGCCCCGCTGGTGGGAGATTCCTGGTTGAAGGGAAAATCCCACTAGCCGACGGTAGTTCGGCGCCGAATCTCGCCATTCACCAGTGGAGTGGCCGGATTCAGCCATTCACCGCCTGGCCTTGCCCGGGTATTATTTATCAAAAAATTGAGCAGCTTCCGCCGCCCCATTCGCTTTGCCTGCTCTCCCGCCCGAACTATTTAGGGCCTCTTGCCATCCTGCCCACATCTCCGCCCCGCCTATCTAGCCCTTTCCACTACCTTTCACGTCCCGCCCACTTCTTCCGGCTCATTTTGCTGTGCCCATTGCTTCCTGGGTCGGCTCGCTTTTACTTTCGCCACGGAGAACAGAAGCGGTGTAATGCTGCGCGAAAAACGGCGAATTTTCAGCAGAAAAACTCCTATTACAGGGCCCTGATAACGAAAAAGTGGATAAATCCAGTTGTTAAATTTAGGGGTAAAATCCTCTAACACGTGGTGTAGCCAGAATACATTTTTTGTGGTCCCTGATACCGAAAAATCGATTGATGGCAAAATGATCTGTCTGTATAACGCTAGTGGCTAAACCGTTCAGACGATTTTCTCCAAAAATGATATTCCTCAATTGATCTGGCTGATGTTACGATCACTTGAATTTGAAATCGATATTGCAATTTTTGGGGTACTTTACATGAAGCCCCTTGAACATGTTCCAAATTTTAAAAATGGCTCCATCGTTTTTATTAATTTTATTGTTTGATAGTGTAAAGGACGTTTAAGAAATGGTGCAGGTCTCATGTTCGTTAAAAACCCTGATTTTTCGAAAATTGCAAAAGTTCAAACTTTTTCGGCATCTTCCTACAACTAAAATATTGATAGATATTTTTTCCTTGAAATTAATGAAATCTGTTTCTAAAGATATATTTTAAATCAGGTCATGTCTAATTTCGAAAATTTGAATAATTTCGCGTAATAGTGCATGAAACTACGGGTGAGAACGTGCGTGCGTTTTAGCACGATTGGTTTTCAAATCTCTCTTCTCCTTCTGCCTCTACTCATTTTCTCAATAACATCTTCCGCCTCCCTCTCATTTCGCCCTTGCACTCCTTGAGCTCCTTCATTCGTTGTTGATATATCTGCATTTTGGCTTCGCTCCTTCGATCATTCTGTCTAACCTGCCTCTTTGATCTCCTTCCGCCTCTGGCCTGCTCCTTCCGCAACTCATTTAGCCTGCCATTCCCGGTTCTGCTCTGTCAGACCTGAGCTATTTTTTTTTATTAACATTACATGCCTGTGAGGCTTTTGGCAGAAGGTTAAGAAATACAAAATTGATTTGAGAGTTGAAGAGTTGAAGGAGAAACAAAATGTAGCTATTGCATGATATGAAAAAAATAATTGATTTGCTGTGGGTGAGCTTTATTGTCAATGAAAAATATTAAGGAGAATGAAAGAAATGTTTTTAAGTTTTCGTTTAATTTGGTTCTGGTGAGGTTTTGGTGTTTATGTTTTCCTAGCTGGAAATGGAGTTGCAAATGTCAAATTGTTTATATGGGAATGAAATTTAGTGGAGAGTTATAGAAAATAATTTTTGATTGGTAGAATGCCTAATTCGTTATGAATTTGTTCATTGGGAATAAACCATGGAACTTTTTAAACAATTTCTGAGGCACTGAAGTATTTGAATTTGTTAATCGATGATTTTGAAACAGAACTCTGGATTTGATAGGCATAAGTGAGATCTGGATGAATTATTGTTAGATATGGTATGCTGGCTTTGATATTAAGGTAATGATAAATATTTAACTAATGGAAGAAGTTGGTGCGAACATATATTAGCTGAAGAGATTCTGGGTAGGATGTTGGGGATTGCATTTAACTAAATAGTTTCCAAAAAAGTTCATTTTAAAATAATATATGAAACAGAAAATTCATTGTTCTATATTTTCGTATATGTATATATTATGTGTACGTATGTATGTATGTATATATACTTCAGTAAAATGTAAGTTTATTTATCTAAAATGTTAGTATATAGTATGTGTTTATTTGTAGTATATGAATGTAAAATGCCATCTGCATGTCTAGGTAATGAACAAGATGATTTGTTTACACATATACACACAAATATCAGATACAGTATATATATATATATATATATAATTACTTTTATGTTTCGGTATTCTGCCACCAGAAATCTGTCCAATTGTAGAATAAAGCTTGTATCTATAGCATCGTTTAGTCTTGCAAAACAGTCTCACACTGGGAACTACAGCAGTCTTGGTAATTTCAAAATCAAATATTTATCAATCTTGTACCTCTGTTTTGTAACACGCTTCTTGCCTTTAGACACATTGAGTAACTTCATTTAATTATTTCAACTTTACGCTAAAGAGAACTTGCACAGACAAGCAGGCAAAGTTGCAAATTTAAACTACAAAGAAAGAAAATAAATCTTTAGAAAACTGAACATCACTTTTTATAACGTAAAGTCCTGCACATGTCCTCTAATTACCAGTACTTATCAAGCAGTACAGCGAGGGAGCCCTTTTCTGAAACGGGTTCCCCACTGCGTCACCGCGCCGACGGACTGCGTACGGTTTATTTATTTATTTATTCTACGTCAGAAACAGTTAAAACTTCTGTGTGACACGCTACGGTGACAAGTGTATTCTGTGAACGTTTTCATAATACTGTGATCACTACTTAGAGTAGGAATGTACTAGTTGAATTGTGAATACAGAAAGAAAATGAGCGGTTGCTGCTTCTGCACGAAATGTGTAAATCGACCTTGTGTGTCTTTCGCTTGTGTCATCTCACGAGCGGCCAGATTGTTCACACAATGAGCTCACTGCTTCGCAGGTGCAGTGGGCCCAAACAGGGCCCATAGTACGCTTAAGCATAGTTCCATAGCACGCCCAAGTATAGTCTCCATAGTACAGTGCAATTTGCAGCTGTCCTCTGCCGTGGTACTCAGTACCTATGAGAGAGGCGAGCAACAGAAATTGACGGTAGCACGAACTACAGCTTGTAGTAAATGAAAGTGTAAATTGCATATTCACCACAATCATAACAGATGTTGAAAATGTTGTTCCCTTCACTTATTTGCCAGTGATCGGATTGCTACGAACATAAATGCAATCTTTAAAAGGAGGCCCAGATTTGAATGAGTGCGGAGAGACTCTTCTGGCACACATCATGTTTATTACTAGATCATAGACATAAACGTACCTTCATTTTCTGTGCACGTCTTCTAGAATTCAGTGGGAAACACAATTATTCAAATTATCGTTTCCATGTGGTCGCGGCAGGAAGTATTATTCCTTAGGCGACAACATGGATACACAAAATGTATTGCCTTTTATCCTGAAAATAGATTTTATTACATGGGAGCTCCTTTTTTTTCAAAATTTAAGTAGTATATGACTTAGTGTAGGGATCACAGAATTTTGAAAAAGGGCACACAATTCACTTTTCACCATAGCACGTCATACGCAGTTTTAATTTTTTTGACGTAAAATAAAATAAATAAATCACATTACACCTCATGTACGGCATACCTTGTGCGGGGCCCGTGTAGTGTAGTGGTAGTGGTTTTGTAGTGATAACCAAGCCTTGCGTTCTGAGCGCATTAGATCTCTTCATCTCGGTCAGCCTTTCGCCATATAAGAACGGTGTTAGCCAGGTGGTTTCACCACCTTACGTTGAACATAATACGAGTATATTCCAGTAATTTATTTCGTTTTGCTGTCTGTCCCGGAAGTGAAGTAGTTTGTCTATTTATCGAAAATCCAGGATACAAATTTTACATTACTAAGCAGCCACAAAATAATTGGACGTGAGATTAAAAATATTCAAATTCGCGCCGTCTATTGGAATTCGAATGACGTTAAAATTTTAATACATCACCTTTCTATCCGGCTCTAGTTCCAAGAAAAAAAGAGAATATGGAGCGAAGCTGTAGTTAAATTTAATATCTTGACATTAATTTCAACGTTGCTCTGTGGCAAAACATGTTAAGCTCTCTTTTTTATGGAACTCAGATTTTGACTATTTGTATTTGTTAATTTTATTTATTTATTTATTTGCTATTTCGAAGAATATTTAACTAATACATATTAAACATCATGAAGAAATGTTTTCTAAAGGTATGTGTTGGAACACAAATCTGTCGAATCAACATGATGCGGAAAGTTTCTAAATCGGCACATCCTTGGTTAAGTTTACATTCATCTGCACGTCTTCATTCTTAACGTGAGAATGTATTATTCTGCGACGCTAATCTAATACATAACATTCCCAAATGTATGCCTTCTGGCATTCGACCTAACGATAACACACTTCCCCCGAACATTCATTCCGAGGCGCAAATCTATTCCAACCCACTCTGAGATGACTGAGCGCAGTTTTGATTTTCCCGAAAATTTTCGGCAAAGATACGTGTCGTAAACTTTACTTCTCATATTAACGACCTATTGTCAACAAGATGATTCTCACTTTATAGAAATAAATAAGACTTTCTTCTGTATTTCATGAGTTAAATCTTTACCTGCTTACGTTCTCTTGCCATTTAATTCTGTATTATTATACTTTTTGATATCATGGTACAATATTTTTTCCTGCATTCTACTCTTTTGCCCTAACTGATATCAAGCATTGATTGCCATTTCTTAGAAACTGCATTTCAACAGAGTCAAGCATCGCCGTTGAACTAAGTAAACCTCTTTCCTTGTATTATTAATTACGTTCCTCACAAATTTATTAGAATTTATGTAAAGCATTCTCTAAATCTTTCTCATAGTTATTAGGTAAACTGACATCTTCGTATTTGTAAATTGCATTAATCTCAAAAGGGTCTACTCACGAAAATGGTAAAAGCAGCCGAAAACGAAATGAAGTAAAACCTTTCGCCCAATGATTCTGGCCCAAAAATGTTTTAAAACAAATTTGCAACTTTCTCACCCCTCCTAACACTTTTCTTTACCAAGGAAAAAAAACTGGACTGTCCTTTTTCACATACTATGTTGATCTTTTTATTTGATTGATTTTACATCGTAACTGCCTTGACTATTGAAAAATGAATTCGGAACAAAAGCTACTCGCCAAAGATGGCGCTGTTTGATCAGTTTTCAGTATTACAAACATAAAGAAAATAAATGTCCTAAGATTATTAACAAAGTGTTTTCTGAACTTTCATGTTGTTGTCTATGTGAATATTAATGTTTGTAATAATAATAACTACTACTTATTATTATTATTATTATTATTATTATTATTATTATTATTATTATTATTATTATTCCTTGCTGATCTACCGTCGACTACAGGGGGTTTCCCCAACCAACTACCTCCCACCAGCACTGCCCCAGCCGGGACAAGCTCTAAGCTCCCAACTGTTCAACAGCCATGCATGGTGCATATAACTGTGTAAGTAAGACGTGAGGATAAGATAAGGACGAAAAAGGAAAGATCGCGCGCGGTCCTTGCCTCGTTTGTTAGGGTAGTGCATACTGCTCCGGCATTCGCCTGGTGTTGATCAGAGATACCACGAAAAAACACCGATCAGAACACCCGTCCGTTTGAATTCTCCTTCAGAGAGTGATTGAATTCGACCTAACTAGCGTGCTAGTGTAGAAAATGCTGATGCCGTCGGGACTCGAACACTAGAACCTTCCGGTCATAGGTACTACTGTGTCATCAGTTTATGCCCTGAGCCACCTAAGCCGGTAAAGCAGAGGTGTGAAGGTGAGGGCGGCGGATAAAGGTGCATTACTAACGGAAATATTGATTTTAATGTCCAATGATAATGATGATGATGTTGATGATAGAGATGGTTATGGTGATACTGATTTGTTCATGTCATAGTTTAGTTTAGTTTAGTTAATAATCTCTTCCGTCTAACCACGCAAATTTCGATACGCTCCTTTCACCACCTAGCGGATAAAGGAGGTATTATCTTGGGCGACGAAACTGGCGGATCTCAATTTTGCTCAGAGGCTTCCTTTAGGCTTGAGGATATTTTACATGCAGTAAATCTACTACATGGGACAGCCGGCTTTACTTCCCATCCGAAGGAAGGCGTACGAGGGATTTTTTCGCCCTTAAAAGTCCACGGCTTCGATCGGGTTTGAACCCGCAAACTCGGGTACAACAGTCCGGTACGCTGACCGTTATACCACCGAATCCGCAAATTTAGGCCGTCATAGAGGAGATGACTGTGCTGCTCTCTCTGCATAGAGAGGATTGTTGTAATGCACTTTGCTTATATACTTGGACCGGTGACCCGCAGGCGCCCTGGTGGGTGAGCGGAGCGAGGTTGGTGATGGAGACACGCTGCTCTGGTCGCTGCTGGTGACGTCGGCGTGGGCGCTGCTGGCGGCGCTCGTTATCACCGTCATCATCATCCCCTACCGCTTCACCAGCCGCCGCTACCGCCAGCTCGTCTCCCGGATCCCTGGCCCGCCCGCCATTCCCATTGTGGGCAACGGGCTGCTGATTGTCGCCGCCACTCGAGGGGGTAAGATGTTACATCTTTGTTAATCCTGCTCACTTTGTACATCATTCATTGAGTTTTCTGGAACACCCTCTTAAACCAGATACTTCTGAACTGTTAAATGTTCGTTGAGATTTTTGCATTAGGTCAGTAAAAAATATTTACTCGACTAGTTCGGTAGAAATACGCGAATGGGAAGAACAGGGTTAAGTACCCTAAAACTACTAAGACTATCACTAGTAACCAATAAACCTAGAAAGAATTGTTACAGTACCAACATTTACATTACTAATACAAAATGAGATGTATGTAAGTTGACAGAAAGTAAAAATTAGTACTCGCTTTATGAGAGTTTAGAAATGGTTACTTTATTAAGTGTTCAAAAACATGTCGTATATTGGACGAAATGTAATTTTTTTGAAATCGGTTGTTTACCATCCTTGTCAGCGCTACACGTATACTTCATTTATAAATGTTACAATCAAAAACCTTCATATTTCAGCTTTGATACATAAACATTGTTTGTATGCCTCAAATTTCAGAATACTCCAATTTTAGCGTAATGTAACTTCATTTTCTGTGCACGTCTTCTAGAATTCAGTGGGAAATACAATTATTCAAATTATCGTTTCCATGTTGTCACGGCAGGAAGTAATAAGAGCCAAAATTTATTGCTTATTTATCTTTGAAAATAGATTTTATTACATGGGAGTTTTTTTTTCTCCCTTTCAAAATTCAAAATTGTATTGCTTATTTATCCTTGAAAATAGATTTTATTACATGGGAGTTTTTTGTTTTTTTCTCCCTTTCAAAATTCAAAATTTATTGCTTTTTATCCTTGAAAATAGATTTTATTACATGGGAGTTTTTGTTTTTTTCTCCCATTCAAAAATTCAAAATTTAAGTAGTATATGACTTAGTGTAGGGATCACAGAATTTTGAAAATGTGCACACAATTCACTTTTCCCCATAGCACGTCATACGCAGTTTTGAACTGTTTTTTGACGTAAAATAAATAAATAAATAAATAAATTAGCGCATGGACTGTATTGTTGCATCGATAGCCTAGATTTAGAGAGATCCCGTTGCATTGGCAGCCTCCATACTTCGCCTAGACCTGTTCACCTTCAAACGGATAATCGGGTTTAGGAAGGAGTAGATCTGAAGGGGATTTTCTCTCGGATTTCATGAAGGATGGGGGTGGAAGGATGGAGCGGTAGTTGAAGGAAAGATGGTGATCTTTGCCGGGTTTTTCGATAATGACTTCGCGACTTCCATATAGTAGGAATATAGAATAGAGTGAAAGAGAAGTTTAAGATTTTTTTAAAAATCTAAGGTGTTTATGGAATTGAAGAGAAATATTCTTTCAGGATCAAGGAATTTTTACTTTCTCGCTAACGCTTACGTAGTAGAGAGAAAGTTATGTAATACTGCGCTAAAGAAACGGCGAATTTTCGGCAGAAAAACTCTATTACAGGGCCCTGGTAACGAAAAAGTGGATAAATCCAGTTGCTAAATTTAGGGGGAAATCTACTATCATGTTGTGTAGCCAGTATCCATGTTTTGTGGGTTCTTGATACCAAAAAATCGAATGACGGCAAAAACATACATGTCCGTCTGTGAACAACACTAGCGGATAAGCCGTTAACAACACTAGCGGACAACCGTAATTTTAAAAAACGATTCTGATATTTTTATTAAACGTTGTTACTGGATATAATGAAGGACTTTTAAGAGAATAGTGCAGGTCTCATGTTCGCTGAAAACACTGATTTTTTGAAAATTGCAAAAGTTCAAAATTTTTGCGACGTCCTCCTACTGCTAAAATATTAAAAAGATTTTTACTTTAATAAAATATGTTCCTTAATGATGGATTTTCAAATAAAGTCATGTAAAATTTTTCGAAAATTTGAGTTTTACAAAAAATTATAACTGAGATGTCTAAGCTTACTAAGGGCGAGAAAGTATATGCTGTTTTAGCATCACTTGTTATTGTCTGTTTTTAATTTTTTTAAGTTCAGTCCAGCTGCTATTGATGCAGTAAATAGGGTTACTTCTTCTGCAGGGTTGTTGGTTGTTTTTTTTTAATTAAGGTCGCTTCAACATCTAAGGTCATTAGCGACGACTATTGCTGTTAACGGTATGGTAACTATGTGGATGAAACGATATGGTGATTGATGATAAGGGGTGAAAGGACGAACACAAATACAACCATGCCCGAGGTGGGACTCGAACCCGCGACCCTTCGGTCCGAGATTAGCTACGACACTACTGCCTTAGCGATCTCGGCCACCGGACCGGCGGTTGTTGGTTTGTTTGTGTGTGGATAAACTATTCAAGAATGCCTGAAACTGGTATGGGGATGTTTCGGGATAGGAAGTTCCCGACCAGAAAATGAGGAAGGGGATTAGATATGATTTTAGAATCGCGCGTGAGGCTTCTTTTCTTAGGGGGTTCTTTGGAAGAAGATTTTGGAAGAATTGGCTCTAATCGTGCGGATTACTTTATCATGGTTATTGTGCCCTGCATTTGTATGATATTGCTTTTTCGTGTTCGTGAAGTTCGTAGCGAGTTGATTGTCGTTTTATGTGTTTTAGTAGCCATCAATATCTTATGTATTATTGTTATAATATATAGTACCTGTAGTTTTTGTCTGATGGTTAGGAGAATCTTGTTAGGAAGGGTAAAATGTAAGTTTGCATTGAAAGCGGTAGTCTTCTTGTAAGTATTTTTATTCGACGGTTCAGATACAGAATGGACTTGTCAATATCGGATAAAGTTTTAAGTATATTTTTCGACACAATGTGTAAAAAATTATTTCCAGACGAGTTTTGATTTTGTTAGGGGGATGGGTTGAGTTTGGTTGGAAAATTAAATATGATAGAGGGTTTGTTAATAAAATGGAAAGCTGGTCAGAAACGCTGAAGATGTCTTATTTGGGACTGCGGGTTCAGAGGTTGAGGGCACCAAAGAGTATATCTCAGAGATGGCACTCAATGTTAAAAAGAGAAGCCTTATTTGCCCAACTTCCGGTACCGCCATTTGCAATCGTATTGATTTCTATTGGGCAAATGAACAGCGAATAGAGTAGAAGTAACCGGAAAATTTGAAAAAAAAAAATAGGTACGCCGGAATTTTAAAATTTTCTCCATATTCACTCCATATATTTCTCCAAAATCACTCCCTATATTTTCAACCTTATCAAAAAATAACAAAAATAATTGTAAGGATTTTATGGAAGAAAAATCAAATTACAGCAGTAAAATCTAGTATTTAACATTTACAATACAATTTTAAATTTTCAATTTAAAATTTTTTAAGGCAATAAACACAGTACGGAGTTCAAATGCAACTTCACTTGCTTAGAGACATGCCAAATTAATGTGAATACTATGGAATACTACTTTTTAGAGAGCACTTATACGAACAGTGCTTAAAATAGCGAACTACTACTTTATACTACTACTGAATACTACTTTATTAGAGAGCACTATATATGAACAGTGCGTAAATGAAAACATCGCATCTTTGCTCGGGTAAAACAAATCATTACGATACAATTGGTGAAAGTGCCATTTTATTTTGCGAAGGAAAGGTGGTGACATAAGGCCAATAGGACGTGTGCCCCATCCTAGAGCAAAATAAAATCACTTTCAACGTGAATCTTTTATCAGTATTACTGTCTTTTATTTTATTTTAATTCAAAAAATATAAATCACCTAATTATGTATTGTTACATAAAGGTCAGTAATAGCTGATTAGGTTAGATGACAGTATTATGTTGTTTCTTGCTTTAACAGTTGTATCTGAACATTTGAGCATTGTGCCATTTTTAGCACTAGTGCTGAAAATTAAACTTTTAGCGTGTTGTCCAAACCTTAAACGTAACTGCACTTACTAGTGGCTTTAGATGTAATAAAAATAACAAATATTGATATATAAATGTCAAATATATAAATGTTATCTACTTTTCCTTACAAGGTTTAACAATAAATCTTTCCAGTTCCAGTTTCATCGAGATGCATTGTAATGTCACAAGCATTATACCATCACATTCTTTTAACTAATGAGTGGAATTGTCCAGCTTTGATCCAAACTGTTCATTATAACAGAATACTGCATTTAAAACTAGAGCTCAGGTGTTTACGACATACAGATGTAAATAAACATTCAGAACATAACGATTTAAAACTTTTCTCACTTTTTGATTTGACAATTCCTACTCTGGTTCTCTTTCCTCATTTTCTACCATTTTAAACTTACAGTAATTATCTCACGTATACATTTTTTTTAAAAATCATTATTACTATGCGAATTCACTTTTATAGCGATATTCTGTTTCATTCTTGGAACGAGTAATAATTGATACATTTTTTCTAAAAACATGTGTTGGCGTGTATAAACTGAAAGACTTTTTTGTGTGTTTCAGGAATAATACCATTACTGAAAAAACTACATGAACAATATGGGTCATTTTTCAAACTACAAATTCTGGGCCTCACGCATATTATGATTTCCGATGTGGATAAGATAGAGGTAAGTTGCTAAAGAAGGAAAAACCAAGAACACAAGAGAACTAATTTGATATTTCCATACAAGCATCTTAGTCGCAAACGCATGCTGACGGAAAGAGTGTATGGATTTTTTTTTCTTTTCAATATCGTTCGTAATGTATAGTGATGCAATTTCTGAGAGACAAAAATATAAAATATTTTGATGCGAAATAGCAAGTTGTAAAACTAGTACCTTGCTGTCACTGAGTAAAGTAATTTGCAGAAGTATTTTTAGTTAAAATTAATAGCCATAAATGCAGCCATCTAGACTGTAAATTGCGTAAACTACTTGGAATAATTGGTATACAATACTTTTTCTCTTTTCTGGTTTCCATAAAATCATTTACAATAATGACATCAGTTTTTGCTTAGTACGTAGTTGTTACGGCGTTGTCCTTAGAATGAATACTGCATCGGGTAACTCCATTCTGCTCTTGGACCCCAAGCACATAGATTTTGTTGTTGCTACAAACACATAGGTTTACTGCAAATTGTCTCATTCGATCTGTTGTGAACACAAGATCTCAGGAAAATAATAAATTCAATGTAATCACTCAGTCTACTGTAACTTTCGCATTTCACATGAAATAATTAATTTGTATAGAGCTATCAGTGATATAAATTCCACTATGTAATAAACTAATAATAAAATAACTAGTGGTGCTACAGAATGGCACAAACTTACTCGTAGTAAAGTTTTCTAAATTCCTTGGTGTGGACAGGTTTTACGGTCTTCCCCATTCTATCGCCACCCAAAGTACATTTTTTGAAGTTTTCTCAATTTTTCGGTTTCCCAATAGTAGAACCGAAATATTACTGTAATAATATTAAAAAAGAGTAAAACCTCGTTAAAAATGGCAATTTTGTTTGAAAAATTTTGGAGTTGCTTTTAAGAAAATGATGTGTAAGCTTTACTACAAATGCGAAAATTGAAGCGCTTTTTCACAGAAATTTTTTGAGTATTCGAAAAACCTAATTTAAAGTTATTTGAGGTACTTTATCTCGCAAATGCAATAGTGTTTACATATCGCTGGAAATGTGCATATTAACGGCGTAAAATATATTTTTTAAACATTTGTATATTTTTTGAAAAAACAAAACAATACCCTAAAATGAACATTGTCATCTTAAACAGTGCAATTTGCTTTACCCGTTGGAAAATTTAGAAGAAATAGCTTGGATCCATTATTGAGAAGATGGCGTTTGCACACTTCCGAAAAAGTGGAAATTTGAACTTATTACAGAAAACTGTTGAATGATCGAGTAACGTTATATGACATTAGTTAAAACATATGTACTCATAATATATTAATGTGAACAAATTGCCACTAATGTAAGTTTCAACGACGTGACAGACAAATCAAAAAAATACATTTTTGTATTTTTTTAATAATAGAGCAATATAGCGTTTAAGTCATCTGATGGAGAGCATTTAGCACTATCCCTACCAAAAGTTTAAAGAAAAAATTTGGAGGATTTTTCGAGAAAATCTTGTTTTTGTAATTTTTTAAAATTGTAAATATTGCACACAACATTGCGCGAAAACGACAAAAAGTTTAAAAAATTTGCATGACCTTAATGAAAGACCTAATTATGGACAACAAATTTCATTTCAAGGAAAAATCTCTATCTTCAATTTTGTAGTTGTAGGAAAAACTTCAAATCTCTGCAGTTTTCGAAAATTCAGAGTGAACCGTGAAAATCTGACCTGTGCCACCTTTCTAAGTGTATTTAACTCTATTCTTACAAGAAATTTAAAGAAAAAATCGAGCCGTTTTTTGAGAAAATGTTGAAAATGTCCGGGAGGCTTCCTGTAAAGTACCCACAAATTTTAAAGAGTTTTGGAAAATCGGAGCGCCTCGAGCCATATTTACCGGCGTATATCCATTTTGGAAAAAATCCTACGTATGGTTTAGGCGTTAATGGTGTTCACAGACGGGCAGATGGACGGATGGACGGATGGACGGACGGACGGGCGGATGTTTTGAAAAAAATAACACTTTTTCGGTATCAGACCCCAAAACGTGTCTTTCCGTTGAATTCGATTGAAATCGATTTTCTCCAGCATTACATAATTTTCTCTGTACTTCGTATGCATGAAAGCGGTGCTACAGAATGACACAGACTTTCTCGTACTAGTAAGTTTCCTCATTTCTTTCACCGGGTCTAGCTTTTCGGTTATGCCCCACCCTTTTGCCAGCTGCCATCTATCGCCGCCCAAGCATCCTTTTTTTAACTTTTGCTCATTTTTCGGATTCCTAATGACAGAAACGAAAATTTACTTTGAGAATATAATAGAAGAGTAATATACCTTCACATATATTGAAAGTTGTCTTTCGTTCCTTATTCCCTAAGGCTAATGAAATAAGGAATGTTTAAATATTCTAGAACAATTCAATTTTCACTGAAAACATTATAAAACATGTTGATGAAAATCTGATTGAAATGCAAATGTCACGCCTTTCAAAGGGCGATAATTCCAACCTGAAGTAACCAACCAACGCCCTCTAAAACAATGTGAACTGACATAAAACTAAAATAAACCAAACAAAAGCTGATTTGAGGCTAGACAGCGTTCACCGACAGTTGTTATTGAAAGTATTATCTTTTATTTCTATTGCAGCAAATTCTGGTATCCACCCTAACTTAAAAATGTAATGTCCCATATAAATATAAACACAGACAACTTTTTGTAAAGTGACATAAATATCAAATGATTGCTGGTCATTACGTTTTTATACACTCACTAATCTTTGCATTTAAAATCACTATCTTTAACTCAAAAAGTTCTCTATCTTTGATTCTCTCACTACAATACCGAGACGAGCTGCATTCTTACTACTCAATATCATGGAAAAGATGAAATAATGACAAATGTTGCCAGATTACCGTTCAATCTATTAGATCAAAGATGATATTAAAATTTAGAATTATAAAATCTGTTAAAAAGTGCTAGTGTTAACACATCTGGGGCCTACTTCCTTTCATTTACAGCAAAATTTTCGATATTTGTTGTAGTAGTAAAGCTTACATTTCTTTCTCAACGATAATCTTTAGTGCTTTAAATACATAGAAGTATTCTTTTAATGTCAGTCCCCGGCGACTGTCCGCGCAGTGTCTCAATCAACGGGCTATAAACCGCGCGTGATTGTTCCTTCTCAAATCCGTTTCCCCCTAATCCATGGAGCCTGGTGTAGAGGCGATTCTCCGTTTCCAAATGACCCCTGCAGAAGAAAGACTCCGATAGTATTGCAAATACGGGGGTATTGACCAAGGCCCACATTGGGTTATAGTGCATTCGAAAATAATGTACGTTTTTTTAATGTTCCATCCAACTGATGGGCGGCTTTTCCTGGCATAAACCTCTGTAGTACATAGTATTCAGGAAAAGTATTGGAATTACCTAAATAATACAATCTTGAATTTTAATGTTTGGGATACTTTCCAGCTGTAACTTCACATACACACGCGCGCGTCACGATTAAGGTATATTAATACTCCTCCAAATGTTAAAATTGTTGCAGAGTGCAATGTACATGTAGTCCCAAAATCAGGAAGTCTGCCTGTACTTATGTATGTCTCACGCTTAACAGTCGGAATAGAACCTTTGGAGCTCAAATGTAAATATTTGAGTTAAAGATTTAGTAGTAGCGACCCGGATTTATAGGCGTAATGTTCTAATATTTTTCGAACATACTTGTGGATGGAACAAGAACTAAATATTTAAAATATTATTGATAGTGTCCTAAAAAACTCATGTTGGTGTGTTCATGCAGAAGAACGCGGGTAGGGAATATATTCTGTCTACTTTCCGTTAAAGCGAAGAGTAGTCACCATCACCTCGTTTACAATTTTCGGTTGATATTCAGTACAATATCGAAATTAAGCATTCCATAACACTAAGATGAAAAGTTTCGGTAAACCGCGAAATGCCACAACGTTTCAAAGTTTTCGAAATAAAACCAAGGATTCGACCAAATCCTGATAGGACAAGTAATAATGATGAGTATACTATCTCGAGTTATCGTATCATTTATATTTTAAGCCCAAATACGTTACGTTTAACTTTGATAGAAAGTCATTAATGCCATTAATATAATATTCTTTATCTCGTTACAGAAACTGTTAGGTAGCATGAGCTTCATCACCAAGAGTTTTGACTATCTCCTGCTGACACCATGGCTTGGCGATGGACTGTTAGTGAGTACGGGTAAGTGACAACCTGAAAGTGCAAGCGTTAAACATCCTCGTACCCACATTTTATACGACTGTGTCAAGATAAAAAGTTCTTCATTAATACCTACATTGTGCCTTTTTTTAATCACTTATAATCCTAAACCATCTTTTTTGTCTGTACAATCCTCATTTGAGTTTGCATTGAGTTGCAATGAGTTTGCATTTGAGTTGTACAATCTTAAACAATTTAAATACAATGTCTTATGAAATAAGACTGTATTGTTGCTCTGATCGGCAGTTTTCCGTGGTTTCTTCGATCAACCTCAGGCGAATGCCGGAGCAGTACCGTAACAAACGGAACACGGACCGCGCGCGATCTTTCCTTCCTCTTCCTTTGCCTATCCTCACCCCTTACACACACTTTCACTAACATGCACTACACTACCACACATGCTGGGAGACCGGTTGGGAGCTTAGAGCTTGTCCCGGCTGGGGCGGTGCTCCCCTAGCGGGAGATACCTAGTTGAGGGGAACCCCGCTAGCCGACGGTTCGTCGGCACTGGATCTCGCCATCCAGCGGGGGAAGATTATCGCCACTTCCCGAGGAAAAACATGCACTACACTTACGGGACTAATAATATCTGTAGCTGACGCGCCCGGAATAAGTAACAACCAACCAACTACCCACGAAATGACCCAACCGCTAGTATTCTTTAATTATGTTTTATTTTACGCAACGAGACTTAGGCGGGCACGCTGTTCCGCCTGACCGCGCAAATTTCGCTACGCTCCTTTCGCCATCTAGCAGCGAAATAGGGTATCACTTGGTCGATGAAACAGATTGTGGAAGGATTCGACCCGTAATGGAAAGAGATGGGTGGGCTCCTCCGGTGCACCGAGTTTTGCTCGTTCTGCGCATCACCTGTTTGCGTCACAAGCAACACGGCACTTCGCTTGAAAAGTCACACCAGACGCTGGCCGCCATGTTACATGGAGAGCGAGAAGTGTTGAGAAACATTTTGAAAGTGGCATAAAGTGAATTTTCAACTGTGACCCAACAAAAATTACGCATCGAAGGTGTAATTGAAATAAAAGATGCTATATTTTTAAAACAAGTGCTTCATACAAGTATATCCGTTTCAATGTCTTGTAACATGATAATTTTTAAATTTAAAATTCCCGCTAATAAACGCAACCTGGTGCCTGAAGCTCATTGGTTGAAGTCGGATACGATGCGCACGAGCCCCCCCCCCCCCTTGCGGTCACCGATGCTGCAGAAGCAACATTTTTGATTGATAAATTTCTTCGTGTTTCCGGGCGCGTCAACTGCTTCGGTCATTAGTCCCGTTAGTGTAATGCATGTTTTTTCTCGGGAGATGGTGGTGGTTTTCCCCTCGCTGGATGGCGAGATCCGGCGCCGACCTACCGTCGGCTAGTGGGGATTCCCCCTAACCAGGACTCTCCCACCAGCGTGGCACCGCCCCAGCCGGGACAAGCTCTAAGCTCCCGTTCGATCTCCCGGAATATGTGGTAGTGTAGTGCATGTTAGTGTAAGTGAGTGTGTAAGGGGAGAGGATAGGACAAGGAAGGGGAAGGACAGATCGCGCGCGGTCCGTGGCCCGTTTAGTAGGGTACTGCTCCGGCATTCGCCTGGTGTTGATCGGAGAAACCACGGAAAACTACCGATCAGAGCAGCCGGCCGCTAGAATTCTCCTCCAGACAGCGACTGAATTCTGAATAGCTGAAAAGCTAGTGTCGAGAGGCACCATTGTTGCAACACGATGTTGCCTTTGAGCTATTGCAGCCGCCTCATGAAGGCGTTATGCGCAGGCGCCAAGTGGCACTCGCGGCGCAAGCTGCTGACGCCGGCCTTCCACTTCCGGATCCTGGAGGACTACGTGCCCGTGTTCACGCGCTGCAGCAGCGTGCTGGTGGAGAAGCTGCGCGAGCGCTCGGGCGACCCCTACGTGCCCGTCAACGACCTCATCACGCTCTGCACCCTCGACATCATCTGTGGTACGTCACCCGCCAGGCCTTGTCACCTGGCATTTATTTATTATGTCAAAAGCACTACTAGTCTGTATCGCAAAATGTTCAGGTACATTGTGGATAAAAAGAAGCAATCTACCACTGTAAAAATGTATTTACACTAAATACAGATCTTTCCTTCTCGAATACATGTTTCGAGGACATTAACTCATTATCAGTTCTCCTCAATCTGCAGGGTACAAAGCATAGCTATTAAATATGTATCCGTTCAGAGCCCCAGCCGTTGTACACATTTAACAGCCATGCTTTCAACCCCGTGAATTCTGCAGTTCGTTTACCGTTACAAATAACTCTTCTGTAACTCGGAAACGAAAATATCTCGTTTTTGAAATGTTAATATCTCACTTTTATACATGTATTATTATTATTATTATTATTATTATTATTATTATTATTATTATTATTACTTCAGCTTTCAACTATTAATAGTTAAATTGTTGGGAAGGGATTCTGAAAGTCAAGAAAACGTGCGCAGATGATTTTCTCCCCCATACGTCAGATAGAGTTTTACTGTTTTTTTGACAAACTAAATATCTAATTGGGGAGGACTGGTGTTGAGGTACAGTCCTTGAAACATTCAAGCGGGAATGTAAGATGTGTTTAGTGTAAATACATTTTTTATTGTGGAAGATGACATCTTACATAACCAAATGGATTTTTACAAGATTTTTGCAGTAACTACCGAGTTCATTTAGATGGTACATTATTAATTTTTAAAATAAAATAACTTGTTTGATGATGAAAAGTCATGAGCTGATTCGGATCCAATGAAGGAGGCCACCAAAACTTTCCTTCTCCAAAAGCCAACATTCTTTTTATCGTTTTACCAATTTATTAAAAATAATTACCAAATAGTGATTGCATCTCAAGGAGTATTTACTTTTCAATACACATTTTAATTTTTCTCCAAGCTTAGAATTTCTTCAATTTTTATTGTTTTTATTTAAAATATGTATGGGGTGGAGAGTTTCGTACTCGATTCCCCCTCTCCTCGACAACCTTCGGGATCCGCCCTTGCAAATCATTAAAACAGGCAAGGTGGAGCTGGTTAGGCATACAGTAGAAGCAACACCTGTTGTAATAAAAAGATTTTCATTAGAGTTGCTCGTATAAATGATTTCATGTAAGTGCAATGTTTAAATGAGTAATTGGGCTTCCGTTGCAGAAACAGCGATGGGAACGCGAATCGACGCTCAAGATGGCAAAGGAGTTGAATATGTGTCTGCTGTACTAAGGTAAAATACTTTTCATTACTTTCTTAATTTAGGAATCTAAAACGACTTTCTTAAGTCTACTGTTTACTCGTTTTCATCTGTATGGCTTGCCCGGATTGCATAACTCAATCTTGAAATAAATTGTCTAAATATCCGGAAAGATCACAAGTCATTATTAAACCATAGTATCACAAAAGACATTAACTAAACTTGTTAACACGAGACTCAGCGGCGGATATATGAGGGTACAAGTTACCTTACAGAAATTAGTGATCGTAGTACAAGTTACCTTATAGAAATTAGTGAAAAAAGAGATTAGTGATTGTTAAACGTCAACTGCTCAGCAGCTGCTGCAGCAGTTGACTGCAAAGCGTCAACTGCTTTGGTCATTAGTCCCGTTAGTGTAGTGCATCTTTTTTTCGCGGGAGATGGCGGTGATCTTCCCCCACTGGATGGCGAGATCCGGCGCCGACCTACCGTCGGCTAGTGGGGTTTCCTGTAGCTGAAAAGCCAGTGTCGAAAATCCTGCCGCCGTCAGGACTCGAACCTAGGACCTAGAGGTGCTGCAGTGACATCAGTTGATGCACTGAGCTACCGCTCCCGGTACACACACACTTCCACTTACTTGCTTTACATTACCACATAAGTTGGGAGAACAGTCAGGAGTTTAGCAGTCTTCCCGGGTGAGGCGGGGCCCGCATGCATTGGGAGATACTTGGAGGAGTAATTCCCTCGCAAGCCGACGGGAAGGTCGCCGCCGGATCTCACCAGCCAACGGGGGAGGACCGCCGTCACCTTCAGCCATAAAAATATTCACTACAGTAACGGAACTAATGTCCGTTGCCGTTGACGCGCCCGTAAACATCATTTAGTCAATCAAAACCTCAACGCTCGCCGAATGCCGGAGTACTACCCTAATAAACGGGCCAAGGACCGCACGCGATCTTTGCTTCCACTTCCTTGCGCTACCCTCACATCTTACTTACACACACACACCTACAAGCACGACACTAACACACATGTGTGGAGACCAAACGGAAGCTTGGAGCTTGTCCCGGCTGGTGGGAGATACCTGGTTAGGGAAACCCGGTTAGCCGACGGCAGGTCGGCGCCGTCTCACCATACAGCGGGGGAAAACCACCGCCACCTCTCCAGGAAAGCGTACTACACTAGCGGGACTGACGACTTTACCGACTTTTAGACGACTGCCGACTTTAGCGACTTTTAGACGACTGCCGACTTTAGTGACTTTAGACGACTTTTTGACTTACCCGGAAACGTCAGTGAGCCAATCAAATGCTCAACACCTGCCGCCTGCAGGATGAGCGAGCTGTTCCAGAAGCGGCAGCTGACCCCGTGGCTGTGGCGCCCGTGGCTGTTCGACATCAGCCCCACGGGCTTCGAGCAGCGCCGCGTGCTGCGCCAGCTGCACGGCTTCACCACCAAAGTCATCCTGGAGCGCCAGGCGGAGTACAGGGCGGCGCGAGCTGACCCCTCGTCCGAGCAGCCGAGTAAGCGTTTTCACCTTTTTTTTTAAAAAAAAAAAATGTGGTTTATTTAATTGGTCGCATGAACTGCCAGGCCTTGAACTGTCATTAGCGACCACGATTAAAAAAACAATACATACAAAGAACAATAGAACACAACAATTTAAAAATAAAACACAAACACATAATATGTCAAAATAATAGTAACATTACATGACGACCATTAACGACCACATTTAACAGCAACAGAACATAAACAAAAACACAATCATTAGAATATGCATTGTGCATTTCTAATACATTATTGGTCAAAATATTTAGACAATATTAGTGCTTACTAGATTCTCAGCTTCTTACAGTTTAATGAAAAGGTTAATTTCCTTTAAAAGTTTGAAGACACTTTCTACGTGATGCTTGTTAAGAATTTCTGGAAGAGTGAGAGGCAATGCGTATTTTTTACAAATATTTTTGTAAGCAGAACAATAATTTGTGCGGTATAGAGAGGGCAGATTTGCAGTGGTCACATTTTTTGCATTTTTTGTTAGTAAATGCTGATGGGTAAGTTTGGAATGGCCAATTCTTAAACGGGTGAGTACAGTTTGATATTTGCTCTTGTGAAGGTAAGGAAGCTAGGTGGTCATCGAATTTATTTTTTCTGCTGTGATGTAATTGGTTTGGTGATTCAGTTCACTTCCTTTTGTTGCAACTCATAAAATCGTAATATAAAAAGGAATGTTGCCAATCTTCCGGACTCTATTTATAGGTTATAAATGTTACAAGTTTTGTCTCGCTTTAAGATGCTCAGTAAACAGTCACGGTCAGCATCGTACATCACTTCTAAACCAGGAGCAGAATTTAACTTGAAGCGGGGAAGGAGCAAAGTGAAAGATGCTGCACCTGCCTGGTAGATGTTAGACGAGTGCTTCGTTTTTCTTCTACCGTTTAATCTGTTTTCTTTATTTCCGTTGCCAAGAGAAACTAAAATCATTCGGCAAACGAGGGACAGAGTCATCGCAAGTCACGTATAATTCTTTTAACCTTCATATTGAAAGAATTCTCTTTCTGGCAAAAAGTTTATATACGAGAAAATGAACATTTTGACTCTTATTAATCGAAAATCTAGGTGTCCTAAAGTCTCGTCACTAATGTCAACATACTCACTGTGAGAGAGTAAAACTTTATCAAATACCTGAACCTGGAAACATTCTTAATATAACCTCAAGATCACATAAGATAACCTCAAGATAACACCAAGTGATGTATACAAGAGTCATGTATTCCAAAACTCCTATTATGGTGTCGCTTAGGTCCATTCTTTTCTCGCTTCGGTATTCAAAAAAACCCTGGCTAAGTTAGGTTTTTTGAGAAATATAATTTTGAAACTTTGATCATCTAAATTCTATTCATGAGAACACATTGAATGTTTTCGTATTTTCTGTAAGATAAGGTATAAATTGTTACTTATTTAAAATCATATAACTTCTTGGATCACAGATATATTTCCTAAATCGTTTTTATCATTATTAAATTAATATTTTTTTTTTTTCAATGATTCTTTCACAGATGACAGCTTGAGTAAGCTGATCAAAACTAGCAGTATTCGCGACCAAACTTTTGCAACAAATAAATACAACTTTTGTATTGGTTGTTACGTAGATGGCCACCATCATAATCGTGGGCATTTTCCTGTTTATATTTAGCAGCACAAATGTCACCAGTACTCAGTAAGCTCAGAGCATGTTCCCCTTCATATTTCCTCACATGTTCGCCTCATGTTCCCACATGTTCCTCCAAATATTCCCACAAAAATTGCCCCCGAAAATAATGCTCACTAATGTTCTGCCAGAATATTGCTCCACACAGCAGCGCAGACATCACCAAATGCGTCCGCAGCTATACCTGCGCGTTTCACTTTTCATCTAATTTATTTTTCCTGGCGCGCCTGTAGAAATTTCACTTGCAAAATATTTCTGAAAG
The DNA here is from genome assembly GCA_964035755.1 of Teleogryllus oceanicus. Classification (NCBI taxonomy): domain Eukaryota; kingdom Metazoa; phylum Arthropoda; class Insecta; order Orthoptera; family Gryllidae; genus Teleogryllus; species Teleogryllus oceanicus. The sequence continues at coordinate 169,915,960 of CAXIVR010000003.1, forward strand.
GAGGCGCGAACTGAAATTGCCTCCCCCTCCCTGAAGTGATTTCTGGATCCGCCCCTTGTAACGCATTGCCTTGGTGTTGCTGCAGAGAAGAAGCGCCGCCTGTTGGCGCTGCTCGACCTGCTGCTGGAGGTAGCCGAGTCGGACCCCGGCGCGCTCTCCCTCGACGACATTCGCGAGGAGGTCGACACCTTCATGTTTGAGGTTCGTACACGCACACGCACGCGCACGCGCACACACATATACCCTTACACACACACGCGAACATATGCTCACGCGCGCATACACATAATCACAGAAACGCACTCACTCTTGCGTACAAACTCACTCACACACACACACATACAAAATCAACTATGCACGATCTTACACATAAACACTTACTCGCGCATACGTATAAATACACGCACGTGCTCACACTCGCCCCCTACACACACACACACACACGAGTTTACATATTCACGCACGTATACACATAAACACACTCGCGCTCACATTCATCCCCCCACACACACACACACATACACGCACACCCCAAATTCGCGCGTGTATATATGTGCATTCACGTACTTATATATGCACATGAAACCACTCTCAAATGTTTTATTCATTTATTTATTCATGTATTTAACATAAAAAATAATTTAAAATTGTTACGTAGGACAATTTATGCACGTTTCCACATGTTCACATGTTCACCCAAGTTTGTGCTCACACAAATGCCCATAGCACGCATATATACAAACATTTGTGCGCACGCGCCTTTGTAATCAAGGCAAGTACACATACCATGATTCAAGACAAGCATACCATTGCGCATGTTCCATCAATCCAGCGAATAAGCACCCAGCGAATAAGCACCCAAACATGATGTGTTCTGGGACCTAGGGGGAGGAGGTTTCAAAGGTAGTCAGATACATGGTCTGACTGTAAAATTGATGAACAGGAATATTTTATAATTTGTCTCCTTGGAGAGTATTTGTTCTTTCCTTTGCAAGCCATAATACTTCATCAATAATTTGATTCACTCATCAAATCATGTGGAAAGCAGATCATGTGGAAATACGCCTATAGTAATAGCATACTGCAAATTTTGCATCATGCATGTGTGCACACATACCTTGTAATTCGAACTTTTAAGTATCTACAGAATCGATTAGACTTCTATTGATAGCTGTTTAAATAAACGGAATGGCACACATCTTTTAACATTGAAACACTTTTTAGACATTCGCATTCTTGCAAATTTTTATACGTTTATAAATGTATCACTTCAGAAAAAATTATAATATGAAAAGTCGAACGTAAATTTGTGCATAAAATACAAAAAATATTAAATGAAAGTTAAAATAAGTTGTGATAATGATGATGAGTAATTTTTAAACCGGTTGCCAAAATATGACATGGCACAGGCCTTCACATTCATTCAAGCCGAACTTTAGTACATTCAACAGTTCAAACCAATAATTGGTTAATTGTAACTTATAATTGGTTACAAGGACAGGAAATTAGGTTTTAAGAAATGTGTGAACCATCATGTCATCTAAATTAAAACAATATGGCGACTTAATCATTAAATTTCTTTCAGGGTCATGACACCACATCAGCTGCCCTCTCGTGGGCAATCTTTTTACTGTCACTGAATCCCAAAGAGCAGGTAAGCTGCGCGGTCATCTATTATTTTTTAACATTCGAACAAATTTTTATAAGATTTGAAATATTTCAAATTACCTTTGGGTTTTAGGAGTTTTTGGAGGTCATTGTAGTGAAAATTAATTATGTATTTTTTACATTTATTATTTTAGTTATACATTTTATTTCAGCCGCATGACTCTTTTCGGCAAAATTTAACTGCAGTTCACTTGCCGCCAATATTAAATTTCGTATTAAAAATGTTCAAGCACAAGAGCAAAAAGATAACAGGTGAAACTTAATATAAGTGAAATATCCATAAAATTAGCAAAATGGACAAAAGCAACCTTTATTTTTTTTCAGTGCCGGAATATTAAATTGAATTGATTCTCAAATTTGAGGCCTTTGAGTGTAACGAAACTATGGATTACTGAACATTACTGTATATCCTAATAGTAAATGCAATATATCACTATCAAAATTAATTTTAAAATAACTTTCGTCAACTTTTTTGTGCAGCAATTTTAAAAAATTAATAATCTATTAATTTGAAATAAAATACATACTAGTTTTTGTGTCTCATAAATAAAATAGTTCATAATTATTTTTGCAAACTTATGAAGAAAAATAAAATTATGTCGAAAAAATTATTGGGCATGTGCACAGCCCACTTAGGCATTAGCCCCTCCTCTGATTGAATTGATCTGAAACGAATTGAATACATGGCCCCGACATCCGCATGTACATAGTCCACTTATGTATTAGACCCTCCCGTGATTGAATTGATCTGAAACGAATTGAATACATTGCCCCGACTCCGCATGAATACATAGTTACATAGTCCACTTATGTATTACACCCTCCCCTGATTGAATTGATCTGAAACGAATTGAATACATTGCCCCGACGTCCGCATGCATCGTGACCAATCGTAGTTCTCGCTTGCACAAAAAATGGGCGATGTCCTGAGCCGAACTTTACCAGAGTTTTCCGACCCCTGCCCCGCCCTGCGGGATCGAGCTGACCAATCCGCTTTAGCTTCATTTCAGGGAGGCGGGACTATTCATCTTGAACATTACAAAATGGCGGTGATGGCGAGTTATATTGTAGTAAATATTTGAATATAAATATTAAATCAACCAACAGTTTTACATAAATTTTTGTATATACATTTAATTACATAAATAAAGGCATGCAATTTCCCAGTAAAAACATATTTTAAAACTGTTATAAAACGGGTTTTTTGCAAAACATAACACTGGACAACGACTATTAAGCTCCATGTCTATATTTCGTCGTTTATTATTGTAATATTTAATATAAAATGCAAATAATTTGCATTGTATGCATTGTCTAACCTAGTTATTTTATTAGAAAAATTAATAACTTAAAGAAATACGTTTAAGAGTCAGTTTCACAAACACGTCTCCGAAATAGAAGCTTTCAGTTGTGAAATACTTCATCATCAATTTCTCAGATGACCCAATTAAAATATACTATATGGTCGCGAACATTAATATTGTAATAAAATAGTTTTGATATGTAAAATACTAAATAAACTTAAAGTATTTAAAGTTCATTTAGTCACAATGAAAAGTTTTCTACCAGACATTATGATTGTAAGTGCAGCTGTAAGTGATGAATGATTTTTGATCTTTTGTTTGGGGATCACAATTAATTACCTCTTCAATCTAACGTTAGGGTGATTGCATTTTACATGGAGTTCTTTACCGCATATATTAAAAATCATATGTGATACCTAGTCTTTGAGGATTTTTGCGTGAGAATCAAAAACGACATATGACTCGTATATAACATTTTAATATCTTAATGTTTGCAAAGGTAGAAACACCAGCTTTTGTCTATCGCGTGAACATTGGAGGAACCACACATACACACACACATACATACACACATACACACACACTCATATCAATATATTACTTACATGTAATTTGTGTGATTTCAATCAACGCAATAAAATTAATATATTTATATTATAGCAAGTATATTTTACATTACGATATTTTATTTTTCGAAGACGAGCAATGCACACAAAGTTTTTACGTCATCGGAATGTACACCCACTTCTAACTAGATAAGCAGACCTATGCAAACACTGTTTTGCTAATCATTAAGAATCTTTAAGTTTACTCACTATCATAAATTATTTCAAAATTATAATTATTATAATGTTGAAATTTTGTCAAACTTCAAATCTGTGCGATCGTTAGAAAATGAATAGGGATCCTCTTCTGTAAAATATTGTTGCAAAATAAAATTTTCTCTATTTCATACATTTTTACATTTCATAAAGTGCCAATTTATTGGATATGTGTTCACTAACATCTGCAGTAATATTACGCCTTTATAATTTTAATGGAACTGTTAATAAATGTTGTAAACAAAATAAGCAATTAATTTTTTATTTGGAAAAATTCATTTAAGTTGTAAAATTTATGAGTTGAATTTTAAAACTATTACACAATATTTATTGTTGGCTTTTGTGCTACTATATTACAATGTAACGTTTTAAAATGTACTGCCCAGTGATTTGATAGTTTGTGTTCGTATACAGTATATATCCGCACCAGAACGGTTACAAAGAAAATCTAAATAATAACAAAATAACCTCAATTTATAATTCATTTGGCATTTGGTCGCACTTCAGCGACCACTTTAATCTGGAGTCAGGAAGAAGGAGAAATCTGCGCTATAGTATTAGGTTCGTAACCAAATCTTCAAGTCACCATTACGTTCCCTTTACTTAAGTCTTAGGATTCGAAAGTGATACTAGATATTTCAACATGCTTGAGAATACATGTTGCATACCATGAGAAATGATGAACAAATGTCTGAGTTCAAAAAAAAATGTGCCTTTGGGACTCTGCATCAGAGAGTCTTTGGCTATTGTAATTACATTTTCTGTCATTCGTCGATAAACTGCCGAACACTTTCCGGTGAATTATGTTATCGCCGCTAAAGCGAAAGATTTCCAGGTTAAAGAGACCCACATATGTTATTGGTGGATCGAAAATAGATTTTAATTGTGGAATTGACATTATTCATTGGTTAAAAGTTCAGCAAAGATCTTATAAGCAATAAATAAATACAAGTATTTTCCGCTAAACATTCTTATCTTTTAATTCTCAGACTTGGTAAAACAGAACGCAGGACAGAAGAAAAAAAGGCATCGCGCAGAGACTCGATCCTCAATACCTCCGATTTAAGAGCCAGTGTCAAACGATTTCAGCTACAGAAGAGTTATTGGTCTCTCAGTAATCTGCAAACATAATGTATCTACGAATACACGAAATGTTTGTTCTGTAATTTCTCCATTTTCTCTGAGAGTAACATTTAAGACAGCAATAGAAATCATATTCTCTAAACATATTCGTTCTCAAGCAGTACAATTTCTGGAAAATGCAATATTAGAACAGCGATGTTTTAACAATACATGATAATATATTTATTTATCTAACTCCGTTATCATAGTTATGATTTTATAATAAATTTATATTTAGATTTAAACGAACGACATTATCCAGACATTTTGAGATCCGAAATTCGCACCTACTGGTTTCTATATTGAGACTAAATGACAGGTGATTTGCTGCATTGGATCGCCTACACAGCATGGCGAATAATCATTGGATAACTTAATTAAAAATACTTATTTCTTTGTGAAAGTGGGACTGATTAAATGCTCACCACTTAGTCTCAGTCTATCCCGCACTAAAGATAAGCCGTATCAAAACATTGTTTCTTTAAAAATGGAGATAATAATAAAAAAATATTGATTTCTTTCACATGACCACGTCAAATCGTCCTTTATTATGTTTTGGAGTTCATACATTTTGAACTGTGGCTCCACCTACCGAACTTACATTAAAAATTTTAAGAAGACCATAAAAGAAATAAAATTATCAATTGTTACAAACAATTAAGTGATGCGTTCTGTTAGCATTTATCACAAAGGCACAAACACAAAATGGTAATTTTAATTAAAATGTTAATTAATGGAGTTCGTAATAGTCTCTAAGGAACTTTGTTAAACGTGTAAAAAAGACATATTCCTTTCTAAATTAATAAAAGAACGAAATTACCTTTAGTGCAAAATTTTATAATAAACCACAGACATTAAGGATTCTGGTTATCTCTGAACTATTAAATATACTTAAATTACTAGTTAATATACAGCTTGGTACAGACTTTTTCATATTATTTCTAACGATTACATAAAATATGATAATGATATTGCAATTGAGACACTGTTAATATTGAGCTATCTCTTCAAATTTCGTTTCGTCACATTGCTTGGAATGAGATACCAGCACACAATCTTAATATAATCACATTATCGTTTTACAAAAACAAGTTTGTTGTTCCTCCTTGCAAGGTACACGGAATGTCTCTCGTGATGATAGTGATTAATGTGTTAGGCATCAGGTAAAAAAATACATATTCGGCGGGATTTGATCTAGCGTCCATTCCTCTATTAACTACGTTTAATCACGGAGCTATCACAGAGAATTACCTTACAGCACCGATGAGGGATTGTTGTAGAATGAATTCTATCTTGACTTTTATTGTTCTTATGATATACAACATTTACTTCAGATTACAGCAAACTCACATTCTTGATAGAATGTGGAATCATCAACGCGATACTATTCTATAGTTGATTCTAGTTAGAAATATTTCGGTTGAATGTCTTTTGTGTAGGGCTCATGAAATGAAAGCTGTCTGCGAACTGCTATCTTGCCTCCCTCCCATATCTTCAAGGTGATCTCATTTACGCGATAAGACTGAACTGTAACTCGTCGTGAAACACCAGTCTGAAATACAGAACCGCGTAGTATTAAACAGTAACTATGTGATTTTAAAACCAATTAACACAATAGAGAATTTCCGGACAAATTTGCATTCGTTATTCATGAAAACTTGTAACCTAAACTTGAATGATATAATGCTAACAATGTACAATTATCAGCAAATAGTTGATTAGTTGCTTCTTAAAGAAATTATAATGCTTATAATGTAAACAACGAAGTAGTTGTACTACAACAACACATACTTTCTTCTCTAATGTCACTGCTCCGCAATATTATACTATTACATGGATTGGAAAAGTTTTCCAATAGTAAGATCTCTATTTTTAATTTTGTAGTTTGAAAAAATTAGCTTTTTCAATTTCAAATATAGAGTTCACCAAGAAAATAGGACCGCAGCGCCTCGGTCAGATGGTACAGAACGGAGGCTTCTAGTCGTCGTACTGATGGACGACAAAACTGGCCCTTTTTGGGGCCCCTAAGTCTTTCAAAAATTAATATTAATTACAAAATATTGGACATATTACTGCAGAGAAATCACACCGTAACAGAAGAAAAAAAAAAATCACTTTCTGGATTCAGACTCACAACGTTAGCAAGCCGACAGCGTACCTATGACGTTAACCATTCAGCTAAAGCGATTTGTGTTTCAGTTGCCAAAGTAGTTAAATATAGCCAAAACCCTATGCTAAATAGAACATAATCGTTTCAGTATATATTTTTCGTTTTCAGAGTCAATCCTTTTTAAGTTTAAATATATTGTGATATAATATAATATAAAATGTATAATAAGGGAATAATAAAATATATTAATATAATATAATTATAATTTAATAGAATACGAACTTTTCTCTATAGAAAGAAAGTAAAATATTTTTACTTTTCTTCATGCATACTTCAGTACCACATTGTCATAATAAAACTAGAAAGGGACTTATTCGAGAAGAGCCTAATGTCTAGAAGTAGGACAGTTTTAAAGAGAATACTAGTGATGCTAAAACAGACCGTGCTTTCTCACCAATATTTTCACGTAAACATGCGGAAGGAAATACTAAAGTTTTCAAAATTTGCATGATCTTATTTAAAATCTTATCTTTAAGGAAAAAGTTTCAAGAAGGGAAAAATCTCAAATTTCAATATTTTACTTGTGAATACTTGCAGAAAAATCTGTTTTCAGCTTGAACATGAGACCAGTAATATTCTCTTGAAATGCACTTCCACTATACAGCAATTATTACATTTACATTTTATTACATTTTGTAATAAAAAATTATGGAAACCATTTGTTTGAACATTTGAAAAATGTCCCAGGGCTTCATGTAAAGTACCCTCCCCTAATTGAATGTGGTTTCAAATTCAAGGCGCTACGACATCAGCCAGATCGATTGGGAGTATCGAATTTTGGTGAAATCCGGCTGAACAGTTTTAGCCGCTAGCGTTGTTCAGGGACGGACGGACGGGCTGTTTACCAATCAGTCGATTTTTCGCTATCAACCACCCACAAAACATGGATTCCTGGCTACCACGATTGGAGTTTTTTCTTTCTAAATTTGTAAGTGGATTTATCCATTTTTTTTCGTCTGAGGCCGTGTAATATGTGTTTTTCGCGACAATTCGCCGTTTTTTTCGCGTAGCATTACGTAACTTTCTCTACTCCTTAGAAAGTTCAATTGAAGTCATCTGAAAATTACGATTATGCGTTCACGGAAAAATTTTTATACTTTCACTGCAAAGCAATTTTAAATTGGAAAACATTTATACAATTTTATAACTTCATTTGTAATTAGTTATACCAAAGGAAGAAAAATTAGAAAGAAGTTCATATTTGAAACAGATTAGTAATAGTAACGTTGAAAAATCCCAGAGATATTAATAAAGAGTGACATTTACAGTATTTGTAATAACGGTATAGTGTATTCAGATGAAGAGTGTAAAGTAAAAAAGAAAGAGTTCGTTTTCAGAAAGTTTCAATAATGCAATATGAGCATAATGTAACATACCACTCAGAAATATTGGAATATCATTGGATTCAGAATCCCAATGAACTTGCTAGTATAATATCAATTTGAAAAAAGAATACATTGATTTAGAAGTCAGTAATGTTTTAATTTTTTGTACCATGCGTACACAGGTCTTTTCCTACAACTAGTCCTAAAAATAAATACATATTCATAGAGTCTTTTGGAAATATTTTTTGGAGTTCGTGATTTCAAAAGCCGAATTTTCCTTCAAAACCCCTAAATACTATTTTTACTTGATATCATTGTTTCTGTAGTGTGCTGCGCATTCGAGAATGTAAAATATAGTAAAATATTTAATGAAATCTTAACTCAATATTAGGCTAATTATTTTCCGTCACTGTTCCTCAGCTTAAAAAACTATGGAAATATTGTAATGAAATAACATTATTAAATTCAGTGGTACTCAGTTTAATAAATATGTTTATTTTACCAACGAAATAGAGAAAGTGCGAATAAAATATGTATTGGCTACAATGAATATCATTGCAATATTGTAGGAAATCTCTGAGAGAGTTGAATATTAAGTTATAAATAATAATCGAATTAACTGACCATATGAAAATTTCATTTTTGATTAAATAAATTTCCGTTTTATAATACTATTTTAGGGAAATAAAGTCCTTAGGTTTTATTAGGCAACGATTATTGAAGTCCGAATTCAAATATATATGAAATTTCTTTGACAATTGGAAATTGTTGTTTTTGTATATATTTTTAATGTCTCTTTTTTAACTACTAGGTCATATAGCAGCCACTGTGATTTTTTATGTTGGGGTTTTTCTGTAGGAGGACAATACGTAAGGACATCACGAACCACATCATGTCCGAGGCGGAACCCACGGCCCTTCGAACCCAAGGAAATACAGCCTTGTCGTCATTCCTCTTTCTCTCTAGTAAACCTTTGACATCATATGTCAACATCAAATACATCGAAGATATCGCTTAATTCTCCATCATTTGAATTACGTTTTCCTGTCCCTGGCCCGTGAGGATAAGTGGAAATGAAACCTCTGACTAGGTAGTAAAAGTTGGCCTCGAGGAAGCCAGAAAGACATCTTTATGGTAATGTCTACTCTTACTACCAAGATTTTTTATCCAACGTTGCATTTTGAGTGCAAACAAGTGGCAGAACTCTTTTCAAACTTAGGGATCATAAGACCCTTGTCATTGGTCATCCGTGGCTCTAAGCCCGAGGCAGGTATTATTCACCTTGGATGGGCACTGCCACTTCTCACTGAACATCTCGTGCAGTTACACCTATCCCCAGAAATGAAGAACAGACCTTACTGTAAGCATGCTCCTGTGCACTGCGATAATGAAAGAAACCGAAAGAGGAAACAACATCGACTATAGAGAGGAATGCTGGCTACTGTCCTCCGCAAACTCTTTAAACTTTCTTAGCTATGGATTTATAAATCTAATACGCGTAGAGGATGATTTTAACATGCCTTTCATAACTAATTTTGCGTTTTTGATGTAACACTGTCTTTGTCATTTATTTCATTTTAAAGTTAGTCATTTTTTACTGTTTTTACTCCTTTAATCTTGTAATTAATAAAAAATATTTTAACTGACTTTTATACTAATTTTCAGAAAATTTTGCGAATAATATTGCACTATGTAATTGACAAGATATTTGGGCACATTGCATTCTTTTATATTATTAAGAAGGAATGAAGTTTCATTTCGTGAAAATAATAAAAGACTGTAGTTTAGTTTTCCAGATTTGAGAACTTGTGATTTCGTGAATCTCATGTGTTTTCCGTGTTGATCTAAAACCAAATGTATTTTCCAGGTTCGATATGCATTCAAGTGTGAGATCTTATGAGCACAAATTGTGTCATGCGTATATCTTACAATGGCTAAATTATTTCACAATTAATCATTTAGAAAACAAGGACGGTGTAATATTTCCTGTGAATAAAACCGTTTCTTACTTCAATATCGATAACCGTGTCAAGGTTTTCCGGATGTTTGAATTGCTGAAGAGCTCCTTGAATCGAACGAAACACTCAGAAACTGTTTCTAGAAGTCATACAAAACCTAACATAAATTGGAAAGATAATACGATTGAAACACTGTATTTCCGCTTAAATATTTTAATTGAAAGACTGTCCCGGAATTGAAATTTTTTAACTAAATACTCAATCTCTTTAAGTTTATTCAAACAAGTTTTTTCTTTCTTAACTGTCGTTTAAGAAAATTACATTGATTCGTAAGCTTGTTTAGGTTTTCAAATTTATTCTTTTTACTACATTAGTTGTCAAAATATTTTAAGAAAATATTTAACTTCGAACATAGATTTCACAAATTAAAAAATTAAAATTTATATTTATATTAATAGCTATTTAATAAAGATATCAATTATTACAATTTTGCTATTAATATATGCAATGTGATATGTTGAAAATAATTAATTATATTGTAGCTCCTATTCAGGCATATCAGATTTGTACTGTTGCCTGTATATTACCTTAAATAAATAAATAAATAAATAAATGAAATAAATAAAAATATCATAGGAAGGGATAGAAATAATCTTCTCAGCAGTGTAACAGAAAAATAGCAACTTTTGAAAAATGTATGAAGGAGTAGACAATTATATTTTCGAAATATTTCTATGAGAAGTTCCTAGTTCCTTTCACCGATTATCACTATAAAATTGCGTAATTTACAAATAGTCTAAATAATATTAACAACAATTTGCAATGATAATCCTACTTAGGACACCCGGCAGTGATTTTTAATTGATTAACAGAAATCACTGTTTGCATGCACCTGCTCATAGAAAATAGGCGTTTACATTTTCATAATGCGTAATAAAATGTGTGTAGCTGCTTGCATTTCCTTAATAAAGGCGTAATAATGTCAAAATACAAGTTTTTAAATACGTGAACATGAATTTCAATTTGCTTGATAGGAAATGTGTATATTATGTAAATGCATTATATTGTGTTTCCCGAAAATTATTATGTAATAGTTAGTGTTCCTTGCTTTAGAACCATTAGCATTTTAAAATAGTTTGTAAGAAACAAATTTTTCAATACTATTAATTTAATCTGACACAAATTTCTCACTATATTAGATACCATAAATTAGAGTTAATTTTCATGGTAAAGAACTCGATAAAAAATGTCACAGCCCCTTCCCGTGACCCGCTGCCCCTTGGTTCGTCAGCGTCCACGGGGATTCAGGGTAACGTCAGTGCAATTGGCGGAGTGATCCTCGCGCCCGCGCACCAATCCGTTTCGTTTCTGTGCCCCTCCTCGTATTACCTCCTCTGCTTCCTCTGCCCCTCCTCTTATATTTACCCCTGCTCCACGTTAGCGAGGCAGCGTCACTGACCTCAGAAATTGCTCCGCCCCTTTGAGATAACTAGGAAATCTTCGAGGGGAGGAAGGGACGTGAGTGAAACTTGGAGCAAAGTAATGTCGTGGATACGCGCGACGCCAGGATTAGTCAAGTGTCCAGCGATGGTTGTCAGAAGCTGTGGAAAAGCCAGATTTGGCCGCACAAGGCATCGCCCATATTCTGTGAGTGGGTATACATAATAGAACGAACATTTTAGAAAAACATTTTATTTCCACCGTGAACTTGAAAATAGTAGACGAACAGTTCTCCCCCTCTCTTCGTTTCTTTGTTTTGTCCAACTACATGTAGTTAAAGCATTATATGAGTGGAGTAAATATCCTTCAATATAAGAGAAGTACAGGATAGAAAAAGAACATTTTCTTCCATGAAACAATTAAGCCACAAATCTTTTTCGTGGTCTTCAGACCAGTTGAATTTTTTTATGTCAATAATTTAGAGAGGATACACTTATCAATGCATTAAATCACTTGAAATACACTTATTTAAAATGTTAAAAAATATCGAGATAAATTTGTAATATAGTCAATGTTTACAGTAAATAAAACTGGTTTTGAAATATTTACAGATATGTTCTGTACACAAATGCGAACTTGACAGCTGATGGTCGAGGTCACACAGCGTCATTCTACGTTCCTTTCTGTCTATATCACGATTACAACTTAATGAGCGATAGAAACTGGAGACTGCTGGAACTCCCGGACGTTAGAAGAGAAAATGACTTTAAACCTTTAGAACATATTTTGCAGCTATGTACGCTAGCATTGCTTTGGAAACTCAATATCGAATATCCTTTCGAAGTCTTTGCCTTGTAAGGTAGCGAGGAATGTCCATTGTAAACACTTGTCGCTTTTCTTACTCATTTAGCGGCGTTTTTTTCCTCAAAATATCACACAGCTCTTTCCTCTCGACTTACTCGCTACAGGATGGCTTCTGGACAACCAGATGTCGTGTCCTGTTGTGTTATTGCTCAACCTGGCGAGAATGCTGATATTACTCGCACATGAATATCACTTGATAGAATAAAATAGTCATAAAAGCCACGTTTTTTTAACAAGCCACTATTAATGAAGGTCGTCGCTTTTGAGCAACTGACTATCATCACCTTATGAACTATAAAATAAAGATAACTGTCGTGACTGGATTATTTGCCCTTTGCTTTTCCCCCTTACACACAATGATATGCATAAAGAGAACAAATTCATTTCTTGTTGTTTGAAATCTATGTACAAAACATTACTGAGCATTTTTCGGCATATTTTTGCCGATTGAGCATATTTTTTTACTTTAAGAGCATACATTGGCGTATTTAAATGAGTTTGAACATTTAATAAACACTTTTTTATTTTCTTCTCTAAAATGTAAAGCACGTGATCGCTTTCAAATACGTCTTTTGAGTTTGAAATGCATGGTACATTTCACCACATCCAGGCATGTTTGTCCGATCAATCTTCTCCGCATAAAGAAGCCTCACCATGGCACGTGCTTTGCCTTGATCCCACTGATCTTTCTCTATGCAATGTGGTACAGTTATGTATAGCGTCGTAAAGTGGTCAGGGTAGACCAGCTCTGCCTGTGTCCGATCAAGAGGAGTGAGCTCTTGTATCTAACTGTAACGTCACCACATGGCGGCCAGGGTTTCGAACATCCTTAGAAAGTGTCGAAGATGGCGAGCAGAGGGGAGGGCATCCGGTCGGCTAGTACAAAGACTGTTAGTAGCTTTAGACAACTGAAAAGGAGTTCGTTTAGATATCGCCTCGCGTGCGGACGCAACTGCCGCCCATTGGCAGTTCATTCCTTGGTCACTGCGAGTGCGTAGCACCGGGTGTCAGGACACCGGCGCGGTAAAGCGTCTGGGTGGAGGACGCACTAGCCGGGAGATGGGAGCAGTGTGCGTGGAGTCGCGGAGGTAGATTGCGAACGTAACCCCAGAGCTGTAAATACTTGTATATTCTGTAAATAAATATCATTGTAACTAGAGCTCGTGTCTGTGTAGTCATTTCGCTACCACGACGCCACATAATCAACTATTTCGTGATCTTGCCAAGGATTTGGCGACGTGAAGGCAGTAGTGGCGCTCCACATTGTCCGTTGTGCGTATACACTGGTTCGTGTCGTTGGTGTGTACATAGTATTGTCAATACCCACAAGTCACGCATATAATAAAATTGTGTAGGAGAATACGTGCGGTTTTTTACACGACCGTAGCGGTTTATTTCGCGGCGAAAAGCAGTTATTTACTCCATACTTGGTTTCGGATAAACTGTTGGTATTTTACATTTGTACAAGTTAAATCAGCCACATCACGCATCATAATTTGAAATTATCAGTGGAGAGTAAATTAAACATTTTTTAATCGAAAGTATCTTGGTTTCGTAATCGCACTTACTTCAGAGTTAATTACATGCAATAACTTCATTATCTTCCAATGACAACGATTATTGTCTGTTAAAAAGAGCCGTCCACGCGTAAGAGAGACTTGTTAATTTATTCAACATTATTTATATGTTACATAAATAACAGAACAATTTAATAAAACTACCCCAAACGAAAACAAGAGATTAATTAATTATTCAAGCATATTTCTGCCCTTTTGTAAAAATGTTTATATAAGGCAGAATTTAAAAAGAAAAGAAGCACGTTATAAAGTAATACGTAATGAAGTATTTAAACAAAATTCAAATCTTGGTCGATTCACTAAAAAAATTGGCAAACATATTTTCGCACTAGGCAGAATTTTTCTCTATACTTCATGCATGCTTTGTGTTTACATTCTCTGCTTGATCTTTGTCTGCCGACTCCTACACTAGATCTACTGACTTCCGAAGGCTGTGAATATTGCCATAATGCTCAGGCGTGGTATGTCGGCATTCCATCAGATTTAATGCCCCGAATCAAAAGCAAAGATTTCTTATTTATATTATTTTTTATTAGAATATGGTATTATGACAAGTATTGAACGATGCACGGCCAGTAACACTAATAACTATGACTATGTGTCTAGTCGGCCTAACGATATTAATAATTATTAATATATGTATTGCAATGTTACACGAAACTTTTATATTTGTTGTTCCAGAGCAGTGAGTGCGTGCTGCATATTTTAAAAACCGTTTTCTGTGGTTTTGTTCTGCAGGACTTTTGCTTCTAAAGGTCATTATTATTAAAGTCATTAGACCGATATACAGCAAATAATTGACGTGGTTGAAGTGTCTAACTCGTGGCGGTCGTCGAGGCTTGCTTACGTTCTCGCGTTTGGTCATGGCTAAGGACCGGATATTTAGGTGATGCACCTACGGACAAAGCGCATTGGGAGCTATCAGTTTTTAATTTAAAATGTTCAATAACCCAATAGAAAGCATTTCAGAAACTTGCCGTCCACCTAATTTGCACCTAAATCACTCTACTGCACCTATACAGACCTTCTGCCCCAATTTCTCCCCTATTTCCCAATATTTGCACACGGAAAACACTTATTTTGAATGTACACATTACATGAAATATGATGTTTACAGTTAAATCAAACAATGTACAAATTGTGCACGTTGCTACACTTTGCTTCAAAATAACCTGCTTCTATTTTTTACATCAGGAGAAGAAAAGCGAAGGAGACCCATTATCGTTCATTATCAGTTATCACGAAAGAGCTGTCTTTTTGATTGGAAATTTTGCCAATGCCAAAGGTGCTTTAAAAGAAACACCATTAAGTTTTGATGTATTTAGTATGTTGCTATTTAACGTCTAACATTTGTGCACTCCTGATTGCAAATATATCTTCCAGTTTGTACATTTGTCAAACGCGTCAAAACTGAACACAAAAATATTCTGAACAGAAATAAAAAACATGTTTTTACATGTTTTATTGCAAAAATAAAAAAAACACTCGAATATTTCAGAAATATTGCAATTTTTTAAACTTTACCACTGATGAGGCGGGTCTTGACGTTCTCCCACTGAAACTTTGATAGGTTCATTTTTATATTATTGACAACTTTTTAGGGGCTCTCATGAAGGAAATTTCGGAAGACGATTTCTTGCAACCACCTTAGGGTGGTGTGTAATAATGCTATAACACTCACACGGTCACCGTCGTTGAATTTCGTCAAGTTTGCAGAACCACTTGAGAGGAATGTAGGTCAAGTGAAGCCGTGTTTCCCACGACCTGAATTTTGCTCGCAAAGGCTTACGTAGAGTGATTCCGGGCGCGTCAACTGCTAATCCTGTAAGTGCAGTACATGTTTTTAATCGCGGGAGATGGCGGTGATCTTCTCCCGCAAGATGGCGAGATCCGGCTCCGACCTACGTCGATTGGTTTTTTTTTCGTGTTTCCGGGCGCGTCAACTGCTTTGGTCATTAGTCCCGTTAGTGTAGTGCATGTTTTTTTCTCAGGAGATGGCGGTTATCTTCCCTCGCTGGATGGCGAGATCCGGCGCCGACCTACCGTCGGCTAGTGGGGTTTCCCCCTAACCAGGACTCTCCCACCAGCGGGGCGCGGCCCCAGCCGGGACAAGCTCTAAGCTCCCGACCGGTTTCCCCGCATATGTGGTAGTGTAGTGCATGTTAGTGTAAGTGTGTGTGTGTAAGGGGGAGAGGATAGGACAAGGAAGAGGAAGGACAGATCGTGAGCGGTCCGTGGTCCGTGGATATTAAGACAATTTATTTCAAGATTGAGTTGTGCAATCCGGGCAAGTCATACAGACGATTGATTGATTGATTGATTGATTTTTTCGTGGTTCCGAACGCGTCAACTGCTTCGGTCATTAGTCCCGTTAGTGTTGTGCATGTTTTTCTCGGGAGATGGCGGTGATCTTCCCCGCTGGATGGCGAGATTCGGCGCCGACCTACTGTTGGCTAGTAGGGTTTCCCCCTAACCAGGACTCTCCCACCAGCGGGGCACCGCCCCAGCCGGGACAAGCTCTAAACTTTCGACCGGTCTCCCTGAACATGTGGTAGTGTAGTGCTTGTTAGTGTAAGTGTGTGTATCAGGGGAGAGGATATGACAAGGAAGAGGAAGGACAGATTGTGCGCGGTCCGTGGCTCGTTTGGTAGGGTACTGAACCGACATTCGCCTGGTGTTGATCGGAGAAACCACGGAAAACTACCGATCAGAGCAGCCGGCCGCTAGAATTCTCCTCCAGACAGCGACTGAATTCGACCTAGCTGGAAAGCTAGTGTCGAAAGTCCTGGAACCTAGGACCTCCCGGTCAGAGGCGCTGCAGTTGCATCAGTTGATGCACTGAGCTACCACTCCCGGTGCTACGTCGACTTGCAGAGACTTTTCCCAACTAGGTATCTCCCACCAGCGGGGCATCGCCGAGGACGCGAGAAACTCTAATATCCCGACGGGATTCTCGACAACTGTGGTAGTATAGTGCCATTCGCCTTGTGTTGATTGGAAAAAACACAGAAAACTTTCCAATCAGAGAACTCTCCTCCACACAGCGGCTGCATTCGACCTAGCTATGTAGCTAGAGTCGAAAATCCTGGCGCCGTCGGGATTCGAACCCTTAGACTTCCCGGTCAGAGGCACTGCGGTGACATCATTTGACGCCCTGAGCCACCCTTGCTGGTGGAGGTGTGAATAATCAGTGCAGACCAGTTGTGCCAGGATAAGAATTACATGTTTTGGGCACTAATAATTAGTGGAACCATTCAGCAATTTATATTTACGAAAAAATGAATTACGGAAATAAACAATTTACATGAAAAAAGATGGGATAAAATGTAATTATATACAATTTCTTTTATTCTAATAATCAAATTCAGTCATATTATTGTTTCATTGTACTTCATTGCTATAAATGTTAAATTTTAAAAGTGGTGCTCTGACGAGAGATTTTAAATCCGGAAAATTATATTTCTTTGCTTATTCCGTCATTTGTATCACTGTTGGTTATGCAGAAATTATATTAATTAAAAAAAATATTTCGTGGTTTCTAATCCCGTCTCTATTTGTTAAAACGAATAATTACAATAACCTTACCTACACGTTTCTTCTCAGGTGAGCAAATTATGTGCTTCCCATGGACACCATTTAACTGAACACGGCGGTGGGCATTCGAATTTTGTTGGCTGTTCAGGCGTCTCGCCACAAAGAGTATTCGGACGAGGATTATAAGTCATTTGCACACTCTGGGAAATACTGCACTCGGCGTGGCGCTGCGTTTTATGCCTCAGCGATTCGGCAAACACGCGGAAGCCCTGTTTGACACTGCTTGCGCAGCGGCGAGCAATACGCTCCCACCCCAGGTCGAATTGTTCTCGCCTGCGTAAACGAGGGCGCCCAGAAGCAGTGAAAGAAAGTTCAGATCCTCAGTGCATAAGAAAAGTGACATCTGAAAAATATTTTTGAGCTAAGTCAAGAAACGTATTCGTTGATTGATTGATTGATTTCTTCGTGTTTCCGGGCGCGTCAACTGCTTTGGTCATTAGTCCCGTTAGTGTAGTCCATGTTTTTTCTCGGGAGATGGCGGTGATCTTCCCCGCTGGATGGCGAGATCCGGCGCCGACCTACCGTCGGCTAATGGGGTTTCCCCCTAACCAGGACTCTCCCACCAGCGGGACACCGCCCCAGCCGGGACAAGCTCTAAGCTCCAGACCGGTCTCCCTGAATATGTGGTAGTGTAGTGCATGTTAGTGTAAGTGTGTGTGTAAGGGGAGAGGATAGGACAAGGACGAGGAACGAAAGATCGCGCGCGGTCCGTAGCCCGTTTGGTAGGGTCCTGCTCCGGCATTCGCCTAGCGTTGATCGGAGAAACCACGGAAAACTACCGATGAGAGCAGCCGGCCGCTAGAATTCTCCTCCAGACAGCGACTGAATTCGACCTAGCTGAAAAGCTAGTGTCGAAAATCCTGCCGCCGTCAGGATTCGAACCTAGGACCTCCCGGTCGGATCACTTCCCTCATGCTCCGGTAATGTAGAATGCAAATTCCTCCGTCCGCCTTAAAGCTAGCTTGCTTGCTTTCTAAGGTCATGGTGCCGGTTCGATTGGTGGTAAGGTCAAGAAATGTATTGTATCCTTGCCATTTCCTTGACTCAGTCCTTATAGATGTGGCCATGAATACTTTTCTCTGAAGTTCACTGCCAGAGAAGCGACCTGAACAGACTTCAAATTCGATTTTTCCACAGTACTTCACAAGTGTCTGGAGGGAAAAATTCTCGTTGGTTCAGATATCAGTGTCTCTTCCATTAGTGATCCTTACACGAACCCATTGAACAATACATCACATATCTGGCCACCAACTTTTATCATAACCTCCCTCAAATCCCAACCCTATCACCATTCAAACTAGCCAAACACCCCAATTACCAAACACGAATCAACAACAAATATCCATATCACATATTCCTAAAAAAATTTGCAGATTTAGATCCGGACTGAGGACCCAAAACGGGATTTCCTCCCCCTTGTTAGTATGTAAGATTATATTTAAGGTTAGCATATAAGTCTGTAAATACATATGTATAGTTATTTTTACTGATCTATGTAATCTCTTCAAATATTTATTAAAAAAAAAGTGATCCTTACTTGACTGAATCAAAATATTTACACATGTTAACACCAGAAAAATTGTGATGGCGGAAACAAGCAATATGTTTATTACATACATATAGTATATCTATATTACATACGTATAAGTACGTATGTTCTACGTATACATACGTATACTATTACATACATATGGTAATGTAGTACATAATATACTACATTATCGTGTAATATAAAGGGTAAGTGATGCCGCACTAACGGTCTGTACGTCATGGTGAATATTTCACGCAAGGAGGACAAATATTCACAATTTTCAACATTCGAAAATTACTTTTATATTTTTGCTACATCAGTCATCCTATCTTCATTATAAAAGTTTTCTTTACCTGTTTTTTGCTCTCATGCCTAATCCGCCTTCCAAATATAACCCGTTATTCTCTTTAAACCGTTAAGCCTCTCCGGTTTGATTTATTTTGTTCCCGGCAGTTACTGAATTTTGAGGATTGTAGAATACATACAAATACTGCAAACACATGTGATGGTAACTGGCGGGACTTAATTTACTTCCTTTATTAACAGTGTTTACACGATACGAATATCAGTGCCAACTTTATTGAAAACGAATGGTACACTTCTAAATTAACTGATGCATATTTCAAAGTCAGACATATTGAAGACTTAATATTTTGGCTTAAATCAAGATTAATTTAACCAAAATAGAAATATATGTTTGGCAGCCAAGGAAATTATTAAAACTTAGAGTGCTATAGAGATAAAACTACTAATGGAAGAAAAGCACGATATTTGCTCTGGAAAAAAATTCCAAATTAAGATTTACTTTTAATTAAGTCAAACTTCAAAGATTTTTAAATCGAATTTTAACTTTTAAACACAAGTGCTGTGTTGGAAAACACCGGAAACCATTTTATTCCTATGTTAAACGCACTAGAATATTTTTTGCGCTCTCTCCTTTCCAGTATCCTTCCTGGCTGTATTCCTGCTGCTGTGTGCACACCCAAATTGATTGATTTCCTACGAAACAATCGCATTTTACACACCTTAATGTTTTGGGTGGGGTGACTTCTACCCAGCGCGTGTGTTTGTACTTAATGTTTTTATTAATGTTTTCATTTGTTAATCGCTACTATCGCAGTAACTTTCATCAGCTGTGTGAGTCCCTTGCTTGCTAGCCTTGCTTGCTCCGGAAATATTAATTTCCTGTTGCTAATGCTGGGAAACACACCTTTCCCTCGCAATATATCTAATCCTGGGAAACACTCTTCCTGGCGTGGGTGAAAGACGCGGAACCTTGGCCTTAAGAAAGAAGGATATTTTTGAAAGACATTGGTTTGCAGCTCGTCAAAGATTCATCTGGATATCTTCTATTCTTCGCCTGCTTGCTAGATTGATTAGTGATTAACGCGTCTGTTAAGGTTATAAGTCCCGTTACTCCAACACTATAGTAAATTAAAAATAAGATAAAATAATTTTAAGTACTTAGTGATATACTACATTAAATAGTTTATTAGAATACTTTTCGATATTAATTTTTTAAATCTAATTTCCATGAACAAAATTATTCTATTTTGAGGATTTACTTTTTGCAGATAATTTCAATGCCTTTTTATCTTAAAACGTCCAATAAACACAAAAAATACGTAAACTTCCTTAATGTATGATTTCCCTTTCCACATCTAATTTTAAAAAAAAAATTGTACCAAATTTTAAAAATATAATGGTATTAGGAGTGAGCATCGTATTTTAACTTAAATATTGAGAATTAATTTATTACGAACAAATGAGGCTGTAAATGTTGCGTGGAATACACCCTGTTCCTGTTTACATATCAAATTAGATACGTCTGTGCAATTATTGCAGTTGTTAGTAGTTTATAAATTTTAAAAAAAAAAAACGAAAAACAGTGTAGCAAGGTTTTTGTAGAAAATTCTTTTCAACGTTATCAAAAATGAATTCTAATACCGGACGAACCATTATTTCCTAAACTGAACCACAGCCTTGTAAATCGGAAATAGGTATGATTATAGTGGATTCGCAAATATTTCGTACAACGAAATTTTGTTATTACACCAGTTAGTATAATCGATACTAAATCTCCCATTCCGTGATAATTACATTATCTAGAAGTCAAGTGTTTTTCGTCATTTTGATAAGAACAGATCTACTATTACATTGGGAATCCTTCCAGAATTGCAGCATTCTGCAGTTATGTGCCAGACGGAGAAATATACGTGGGCGAGTTTTCGAAATCGCCTAATGCTAGTATAAGATGAACAGAAAAGAGTTTTACTACGAATATTTTCCGTAGTTAGTTAATAAAAGTTAATAAAGTTTATTTTTGAGTTGCAATAAATAGATAAATTACGCATTTTAAATTAGGCCAATGATATAAATTTCAGGAACAAGCCTGCGCCGCTAGCCGAATTCGTTTATTACGCTCCGTGAAGTCACAGGGGTTAAGCGAATTCGAAACTCGCGGGTTCCTAGTTGGGTGATCAATCAAATGGTTTAAAAGTGAAAATTCTCCAGGATATGACGAAGTAAATAATAGAACATAAAAAATTTAAGAAGTATTCTATTTTTTCACATTTTTGAAAGTTTTTATATACCCTCAATACTTCTCCTTTAACAAAATTTTAATCTAGGCCGAACATACAGAATAGCATATAGAATAGAATATTTATTTTGCTACTTAGGAATACATAGAATACTTCCGGTGGCAGCGTTTTCTAAGGAATTACTAAAAATACACAAAACAAAGATCAAACAACATTAAAATATTTACATGTTACCAAATACAATTTTAAAAACTTAATCTATTAACATTTTTATTATGCCAACCGATTATTATAAATGTCCATACTACTGTAATCCCTTGCCTGGACCGAAGTTTTGTTCGTGTTATGACAAAATTCGTGTTAAGCGAGTTCGTGCTAACGAGGGTTTACTGTATTATATTATGTAAATATAAATAAATGCTGAGTGAAGTCTATTCTAAATTAATCAATATCGGATAAATGGAGTTGCTATGTATTGATCAAAAAGTCAACAATGCGGGCATCAATTAGTGAAAATAATCTTGAATTCAAGCCCTTGAAAGGCTACATGGCCGAACAATAAGTAAATAAATGAAAAAAAAGAGAGAGAGAGATAATATCATGTGCTTGAAAATTCGTGTTTGAATGAAAGAAAAGAAACGAAAAAAAATAAGTGTAAACTAAAAAGTGAAAAGTTTCTCACCTGAGTTGAGAGGTACTTCCGGCATGGGAGCGCTTGGAGCTCAAAAGCACGCGGACCCTCTGGAACGGGGTGGGGATGAATCCAATTGCGAAGTTCAACCGCCGCTGCCACCACAAGACCTGTCAGTTGCGGAGCACAGATTCTGGCGATGGAACTTCAATAGTGATCGCACAATCACGCGGCCTCTTTCAGAAACGTCTATCCGCAGTCGTATTATCTCCAGTATTCCTCACAGAACTATTGTTTTGCATAGACTCCCGAACGCCGTGGATCATCTATGACATTTGGCGTTTAACTACACCACCGGTATGCGCTTAATGTGGGAACCCCACTGTTCGCAGGCAGCCAAGAACACTCGTCGAAATGATGGACGAGATAACCTATCAAGGGCATGCGTGCTCCGATACCCGTTTCTGGATTTCTCACACACACGACCCAACCGTACGTCGGTCGCATGCGACTGTTGCGTGCGGCCCGCCGAGCGTGCGCGCCTGCGTCTCAGAGCCGTGCGACGGCGACGCGCGCGCGGGAGCGACTGTCAACGCGAGGCAAGTGGCGACCTTGGACTGACGTCGCTGAGGCGGCAACTGGAGTGGAGTGGAGTGCGAGTCGCATTTTGTGCTTCCTGCAGTCGGCGATATCACTGCTTTCGCTACCATGTTGTCGCCTCGCGAATGACGCGCGCCTGTGGCAATGAAACTGAGTTGAGCGTGCGGCTAGGTGATGCTGTTTGCGCAGGTCAGGGACTGACGACACTTAAACCGGTGGATGAAGGGATTACTGTTATTTATATTACTAATTTCTCATGTGTGAAACGATTGATAGAACTATTCAGCGGTTCATAGGAGAAGTGTATACGTTTTCGTTAGTTACCCAGGAACTCAGGGAAAAATCTAAAATAAAAATGAAATATTTTCGATTTTGACTGCAAAATGCAAATGTTATATTACTAACTACATAACTAATTTCAAATGAGTGAAAAATTGAAAGAAAACTATGCAGGGGTTCGTGTGAGAAGTGTCTACGTTTTCATTACCCAACCACGAACTCTGGGAAAAATCAAAAATCCAAATAAAATATTTTGGATTTTTACTGTAAATATTTGATTGTGTTATTCCACCTATCTCGTGTTGCGGGACACAATGAATACTCTCATGCGTAGTGCGTAGGTCGCTACTGAAGATTAAGATGACGCCATGAGACAATAAGGCTTCAAGGAAGAAGCCACCCGCCGTTAAATAATTGCTTTCACGTATTGTCTTTTGGAACACAAACGATATTTTTGGTATGTAAAATTTTGTGTATGCATACTACATTGCAGTGTTGTTGCAGAATTTGTAAAGACTGTTTTTGTTAAAATATTTAATTTATTGCGGAGTAATTCGAGACCATTTTATTTGTTGTTCTTGAGCAATGTGTGCGTGCTACATATTTCAAAATCTTTTTTTTAATTAATTTCTTTTAGGTCGTATCAACTGCAAAGTCATTTGCGACAACACCAATTACAATATCCAGAACATAAGTTTAAACTTAGATCTTTAACATAATACTAAATTGTTATAATACCAAAATTCTACAATAATACAATACAACACTTAACAATAATGAACATGTTAGTTTGAGCTCAAATTCCAACATAATACCAATACTTTTACCAAACTCAACCACTTGAGTTTGATGGTCAGGGGAATACAACTGTGCACCAACGCCCAGTCCCCGCAAGAGGAAAACCATTTTGTGTGGTTTTCTTCTGGAGAATTTTTGCTCCAGAAGACCACTTGTATTAAAGACATTAGGCCTATATACAGAAAATAATTGGCGCAGTTGCAATTACCAACCCGAAGCGTTACCTGAGGCTTATAACCAAACAAGTTCGTTAGATTCTTGGCGCTTTTGGTTAAGATGTACTGAATGAAACTAGCATACATTTTTTAAATATTTTTATTTTTTAATTTATTTTCTTTAAATTTTCCGACTAACACATTTTAACATTCAAATGAATTCTATAAAGCTTCTCACCTAAATGTTGCTCATTTATTGAGTGTTGCAAGTACC
Source organism: Teleogryllus oceanicus (assembly GCA_964035755.1). NCBI lineage: Eukaryota > Metazoa > Arthropoda > Insecta > Orthoptera > Gryllidae > Teleogryllus > Teleogryllus oceanicus. The sequence goes on from CAXIVR010000003.1 coordinate 169,940,614, forward strand.
TGCAAGCGAGATCGTAGCGACAGTATCCAATACGCGAACACTAATGTATTAGCATTCTGAAATTCCTGATTTGTAATTTTTTTCTGTAATATGAGACGCGTTTTAAAGTATTTTAAAGCTATTTTAATGCGTTTCTTTGCAATAGAAGACTTTTCTGTTTCAAAACCAAAGTTCTGTTCTTTCTCAAAAACAAATTCAGAAACATATACATTTAATGAATTTTTCTTCAAATTCTTTCACTTTCCTAGTCCGTAAGTTTACGTATACATCAATTAAATATCATTTGTAACATGTTGCTCTGAATTTGATGATTCGATTATTCAAACGGTAAAGTATACCTTTTAGTGGAAATGTGTTTTTCGTAATTAGTATAAAACGGTTTCAAATATTCCTTAGTTATAGATATGTTTCTCTCTATTATATTTAAATGTAAATATAACTGGTGGTTGACAATAATTATTACAGCAAGGTGAATTAAGAAAGAAAACTGCATCATAATGCGTGTGTTGAACGCAGTCCAGAGCATGAGCGGTCACGTTGCGAATTCCCTCGTGAGTGACCACTGTTAAAGAACCAGTTGAGAAATAAAAAAAAACAAAACACTAGAGGTGTCACAGAATGGCACATACTTTCTCGTAGTATAATTTTCTAATTTCCTCGGTGTGGTTTCGCTCCATTCTTTGGCAAGCTGTCATGTATCGTCGCCCAAAGTACATTTTTTTGAACAGTACATTTTCTCAACTTTTTGCTTTCCTAGTGGTAACCGAAATATTACTTCACGAATATTAAAGAAGAGTAAAAGCTCGTCCTAAATAGAAATTTTCATTGAAAATTTTGAAGCGGTTTTTAAGAAAATGGCGATTAAGTATTACTGTAAATGCGAAACTTGAAGCTCTTTTTCACAAGAATCACTTAGTTTTCGAAAAAGTTCATTTGAAATCATTTAAAGCACTTCCGCTCACAATTGTAATAATGCATACAAATCGATGGAAATGTCCATATTAACGGAGTGAGATGTATTTCAAGATAATAAAAGCCGAATAAATAAAAAACTAATAAAAAAAAATTGAAGCCATTTTTGAGAAAATGCCGTTAAAGCGTTTCTAAATATGCGGCATTTTGAGCTCATTAGTACAGACGGACAGACAAAAGGGCAGCAAGACGGACAGACAGACGGACGGACGGACGTTTTGAAAGAAACAACAACACTTTTTCGGTATCAAGGAACCCTAGTGTATTTCCGTTAAAATCTCGAAATCGATTTTCCGCAGCATTACATAACTTTCTCTATACTACGTATATTACTCCGTATATACGTATGTATACGAGAAAGTAAAAATTAAAAAAGCAGTTGAGTGGCTTGTTTCAGTCTTGCTTCTCTGTAGCTTCCGCTGCCGAGGGAGTAGCCTTCGTAGCTAACATGAGGACTGTCTTCAGCAGCCCTTACATAAGACAGAAAACATTGCGCACATGGGAAGGATATCTCTACGATGACGAAACCTACATACATTTATATGAACTTCAAAGGACGTGAATAATCCGTGGCGCAATGAATGAGGGGTGTAGCCTTCAGGGGCCTTGTTATTTTCTTATGATTTTTTTATTTCGCCCGAATTCAATATTTATTTTTATTAGGAGAATGTTCCAGGATGTATTTATAGTCAGTTTATATTGTAACATTTATTGGCCAATAAAGTATAAATCAATAAATGTTACAATAAATACTGTCTGTCTATAAACAAAACCTGGACAATTCTCCTGATAATATAGTTAACAGACAGTCTACGAAACCAACCTAAAAATATTTATTTTTATTTTCTAATTTATTATCATTTATAACATATTCAAAAATATAGATACCGAATGAATTTCGTTATTATAGAAAATTACTAAAAACTTATTTCTCAAACCAGGAAATGTTGCTAAGTTCATCAACAGATGTCACTGCAGTCACTCTGACCGGGAGGTCCTTGGTTCCAGCCCCGACGACACGGCGGGATTTCGACACTAACTTGTCAACTAGGTCGAATCCAGTAGGATAATTTTCTGTAGGATAATTTTAGCGGCCGGCTACTCTCATGGGTAGTTTTTCGTGGTTTCTCCGATCAACCCCATGCCGGAGCAGTACCGAAACAAACGGGCCACGGGTCGCTCGCGATTTTTCCTCTCTCTTCCTTGTTCTATTCTCACCCCTTACACACACACTTACACTAACATGCACTACACAACAATACTTGGCGGGAGACCTACACTACCACACATGCCGGGGGGCTTAGAGCTTGTTCCGGCTGGAGCGGTGCTCCTCTGGTGGAGATATCTTGTTTCGAAAAACCCGCTGGTCGACGGAAGGTTGGCGCCGTATCTCGCCATCCAGCGGAGGAAGATCACCACCACCTCCTGATGAAAAAACATGTGCTATACTTACGGGAATAAAGACCTCAGTAGTTGACGCACCCGGAATCACTAATCAATCAATCAATCAATCATTATTTCTAAATATGTATCATCTGCATCTGTTCCAACGGGTAAGGTGGTAAGGTGATTCAGGGCATTTACATTAAGCTTTAACATTTTCAATTATTTTTTTTCAAAAATGTCTTCAAATTTTTCTTAAACTTTCTCCCTCTGATAGGGCAAAATACGCATAAAGAAATGGCGTAGGTCGCATTCACTCTCTGAATTTTCGAATTTTGTGATGAAGTTGTGACGAAATTTGTGATGAGGTAATTGATATCGAAGTCATTGCGTATAAACGTTTGTATCGTGTTCCAGATATATTATTTAAATGATACATTTATAAGACGATGTTTGATTGCCTTCAACTCTGGATATTTAATTTATATACTTCTTTTACTTTAAAAATGTTTGATCCCTAATTATGGTACATGTATTCAAAAATTGGAAGTTCACTTGGAAGTAATCAAGGCTAGCGTGTGTTGAATTATCATTGCTTCACTGTATAACGGGCACCAAATAATGTGACAATTGAGATTTAATCAAGTTTGTTTATTTTGTAGAAGGAAGATATGGCTCGTTCCAGGCTGACAAAATAATTGCAGATATGCACCGCAGGCGCTCAGTTTGATTTGATTTGGAGTTTTTCAAGTGATTGCGGTAATTACAGTTCCGATGATAGTGGTAATTACAGTTACCAATTATTGGTCTCTTTTGTTTATCAATAACAAATGCAAAAGCCAATGTGAATTTGTGTGTTGGAATTATTGTTATAAAGAAAATATGACTGTAAACGAAATACTCATTTTCAAAGGTATAAACATGTAAATGTTGCGTTCGTTGTAATTTCCTTCTGAACTAAAATTGCTCTGAAAACTACTTAACATTTTTCTTCCCTAAATTATAATACCTGTACACAGCGCTTGATTTTTTATATTTTAGGTGCTGCGACTCACCTCTAATTAATTATTAATTTAACAGAAATAAATATGTATTTGTAATGTAATTTAATAATTATTCCCTAGGTACCGGAACGCCGTTCCGTCGCGTTCCGCCAGAAATCAAGCTCTGCCTGTACAGTCCATGCCCATTTTCAAAAGGGGTGATGATATTACTTGGAGTACATTTACTCAGAATACATTACTTTATTTCTGCACAACATTTCAAATACATATACATTTTCCACGTTTTTACTTTTGTTAATACAATCAAACACTACACATATTTTTTCACGTTGGTTGTTTTTGTTCATAACTATAAAAAACTTGAAGATAATGAATGAAAAGTTCTAGACATGCTCAGTATTTCAAGATAAGGTTCTCGCTTGTTGACTTTAAATATCGCTCGGTTCAAGGAAGATAAGAATGATTTTAAAGATATATCATTCAAGTGATTACATTGCTATTTGTAAATAGCCTTCAAAACCTACTTAACTTGTTAACATACAGTTTTCTTATAAAACCACGGTGTAAGAGAATAGATGTGTCAACTTGCTGCTTTTTTTCTTGGATTTTATGATAGCAATTTGAAGCTAGTTCTTCACTTCTCCGTGCGCTGCACTGAATAGGATATGGGTATTTATGATGTAAAGCGAACACAACATTTAGTTTATTATACAAACTTTGCAATAATTTAGTATTAAAATATTCATTTACTCGTACTTACTTTTCAACAGAAATTACTCTAAGATACTACGAAAAATTCATCTTTATAATAAATATTATTCTTTTCATACACAATTTTTGAATTACTGAATTTTGAATTTAACCCTTGGACACATTGAAAGGCATTTTTTCTTATTTTTATTGTTTAGCGAATGATAACTTCGGTTGGTAAGGTTTCACGATATGGATTGTAAAATATTTTACGAATTACTTACAGTGTTCGAATAATTTAGTATGCTTTCTTGCCACATTTCTCATAAGAAAAGTCTATTCAATGCTGATAGGCAAATATTAAAAAGGTTTTTAATTACCTTTAAATTTTTTTTCATGTTTAATTTCCTTTTTTCTCTGCGCCACAACGTCTACCCATTTTTCAAATATCTTCACGCTTCGGAATGGAAAACACAGTTACTTGATAAAATTTCCAAGAATCACTTCGACTCAATATGACAAATTTTAACAAAACAATTTCGATCTATTTTTCTAAACATCTTTATCTATTTTGCCAATATGATTACATCGTAGCCCATAGAATCCACGTGTTTAGAACGAAACGACACATCAGCTAGTCACATTGCCCGCCATTTTGCTTCCGAGCACGCATCCGAGCGCTCGTTGTACGTGAGAACTGCGAGAAGTAGCCTTAAAAGGTTTCCGTTTTAGACTGGGAGTTGACATCCGTTTACACCGTGAACGAAACCCTAATGATTCAATTAACAAGTTCATCTCGTCCGAAAACGATAAGAATACAATAGTTTCTTTTGTATTGCAAAATTCTGAGGCTGAGTACATCCGTAACTAGCATAAATCAGCTAACTATTAATATTAATTAACGAGAATTAATAGGTTTGTCACCTTGCCAATACCAGAAAACCATAGTTCACATACTCTCTGAACCAGAGAATCCGTTGAGGGGGGGGTTACAAACAAATCCAAATTTTATTAAAGCTTACCTCATTTCCTATATACATTTTAAACTGAATATTGAATATTCGAACTCATTCATATGATATTTAAGCAAATTCAGAATCGTTTCCTCAAATATAGCGCCAGAAATATATTTAACATAATATCTAGTCCACACATACCACAAACATATAGCGTTTACAAATCAATTCAGTTTCAATATGATCTCTCTATCTAATTATAAAGAATGACCTCGGAACACGAACAATTTGGGACTAATGACACGAGGGCTGTCATTAGTCCCATAAGTGTAGTGCATGTTTTCGTTGCTTGATGTGGCGGTCATATCCCCCTGGATTGCAATATCCAACGCCGACCTACCGTCGGGTAGCGGAGTTTTCCCCTACCAGGTATCTCCTACAAGCGGGGCACCGCCCCAGCCGGGACAAGGTTTAAGTTCCCGACCGGTCTCCCGGCATGTGTGGTAGTTGGTGGTAGTGGTGGTGGTGGTGGTAGTGGTAGTGGTAGGTGGTAGTGGTGGTGCTAGTGGTGGTAGTGGTAGTGGTGGTAGTGGTAGTGGTGGTGGTGGTGGTGGTGGCAGTGGTGGTGGTGGGGGAGTGGAGTTTCGCCGCGGGGTCCGGCGCCGCTGACCGTCTTGGTATCGTAGAGCTCGGCCGCTTTGGCTCCACGTGGGAGGAGTATCGACCTGAGCGCGCTCCGCCCCCAGGGCCACCACCGCCACCGCCACCGCCACCGCCACCGCCGCCGCCGCCGCCGCCGCCACCGCAACGGAGAGCCGCATGCCCGCCAGTCTGCAGCCGGTCTGGGCGGCCACCACACCACACCACACCACCCAGCGGCACCAACCCCACCACGCACCACGTGCAGGCTGCCAACGCGCCCCGTGCACCTCTTCACAACTCTGCGGGTGAGTACGCGGTCCTCAGATCTCAAAACTACCCTTACCTTGTATTGTAGGCATATATGTATGTATTTGGTCTTTAGGGTAGGGATAGTTTTAAAAATCAAAGTACCAAATACTATTCTGAGCGTGAGTATGCTGTCCTTATATCTCCAAATTACTTTTACACTGTATTGTATTTATGCATGTATGTCTTTGACGTCTAGGGTAGGGATGTTACATCGGAAACAAAATATCGATGTTTCGAAATATCGCTGTTCAAATTTTAAAAATCAAGTTTTCAAATACATCGATTCAAAATGCCTTTGGTTTTAAACATAGATGTTTGTAAAACTATTTTAGTAACCTCTAATGACAATATTCACAGGAAATCGGTTTATGCCACGGTGGTCGTATTTATTAATTTATAATTGAGATTTAGCTGAGAAAACGAAGTCAAAAGGTTGCAGGACAAATTGCACATGTTTATTATCTTATTGGATAATAAAAAAATAATACACTACGTTTATCAACAACAATTAACTAACTTATTTTTCACCCTTACTCACTTTGGTGTGAAGAATGTTCAACTTATTGATTTCTGAAAATTATTGAATTATTTTATATCAATATTTTGTATTCAAAAATAAAATATAAACCAAGTAAAACATGGAACTCAAAACATCGACGCTAAAAAAACGGCATCAATAAAACGATGCTAAATACGTTAATGTTTGTACAAAAAAAATTGATGTGAAAAATTGGAACATCGACTTCCAGGTTGCATATCTAATTTAGGATTTAGAGTAGGAGTTTCCCGACTTTAGCAAGCGCACGGTGTTCCTAGGTCCGGGTTCCTTTTATCCTTGCCTGAGGTTAGGGAGATATGTGGCGATCTTCTTTTAAATTATTTCAGTAGTACTGAAACATGCCCGACATTGATTGGTGACAATTTGAAACAAGCTCCATCTTTTTATTTAAAAGCAAGCCCCACTTGAAGGGACATTTTGAAACATAATTATTACTCATAAATGTAAATTGGGCGCCAGGAAAGATTTACGCGAGCCCTGTGAGTTCTATGTAATTTAAATATCTCTTCTTACAAAATTATGTTGTGCTAGCTCAGTGAATTGGCGTTCGAAGTTCATAATTGTTGCTACATATTCTGCAACCAATTATTCAATCAGTCATCCATACGGAGTGGCGAGGAATCTGAAAATATTATTAATATGCTGGATTGCACGTAACGGGCAATGATAATCATCTTCCTTTCAACTTAACAAATTATAATTTATTATGATGATAATCAAAAATGAATCATTCTTAGGTCATGACCAGTTTTCTCTGTATTACAATAATTATAAACCTTGTTATCCATTCGTGGGTCTTCGCGCGCTCTCCACTTCTTCGTTCGATGGCGCCCCGTAGAACCTTCTCCATCGACGCAGCAGAATCTTGCTTCTGGATAAATCCCTCGCCAAATGTCCGTGATCTGGTTTCAAATTCTCCCGGCGATACAATTATAATCCGTGACTTCCCTGACTAACGTCTCAGGTGGACGCCTAGACACGAATTTTACTTCCTACAAGAACGCTCTATCCTAATATAAAAACGATAGTTAATTTAAACAACTGTCAATTACAGTCTTTCCTCGATCTAGTAAAATATATCAAGAGCCGACCCGCTCATCACCGCGTTGCTCTAGCGAATGAATGTTCTTCTAAAAACTCGGAAGCATCCGAATTTTATATATTTTCTTTTGTCTCTCAAAACAAAGCTTATTCCGCCTCTGCTCTGTCATTTCAACCTAACGAAAATGATCCTTAACGCCGGTTGTTTATTTGTCACATAGCGACCCCCTCGCGATCGTCCATTGACATCCCTATATTCTATGTCAAATAAAATGACATTTCCATAATAAAAACGGTTCGTCATTTTGGTATATCACAGTATACATACCTTTTACGGCTGTCACAGACAACCAATCTTTACAAATGAGATCTCAAAAGAAAGAGAAGTTCTGGAGACGTGGCGAAAGTGCCGCTGACTTTAAAAATATGAAGGATTTGTTTAAAAAACATAAAAATATTCATGACGAATGCAACCCGAAACACTGCATGATTTTTTAATTTATATCGTTAAATAACTCCTAAACGAAGCGTTTAAGGGGTTTAAAATTATTTTTTTAAAATAAATTTTGTTGTGTCTACACCTTGACGCAACGCGTCTCCAAGCCCATTAAGGGGCGTTGAGCGCTTTGCACTGGAGAGTAATCCTCCATTAATGTGCTTTATTTTATTTATTTATTTATTTTAAATATTAGTCAAGTGTCTCTCGTCACGTCGCAGGTTTTTTTAAGCAGAGACCTGAAAAAACATTTCGCTTACCACAATCTATAGGACGAGACCTTCTTGAACTTTCTATTTCATTTTTGCTGGTTTAACACATCTCGATTCTATTCCACATGTTCAGAGCCTGTACAAACTGCAACTCAATGTCAAATTAAACTTATTACTTGATTTTCTACGCGATTGAATTGCACGGGTGTACCTCTATGCAAGAAAATATCGTTAAATAAGAATAGTTTGTATTTACAAGGGTGTATTGCATTGTTATGAACTACAAGGAGATATATAGAACTAGTGACAGACGTTAAGAGAGTCTTGAAGCAAAAGGAATACGGAATACTCCAATACTGAAGAGGTTGGGGTTTAACATGCGAGAGCTCTTGCTTGGTACGCTAGTCATGAATTCCCTTTATCATAACTAGCATATACGGCCTGATTAGCTTTTCTTTCGTAAGCTTGTTTTGTCGATGTGGTTATTTAATTTGTTACGTTAGAAATCAAAATAGCTGTGATACAAAACAGATTTCCTCGTGTGGTTAATAACGGTCGAAAGTTTTGAAATCGGGAATAAACACTTTTTACAAAACTGATGACGTGCAGCAGTAAAAATGGCGTAGTCAAAACCACTTGCAATGATTTCACAGAGCATGGCATGCACACTGATCGAAAACAACCGATAAATTACCCCATGTTTTGCTGCAATAAATTAAATATTTGCAGAATGTCTTTTGCGAAAACTGCAACAACGTAGTATAGTAGTTTATTCTTGTAATGTATGTTTCTTGTAATGTTTTGATACTACGATCATATTATATTACGTTTTGATGTTCTATCAATATTTTATTTTATTTTTCAAAATTTAGTTATTTTTTCTTGGTATGAAATATCATACAATGGTCAAATGGGTGTATAATGACCCGAAGTATGTTTGGACCGAGTGGATTTTCATTTACATTTCTTATGTGTGTAATACGTGCAACATTATGACATCTTTAGAAAAATACACAGAAAACAGGAAATTAATCAATCCAAAATTTGCTCCGAAGGTCATAGTTTGCAAAGCATCCTTTGTAACGCGCGCCAGCATTGCACTTCATGTACTGGGGACGTGTGCAAATCTTATACTCAGCACAATTTCTCTTTGTACATGTGTCTATAAAGTGTCCTACGTTGTAATAACGAATTTCCTCCCTTATCTGTATATGTTTAGGTCACTTCTCGGTTTTCACCGGTAGCGGTAGCTCAGTCCATCAACTGATGTCACTGCAGCGCCTCTGACCCGGGAGGTCTAGGTTCGAGTCCTGACGGCAGGATTTTCGATACTAGCTTTTCAGCTAGGTCGAATACAGTCGCTGTCTGGAGGAGAATTCTAACGGACGGCTGCTCTGATCGATAGTTTTCCGTGGTTTCTCCGATCAACACCAGGCGAATGCCGGAGCAGTACCCTACCAAACGGGCCACGAATCGCGCGCGATCTTTCCTTCCTCTTCTTTGTCTATCTCCTCTTACATGCACCACCTCCGCATATTCCGGGACGGTCAGAACGGAGCTTGTCTCCGCTGGGACGGTGCCCCGCTGGTGGGAGAGTCCTGGTTAGGGGGTAACCCCACTAACCGACGGTACGTCGGTGCCGGATCTCGCCATCCAGCGGGGGAAGATCACTGCCATCTCCCGAGAAAAAACATTCACTACACTAACGGGACTAATGACCGTAGCAGTTGACGCGCCCGGAAACACGAAAAAATCAATCAATCTCGAGTTTTCTGTATTCCCGGCGTTGAGAGAATGGCAATTACCATCCCTCGAGTAATGTCAAGAAGACCCATATCTTTATTAATGCGTCTGCATGAAAGTCATGTATTCACAGCACTTCTGCAGTGAGGCAGAAGCGGAAGATAAGGTAGTACCACCTCTTGTTTCTGAACACACTTGGGAATCTATACAACGTACCTTTCTTTCTTTGCTCGGCGCCATCTTCTGCAAACAGTCGGATTTCTAGCTCTGTGGGACTCCCACGTTTTTGCAATAGTCTCTTGACTGTTGTCATGTCATCGAACAACCGTTATGCCATTGTTGGTCTACGTACAACTGCTTCTCTTTCAAAATTTCAAGCAAGGTAATGCTATTAATATTGTCTACGTAAATATTAGTTTTCCAGACAGGAATTCATGAGTACAATCAATATAACACTAGTTTCAAGTGTTCTCTTATTTCTTTAGCCAAGGTTCTCTTATTTCTTTAACCGCTACATAATGTTCGAACCTAATAAGGACATTTTCTGGAAGTTCAAGCACCAAAATCTGAAGCCATACCTAATTGACCAACGAGTACGTAGGCTTCAATGAGCATCTGTCGAGAAGAATCACCATTGAAATTCGTAAAAATCCTCTGAATCTTCACTGGTTGGCGAAGTACGCCCCTCCCTAAGTTACAAATATACTCCATATCACTACTTGCATTATATTCATCCCTCACAAATGCGTCGGCGATAGGTTGCAAAAGAAACTGGAGCTCATTTGACTTACCTATTCTATTATCCAATACTTCACTTTCTTCCAAATCATTTAATATTTTAATTACGGCTTCAGCATCTGTTGCTATGTTTTCTCTACTAACGTGACCAAAGTTTTTTATAATGGCCATGCTATGAACTTATATTCAAAGCCACTGAAGCTTATAATGATTTTTAAAATATTGCAACAGTTTGAATTAGTTATTAAAGCTTTCAACAATAAATACTTAACTTAAAATACAACAATGACAATTTTGCGGAAAAATCTTACCGGTGTGTCATCGTTCTGTAAGTAAAAATCACCACGTCATTGTTCAACCGCAGAATACAAATTACATAATACAAAGTCATTATACTTGATTTGGCACATGTTCAGAAGCCCTCTACTAACGAAAAACCTTTATGAATGTAGTGCATTACGTAGGAACTCTGATTCTGTACTAATATTTCTATCAGGAGACAGTCATATGAAATTTCATACCATCGTCACTTTAGGTTAACGCAACACGTGAATACCAAATATTTAATGAGCTTTCTTGGAGCTTTGCTGTCGCATGACATCAGGTCTGTTCTAACCAGTTTGATAATTCAGTCGGTACGCGCAATATAAGAATAAGTGGAATAATGTAGTGAAATATTTACGATTTTTAGTCAAAATCAAAACTGTTCAATTGTTTTTTGAACTTTTTCTAAGTTTCTGGGGATATAGCAAAACCATATAGACTTTTCACATGGAAGAAGACACAAAGTTTTCTTTCAATTACTGCAATAAAGTCAATTAAGATGTCAATAGATATCGAAAAAAAAGAATTTTCGAAAAAAAATCTGTGGTCGATATAAGCGCTGCACAGGTGGACACTCAACCAGACACCTAGTCAAATAACCGGACGTCGTTTAAACAAATATTTTCTTTAGGATCCTCACATATGTGAATATTTGTCAACATTTTAAATAGTTTTCCTTAGCATTACCTAACTTTTTGCATACTGTAATACTGTGTTTCTGCATACTGCATGCCTCATATATGTGAATATTTGTCAACATCTTAAACAGTTTTCGAGATTCCACACAAGTAAAGGAAGGATCGAATTATGTTATTGTAGAATATTGATTGACTGATTGTTTCGTGTTTCCGGGCGCGTCAACTGCTTCGGTCATTAGTCCCGTTAGTGTACTGCATGTTTTTTCTCGGGAGATGGCGGTGATATTCTCTCTGGATGGCGAGATCCGGTGCCGACCTACCGTCTGTTGGTGGTTTCCCCTAACCATGACTCTCCACGCAGCAGGGCGCGCCCAGCTGGAACAAATAAACCGGTGGTCTCCCCACTTCTTCCCGTATGTCCCCAACCGCATATTCTATCCTGTCCCATACTTGTCCCCCGCGATTCCATCCGCAACCTTCACATGCATGCTTTAACTTGTGTCCCTTAAAACTTCACCTATTCCCTTAAAACTCATGTCCCGTTGGGACTCGAAAAACTAGTTTTAAGGGCCTAAGAAGCATCAATTCCGTTGGTTAGTAGGTTGTTGATTGATTCCTTACACGCTCACTGACACTAACATGCACTACTCTACCACACATACTGGGAGACCGGTCGTGGACTTTGAACTTGTCCCGGCTGGGGCGGTGCCCTGGTGGTGGGAGGTAACTGGTTGGGGAAAACCCCGTTAGCCGACAGTAGGTCGGCGCCGGATCTCGCCATCCAGGATGGGAAAACCACCACCACCGCCCGAGAAAACACACTTTTCACACTCCCAGGACTAGCGGGCCATACCAGGTGACGCACTCGGAATCACTAACAACCAATCACTTCAGTGCCTCTGACCGGAAGGTCCTACGTTCGGGTTCCGACAGTGGCAAGGTTTTCGACATTAGCTTGTGAGCTAGGTCGAATTCAGTAGCTGTCTGAAGGAGAAGTAAAGCCGACTGTCCCATGTTATAGATTCACAGTATGAAAAATATCCTCAACCCTAAAAGAAGCCTCCGCGCTAAATTCAATACCTCCTTTTCGCTAACAGATGCTGAAAGAAGCGTAGTGAAATTTGCGTGGACAAATGGAAGAGCGAGCCTGACGGCGAGTCTCACCACGTAAAATAAGGCACTAACTACCTACCACTGAGCGGAATATAGTGGATTACGTTATAATATTTTCAGATTTTCTTAAAAGCACTAATTTACGGTTTGTTGGGCATTTTTATTCACAAATTAGTATTCTTGATCAGACATGTTTTTAAAGCGAGTTACCTTAAACAAAGGCTATTGCTTAGGTATTTTTGTGAAGTATGATTGGTTCATTCATTCATATTTTAGGCGTCCACTGCTATGGTCTAGGTGCCTTTAGTATTGCGAATGTTTGATACTAGGAAGAGTGTGCCTCTCCACAGTTAGAGATCCGGGCGGACCTACAAGACAGATTGCGGGCGGTCCTTCTCCACCTAACTGCCCCAGCGGGGCACAAGCTCTAAGCTCCCGAACGGTCTCCGGGTACGTTGGTTAATAATCCCGGGCGCGCCAACAGCTTAGATAATTATTCCCGTAAGTGTAGTGCATGTTTTTTCCTCGGGAAATGGCGGAGATCTTCCCCCGCTGGATGGCGAGATCCGGCACCGACCTAACGTCGGTTAGCGGAGATTTCCCCCTAACCAGGACTCTCCCACCAGCGGGGCACCGCCCCAGCCGGGACAAGCTCTAAGCTCCCGACCGGTCTCCCAGAATATCTGGTAGTGTAGTGCAAGTTAGTGTAAGTGTGTGTGTAGGGGGTATAGGACAAGGAAGAGGAAGGAAAGATTGCGCGCGGTCCGTGGCCCGTTTGGTAGGGTACTGCTCCGGCATTTGCCTGGTGTTGATCGGAGAAACCAAGAAAAGCTACCGATCGGAGCAGCCGACACTGGAATTCTCCTCCATACAGCGGTGGTATTTCACCTATCAAACTTTCAAAATTCAAAATTTATTGCTTATTTATCCTTGAAAATAGATTTTATTACATGGGAGTTTTTTTGTTTGTTTTTTCTCCCTTTCAAAATTGAAAAATTTATTGCTTATTTATCCTTGAAAATAGATTTTACTACATGGGAGTTTTTGTTTTTGTTTTTCTCCCTTTCAAAATTCAAAATTTAAGTAGTATATGACTTAGTGTAGGGATCACAGAATTTTGAAAATGTACACACAATTCACTTTTCCCCATAGCACGTCATACGCAGTTTTTAACTGTTTTTTGACGTAAAATAAATAAATAAATAAGCAAGTATCAAATATTCGCTTTACAATCAGGTTTCGGACATATGAATAACCTTAAACAAAATTTTCACGAGACATCAGATTGATGCTCCAGTCACCTAAACCAGTCCAACTTCTGAAGTTTCCTTTGATTTGTGTCTATTTCATAGCATTGTATAAAATGCAGTAAATGGGATTTTCTTATAGCTTCTTGCAAAACCCTGACATTCGTGGGAAACGTTTCATCACACCTCCATTAAAAGAGAGGGAGAAGAAAAGGGGTTAAAATAAAAGTTACGGAACATGAAAGATGTGCAGAAACATTAATAATTATTCTCTGTTGCATTGTACCAACTTTAAGACACGGAATTCCTTTATATCCGGCCTCCTGTGATCACTTTGAACACGTTGAGAGCATTCGCTTTGGGAATGATAGATTGGTCTATATCGTGAGTCTTGTCACAAATGTCGTGTTTGATGTGTCTTTTTCGCAACCTTTGAAGCCGTTTCCAGAAAAATTAAATATCTGCTTCATATAAAACGCTCTCAGAAAGCAATAATAATAATAATAATAATAATAATAATAATAATAATAATAATAATAATTTGCATGTCCGTAAATTAAATGGCTATTAAAGAAAACTTTTTACTATAACAATTGCTAGCATTATTTCTTTTTTTGAAGTTCAATAATCACTAGGTTGCTTACTAGTATTTTAACCAGTTTGAAATCAGACAGCAGTAGTTATTGGAATTTGATACTGCTAATAGAAGTACAGGGAACATTAGTGCGTCTCATAAAATAGGTAATTCTGATTTACTAAACACATTCAAAGGACATTTTACAGAATGTCAGATATGTGATATTTCAAACTATCACTTTCTCTGCAGCATATCAGTATCAAATCTGTTGTCAACATACAGAATTATTTTTAGATTGCATGTTTTTGTGTATAAAACTAGTTTTAATGTAGAATTTAATATTAAGCGATAAAACGTTTTGGTTTAGATACAGTTTAAAAAACTAATGAACTAAGTAATAAACATGTTTTAATTGTTCATAAATCATAACTTATGTATGAATGTACGAATTTAAAATGTGTATGTGTATAACACTTAGAGATAAATTTACAATTAGGTGTACACATTGATGGTGTTGTCTGGATGAATGTCGTAATTTTCAAATAATAATATATCCAACTATTGAATTCAACCAAACTGGGTAATCATTTAACTAATATGTATTGTTGTAAAATACCCCACTATATTGTTCATTAAATAAAAATCATTTTTGTAATGAAATATAAATTTTATTAATATAAAACGAAAATTAATAAAAGTTATTTACGATTTTAATGGTTAACTGTTAAATTATGGCAGATTTTGTGCGATTTCATTCCACCATCTCGAGAATCACTTTTCACATACAGGAAGTAATGACTTTGCTTAATGGCGCCCGGAATCACTAATTAATAAATTAAAAATTCAAAACAAAATTTGCAAACTACAGTCATTATGAAATCAGCAACTTAAATACATATTGTTAATAACGAAATCAGGAATGAACTACGGATGCAATCAATAACCGAAAAAGCGATCCACTATATAGAAATATGAAGAAAGCGTGTTCTTGGTATGCCATCAGAATGGATTCCAAAACAAAAGTAATAGAATATAAGCCATGTGGCAAACAAAGTGTCAGGAGACCGAGGAAGAGAAATCGCAACAGACCTGGCAAGACAAAAGAAGAAAAGGAAGAGGGAAAGAAGACGAAAAAAAGAAGAAAAAGACACAGAAGACGAAGAAGAAGAAGAAGAAGAAGAAGACGAAGAAGAAGACGAAGAAGAAGAAGACGAAGAAGAAGAAGAGAAGAAGAAGAGAAAAGAAGACGAAGAAAGAGACGAAGGAGAAGAGAAAGAAGAAGAAAGAAGACGAGAAAGAAGAAGACGATGAAGAAGAAGAAGACGAAGAAGAAGAAGACGAAGAGAAGAAGACGAAAGAAGAAGAAGAAGAAGAAGAAGAGGCGAAGAAGAAGAAGACGAAAGAGAAGACGAAGAAGAAGAAGAAGAAAGAAGAAGACGAAAGAAAGACGAAGAAGAAAGACGAAGAAGAAGAAGGCGAAGATGAAGAAGAAGAAGACGAAGAAGAAGAAGAAGAAGAAGAAGACGAAGAAGAAGAGGAAGATGGAGAAGACGAAAAAGAAGACGAAAAAGAAGACGAAAAAGAAGACGAAAGAAGACGAAGACGAAGAATAAGACGAAGAAGAAGAACACGAAGAAGAACAAGAAGAAGAAGAAGAAGAAGAAGAGGAAGAAGAAGAAGAGAAGAAAGAAGAGGAAGAGACGAAGAAGAAGAAGAAGAAGAGAAGAAGACGAAGAAGACAGAGAAGAAGAAGACGAAGAAGAAGGAGCGAAGAAGAAGACGAGAAGAGAAAAGACGAGAGAGGAGCAGAGAAGAAGAAGAAGAAGGAAGGGCGAAGAAGAAACGAAGAGAAGACGACGACGACGAAGAGAAGAAGAAGAAGAAGAAGAAGAAGAAGGCAGACGTGTCTCCAGCGCTTCCACGACCTGGTGGCGCAGTCGCCTCGCTGTCGTCTCCTGCCTGGGCATTTATTTCCCATCCATCTCCTTCCCGCGCAGTCTGCTCATCCTGTCCTGTCGCCCCCCCTCCCCGCGTCGCACGCGCCCAGCGATAAAGGCCAGGTGAATGAGAGTGCAGCAAATTGCAGCAGTTGATTGAATCTAGCTATGTAGATTCTAAAGACGAGATACAGGACAGTTCTCATTTTGGATTGAATTGCTTAGAGAAAACGTGCAGTCCAGACTGCACGACTTTCTATGAAAATGATCATGTTCGTAATTTTTCATGCGGAAAGCCTACAATTTGACTTAAGCGCCCCTAGCGGCAGAATAATAATAACAATAACAATAATAATAATAATAATATGTAATAATAATAATAATTGTCTTTATTTGCTGGTAGGCTCAGGCCTTGGGAGGCCTGCTCCGCCTATCACTTTAATGAATTACAATTTTAAAAAATTATACTTGAGGCGTTATGATGTAATTGTTAGATTAACTCTCATTTTATGTCGCAGAGGAAAAAGTCAATTGGCTATCAACTACATTAATTTATCTGTGCGAGCCAAACGAATTTATTGTCAATTTTTATTTATTCTTGAAATTTTGCAAAATGGAAAGACCTGTTGTAAGAAACATTGTTTTTCTGAACGTTTAGAAAGGTTGAAGCATAAGAAATTGTTTAGACATGGTGTTAAGATTATTTGACTTGTATTTTCGTCCACAAATCGGAATGAAGGTCTATTAGTTCTGTTTCAAAGATAATGAAGATTGGTGTTGGTGGCGTGGTGTGGATATACACCAATGATGTATAAGATATACATCATTGATATACACACATGTTTGTGTCTGACAATCGAGATGCATGTGAGCCTGTCAGTCTGCATAGATGGAAGGATAGATGATTGAATAAATGACTTAATGGAAATATGTGATGCATAACTGTCAAATTGCAAGGTTTTCAACCAAAACGTCATAAACACATCAGGAGTAAGATCATAGTGCCATTGTTTCTTGTGCCGTTCCGGAGATTATAAAGTTATTTTAATTTTTGAGTTACCTTACGTGAAACCCTTGTAAAATTTTCAAACTTTTCTGGAAAATGTTGGCAAATTTTTAAAAAGTTTTTTCTTGGAATACAGCAAAATATTTATACAAATAGCATAGTTCCTATTTTCAACAAAACCTAAAAAAATTAGAAAATTGAAATGTTAATTTTCTCCTATGTGTTCTGCGCCTCCTATATTAAAGTCCAAATGATTCTGAATGCAGTTTATCCATCAATTTTAGATTTTTATATGATGATGGCATTTACTTTTTAAAAATATGAATAGTTGTTGAGTAATAACTAGTAATTCTGACAAAGAGGTGAAAATGTCGCCAATGTTCCATTTACAGGTTTGAATTTGCAATACAGTAGAGGCCGATCAATTTGTGACTCGGTAATTCTGAATTCCGTGCAATCCAAAATAGAGTGATGTGCGTTAAGTCACAATAATTATTTAATAAATAATTTACAAATCAATAATTAGGCCAATAATGACGTACGCTTGCCCGATATGGGGAAATTCAGCAAAATCTAACATAAACATACTGAAAACTATACAAAATAAAGTTCTAAAATTATGATTAAAGCCCATAGTTTAACTCAAGCAAACCAAAATCCACCATGAACTGCAAATTCCCACAATAAAGGAGACGTTTCCAAACTTTCCGAAGATTTCACTTTGTATCGCTCTCCAACGCTCTCGCAAATCCTCATATTCAACCTTGGACACTGTGAAGACCAGACTTACGTATAAATTCACGCTTCCTAAAGATAGATTCCAACCACCATAAATCCAGCAGGAAATTGTTCTCATGATGTATCCTCCGTCGAATAATCATATCAACGATCATTCTCTGTAATTTCAATTTTCTTTCAAAAAAAAATTATTAAAATAAATCAAAAACATTTAACTCACCCATTCAGGGCACTCACAGTGAGGAAATAAACCAAACGTTATGTATGATTCTATTCACAACCCTGAAAAACATATATGTATGTTGAAGAAGAAAATAAATAAATAAAAAGTCACAAAACAAGCAAAAAAAAGACGATAACAACTGGGTCTTCACGGGTTGGCAACACTGCGCCGAAGGTCACGTGTGGGGCGGTCGGTGCCAGTGACTTGTCTGCTATATTGTTGTGACCGGTTCACGCATGTATGTAACTGTAATTTTAATACTACGAGTACAATAAATTTTTCTTCGTTTTACATTGTAGTTTGAAACACCCTTATGTATTCTTTTATTCCTAATCTATTATTTTATTCTTTTATCCCTTATTTTTCTTTTTTCTGCGTAATCCGAGTTTTTGCAACCCGAGGAACCATCAGCCCTAGTTACCTCGAATTATCGCGACTCTACTGTATTGTATTTTCTACTACTGTGTGTATTTGCCTGAACCTATTCTTCCATTATTTCAAATAAAAATATTTATTGAATTTCAAAGACGTTCGAGTTTAGTTTGTTTTCAAAATCCGAACCAAGTAAATATTTATAAGTAAAAAGGTGTCATTCTTGCTACTATGCGTAGGTAATACGTTATGTAAAAATAACATTTAAACCGAACGATGTGATTGCTAGGTCAATTTAATCTTGTCTGTGAGGAGAATTCACAACAGATGGCTCTCGGATTGGTAGTACATAGAAAATCCTGCCGCCGTCGGGACTCGAACTTAAGACCTCGCGGTCAGAGGCGCTGCAGTGATGCACTGAGCTACCGCTCCCGGTTTCACGGCTGGTATATCTAAGCAGAATTGGAAGACAATTTGCATGATTCTGACCGCGGAAACCTACGACTTCAGTCTTTTGGTTTGGCTTCTTTGATTGATTGAGTGATTGATTGGCTGTTTGTTTTCAAGCACATCAAGGGCTAACGGTGATTAGTACCGTAAGGGAAGCGCTTGATTTTATCACGGGAGGTAGCGGTGTTCTTCCTCGGATGGATGGCGAGATCCGGCGCCGACCTACCGTCGGCTAGTGGGGTTTCCCCCTAACCAGGACTCTCCCACCAGCGGGGCACCGCCCCTAGCCGGGACAAGCTCTAAGCCCCCGACCGGTCTCCCGGAATATGTGATAGTGTAGTGCATGTTAGTGTGTGTAAGGGGGAGAGGATAGGACAAGGAAGAGGAAGGACAGATCGCACGTGCTCCATGGCCCGTTTGGTAGGGTACTGCTCCGGCATTCGCCTGGTGTAGATCGGAGAAACCACGGGAAACTACCATTCAGGAGCTGCCGGCTGCTAGATTCTCCTCCAGGCAGCGACTGACATCCGATTGGCGATATGAGTTATTCCAGGGCTTCTTGGGTATGCTAATGAACCTGCACGATCGAGTTGCCTCTTTTTATTCATTTCGTTTCTTGAAGGAATTTTCTGAAATTGTCAATGTTATAACGTGTTTCAAACGTTTAGCCGGCAAAACATTTCACTTTCAAATCCTTTCATTTTCTAAGTTAAAACTTTGCACAACGATGCAAGAATGACTTGTCTAACCCTTTCCGTTCTGGACTAACCACTGATTTACCAGTTGCTGAAAGAGAATTTCGATACCTCTTTCCAACCTACTCTTGCTCTGTAATGTAAACACATTAAATGCTATTAGAATACGTTGTTTTATGAACGTTTTGTTACTGGAACCAGGTAACTTTCCTGCAGCAGTCTTTTGAACCATTTCTTCTCAGTGTTCAAAAGTTTTTTAAAATTAATAATTATTAAATAATTGGATATTTTATTAGTTCATAACTTTCTATTATTTATTATATATATTTATTAAATTGCTCCATCATTAAATTCATAAGCTATTGATTATTAATTTCGTGTTTGTATTGAAGAGTTGTGTCGTGGAGTGGGGTGAAGTGAATAATATTTTTGAGAAAGAAGTGCCAGGGAGTGAAATTAGTAGTAAAATGGTTATATGTTTAATGCATTGAAATATATCTTGTTGAAATATGTATACCCATCTCGATCAGGTTTTTCGTCGGATTTCCCTGATCCATTGAGCAAATGCTGAGATGGCCCCTTGTTTGCTTCTGGACATAAATGTCTTCATTTCTGTACGTCTTCTAGAATTCAGTGAAATACAATTGTTAAATTATCGCTTCCATGTTGTCGCGGCAGAAGTAATAAGAGCCAAAATTTATTGCTTATTTATCTTTGAAAATAGATTTTATTAAATGAGAGTTTTTTGTTTTTTTCTCCCTCCAAAATTCAAAATTCAAAATTTATTGTATTTATCCTTTAAAATGAATTTTATTACATGGAGTTTTGTTGTTTTCTCCCTTTCAAAATTCAAAATTTATTGCTTGTTTTATCCTTGAAAATAGTTTTTAGTACATGGGAGTTTTTTTTTGTTTTTTTCTCCCTTTCAAAATTCAAAATTTAAGTAGTATATGACTTAGTGTAAGGATCACAGAATTTTGAGAAAATGTATTTTGTTCACTTTTCCCCATAGCACGTCATACGCAGTTTTAACTGTTTTTGACGTAAAATAAATAAAAAATATCAATCAATCGATCTATACAACAGCAGTCAATAGTATTTTTCAGAGCATTGCCACATCGCTTTTGGGCGATTCCGACCTTGGACGTGGTAACAAAAAGTTTGAGCATAAAATGCGTTTGCCACTACTTCTGACGCGATTTTAGTGAGATTTTTAAGACCTTTCACGTTTAATCATTTTGCGTATAATTTACGTTTGCACGAAAGCAGTCTTGATTTATAAATAGATCCGATTATATCCACCACATTTAGCTAAAGACTTCTTATCGAATAAGATGAAATATCTCTGCGTGTAGTTAAACAACCTAACAACTCCGTTCATGCACGTCATAAATTTTAAAAGAATGTCTTCAAAGGAACGAATAGTTGTGTAGTCGTACTTCATATATAATTAGGAATAACTGACAGCAGTAGATGAATTCCATTCCTTCAAATAATTTATTCACTAATATCTATCTACTATTTAAATATGTTGTGTATATATATTGCATACATGTATTACCAATTTCGAGATATTTATAATCAGTAGAGGATTATTCAGTGCAGGCCATTGCATAGGAATACTGCCGGACCGCGTTTGATCCCTCAACTTGCAACAAAAAGATGCAACGCAATTTATTGCGCAGTAATTTTCCACCAGAGCAGGATTACTGAGCGTGGGCATAAACCATTGCATTGCATTCACTGAAAACTCAGGCGCTCCTCAGGGATGTTGACACGAATCTTCAGACCCGGTAACCCGATGGAATTTAAGCTGTCACGAAGGGCCATAAAAATAGTAGCAACGCGATCGATAAAGGCTCCCGAAGTGAGGCGCCGAGAAGGTCGGTCAGCTTCGAGGAGCCGAGTGAAGAAGGGAAGGAGGCTGATTTTCTATACTAAATGCAAAGATAGATCGTGATCAGCCGCCAGGAACCAGCCGTTCAGGAGAATTACAGCGGCCGGCTACTCTGATCGGTAGTTTTCCGTGGTTTCTCCGATCAACACCAGGTGAATGCCGGAGCAGTACCCTACCAAATGGGCCATGGGCCTCGTGCGATCTTTTCTACCACTTCCTTGTCCCATCCTCATCACTTACATGCACTACACTAACGCACATGTCGTGAGATCGGTCGGGAGTTTCGAACTTGTTCACACTAGGGCGGTTCCCCCACTGTTGGAATAGATTTACATTCTTTTTTTTTACAGTTTTACTTTCTCGTTGTTTATAATAACCACTCAAACCAAAATCGCAGTCGTGAAGAGAAAAATTATAAAAAGCAAAATTATTTTTAAAAAAAGGTAAATCATAGAATACAGTTAATGCAATAAACAATATAATTTCTCCACATTGAAACATACAGGTAATTCATAAACCAAATATTTTTATTTTCTCTGTAACTTTTAGTTTTTATAGGAAAAAATAAATGATCATTTGCATGCCACATTAGTAATGAACACTTTAGCTCTTAATTTATGCCAAAGAGAGGTTATAACTTTTGCATTTGAGACTAGGCACCAAATTTCAATTATTTGTGGCACCTATGGGTTATCGACGTTAGTAAGGGTTTTTAAACTTCCCTTGCAAAATACAATTTCGTTGGAATGCGAATTTAATATAAACTCACAACTATTCAAATTCTAACGTGTACATTCACAGTAAGCATGATTGCAGGCATGTCGATTTATCCTCCGCAGTGTTTAGTTTACCTTCTTGAACCCCGTGTATTCCTTGTACCCAGTTTCTTGTACTCTGGTACTTTGGTTCGCATGTCACAAAATACTACATTTCAGATAGTGAAGCAGGAAATATTTCATCCCTCTTCCTTCTCTGTCATCTCTCCTTATAAAGAATTACAGTTACATCATAGATGAAAGTCTGGCCCGGAAACAATCAATCAGACAGTTGATTGGCTCCCTAAAACAAATTACCAAATGATGAGAATAAATGCAGCCAAAATAGGTAAAATAAAATTATTTTAACTAATTCAGAATGTCTTGAAAACTTAAAAAAAGTTGTATCCAGATAATTTAAACCTGTAAAACATACTACATATACGTAAAACATACACGTGAATTCACCATACATATGTGATTCTGTAAGAAAAAACATCCATCTGCAATAGAAATTCTCCAGCACTGAAGGACAATCCGAATATAGGAAAAGTCGGAAAGATTATTAGGCAGTTATAAGATGAGACATTCATTTTTCAGGATTGATACAAGATTATTTTTAGCAATACTTTTCATGTTGTCAAGAAAGTAATGATAATGTTCTTTACTCCTACCCAACAAATTTTGTCAGACTTTATTTTTGTGCACCAGAAACTGGGAAAAGTCATATAAATGTATTTCAGAAGGAATAATTAATGAATTCCTGTAATGTTTTACTGAAGTTTTAATTCTTTTTCTTTTATAACCACATAATATCAATAATGTATTCACAGGAAAAATAAGAAATGCGCCTGTATGAAACATTGATTTCCTTTGAAGTTTAAGAATGAATTATTCATAACTCATTGTTTGGGAGAGGGGTTTTTCATCGAAAAGCCATTCTCTCCTGTTCACCTCATTAATTCGATTGCTGTTCATTTAGTCATGCGACATGCTGTCACACGTCTATTGTCGCCACGAAATGACTATTGAGAAAGGAGTCTATTGAAAGACATGTTAATTCTGAATCGACACTCTACCTACAGAGTTCTTTATATAAATCATAAATCTGGTGAAGGTGTGTGAAGGTGCATTTAAATACTCCGTTAATAGCTATTCCTTTTTTAATACAGCCTGCCCTCATATATGGAACACTCTGCACGTATATATCAAACATCTCTTTAAATTTGAGTGCTTTTCGGGCCTTGAAATCGCGTTTAAATATGTTTCTATATAACGAAAAATTAATTCTATATACTAATAATTTTCTGTCCTCAATTTTTCTATGAAATTAAAATGTACAGTACATACTATAAATTATGTTTCTTAAAATTAGCATTGTTTATATTTGGAAGGAGAGTATTACTACTGCGGAAAATATAACTTCCTTCTGGACGTTTGTATAATTGAATAAATGTTAACAAACGAACGCGTCTTATATGTCCAATTCCCGGCTTCCTCGTGAAGGTAACTCGCTTCTATTTTCTCTTTCGAGGACCAGGAGGTCCTAGGCTTCGAGTCCCGCTAGTGGCAGGATTTTCAACACTGAATTGATAGCTACGTCGAATTCAGCTTCACAGAAGAATTCTACAGACCGGCTGCTCCGATCAGTAGTTTTCCGTGGTTTCTCCGATCAACACCAGGCGAATGCCGAACAGTACCCTAACAAACGGGCCACGGACCACGCGCAATCTTTCCTTCCTCTTTCTTGTCCTATCCTCTCCTCTTACACACACATACACTAACATGCACTACACTACCACATATTCGGGGAGACCGGTCGGAAGCTTAGTGCTTGTCCCGGCGGGGGCGGTGCCCCGCTAGTGGGAGAGTCCTAATTAGGGGGAAACCCCACTGGCCGACTGGTAGTTCACACTGGTAGACCCCACTGGTAGTTCGGCGCCGGATCTCGCCATCAGCGGGTGAAGATCACAGCCATTTCACGAGAAAAAAACATGCCTTACAGTGACGGGACTAATGACCGAAGCAGTTGTCGCGCCTGGAAACACGAAAAAATCAATCAATCAAACGTCCCTTCAGAGAAGGAACAATGCCACTCTCCGTGATAGAACTTGCATTATGTATATGGGACAAATTATCATAGGTTATACAAAGAGAACCTTGGAAATTGGCGATAAATTTCCGACTCATGAAGCGAGGAGGGGATTTATCTGAGAATTTCCAAAGCACGAGTGGTATTTAGTTGGACTATTTCTCGAATTAAATTACGTCCAACAGAGTTCCAAAATGCACCAAATATTGAAAATAACTGAAAGCATATTGAAATCAAGAGGTTTATGTTATAGTGCGCTATGCGATTATTGCGTCAACCTGGCGATTATTTACCGCCTTGTAATAGATGTGTCGCAGCTTATTAATATGACCAGTAGGGAGGAGCAATAACAAACATTGGATAGTAAAGACGGTAAATTTTTTAAGATTCACCACCCTGAATCCTGAATCAATAGACATTCACGAAATTGTCAAGTAAGTAACTCCATTCTAAAAGAAATCTACAGTACTCCAACTCTACTACAATTGCTATCCGCCATCCCTATTCTCAAATATGAAGAATTGATTGATTGATTGATTTTTTCGTGGTTCCGGGCGCGTCAACTGCTTCGGTCATTAGTCCCATTAGTGTAGTGCATGTTTTTGCTCGGGAGATGGCGGTGATCTTCCCCCGCTGGATGGCGAGATCCGGCGCCGACCTAACGTCGGCTAGTGGGGTTTCCTCTAACCAGGACTCTCCCACCAGTGGGGCATCGCCCCAGCCGGGAAAAGCTCTAAGCTCCCGACCGATCTCCCGGAATACGTGTTAGTGTAGTGCATATTAGTGTAAGTGTGTGTGTAAGAGGAGAGGATAGGACAAGGAAGAGAAAGGACACATCGCGTGCGGTCCGTGGCCCGTTTGGTAGGGTATTGCTCGGCGTTGCCTGTGGTGTTGATCGGAAAGCGCTCCGGGCGCTCAACGATCAGCGAGCAGTTAACCATGAGTCCTCAGACGGCGCGACTGAATTCGACAACCTGAAAGCTAATGTCGAAATCCTGCCGCCATCCTCAGACTAAACTTCAGGCTGAAGGTACTACGATGACATCAGTTGATGCACTTCAAGCTACCGCTCAGTCAAATATGAATAAGAAATTCAAATTATTATTCATTTCGATGAATGAATAAGTTACGACAATCTCCGTGTATACAAAGGACGGGAAACGAACGTAACAGAAATCGATATATCTCGGACATTCTTACGTTATCGTAGATGCCAATGTTTGAACAAAAAAGTTTCCACTCTACTATAAAAAATGCGAGATATATTTCTGGAATACAATGCTACAGGAAAAACGAATATTTCGGGTCAATCGATAAAAGTGAATGCCATCTAACAGTAGTTTGCGGTGGAACAGATTCCCATCTTCCTCTGGCGGTGAATCGATACACACATTAACATTTCCTAAAGGACACGCGGTAGTCGACTCAGCATAGTGTACACAGGAGGAGGACAATGACATAAAGATCAATACAAAGCAAATACGGAAAGAAGGGGCTGACCATGAAATACACATGTAATGTGCTTCCTTTACACGCTTCTCGCATCACGAATTTTAGATCAAATAATCCCAGCAACGCAAGTGTAAGGTTCCCCTGCATTGCCGGAGCCCATAGGTAAAATTTAAATTTCTTTGATGATTTTTACAATTGTGATAAATTAATAAATTGAGGAAACTAATAACATGTGCATTAATTTAAACAAAAATATGCTCACTTTTTGGCTCTACAAATAAAAAAAATGCTGCTATAGAATAGTACAGACTTTATCGCAATAGTTAGTTTCCCTATCTTTAAGCTGGGTTAGTTTTTTCCACCAATCTCTTCCCAAATTTATCGGCGCATCTAGAAAACATTTGTTTGTATTTTGTTGATGTTTCGGTTGCTAATTAGAAGTAGAATTGAAGTGTGATTTTAAAAATATTATAGAAAAGTAAAAATGATTATATCTGCAAATTTCCATTTAAACAATTTGAAGCTTAGAGATTTGGGAATATGTCGTTTGGACGATACTGAAAAGTGCCGTTTTGAGCTTTTTTTCAAAAATTTTCAGCTTTTTTAGAAACCATCAGCACTACTTGGAAGCACTTGCATTCAAAACATTGATAATGTATGAAAATGCTGGTCAGATTTAAGGACGTAAGAGATACTTTCAAAAATTACAATTCTACAATGATTGGCAAAATGACTTTTATTTTATTGAAGCCTTTTATGATTTTGATAAATTAATAAATTGATACAATTAATAATATATATGTGAATTTATTGAAAAAATGTTCAATTTAACGCTAGGCCAATAAGAAACTAATGTTATTAGAGAATAGAAAAAGGTTTCTCACACTAATTAGTTTACTAATATTTTAGTCTGGGCTCACTTACTGGATTTGCACCATTTTCTTTCCTGCTGCAACCTATCAGCAACGTCTACAAGCATTTTGTTTTCATATATTTTTTTTTAATTTTTCGGTTGGTCAATGGAAATAAAAAGTGAACTAAAGAATATTATATAAGAGTAAAACTGGTTCTAAATGCACATTTTCATTGAACATTTTGGAATCATTTTGGAGAAAATGTATTTTGATCATTTCTGAAGAGGCAGATTTTTGAACTCACTTTTTACCAGTTTAGGTGACTCAGAACATGAATTAATGTCACTGCTGTGCCTCGGACCGTAAATCACAAGGTTCGCGTCTCGGCGGTGGTAGGATTTTGTAAACTAGCCAGATAGCCGCTGTCTGAAGGAGAATTCTAACGTCTAGCTACTCTGATCGGCAGTTTTCCGTAGTTTCTCCGATCAACCCCAGGCGAATGCCGGAGCAGTACCCCAACAAACGGGCCACGGACAGCTTGGTTTAGTTTTTGGTTTGGTTTTTTCGTGTTTCCGGGCGTGTCAACTGCTCTAGTCATTAGTCCCGTTCGTGTAGTGCATGTTTTCTCGGGAGATGGCGGTGGTTTTCCCCCGCTGGATGGCGAGATCCGGCGCCGACCTACCGTCGGCTGGTGGGGTTTCCCCCTAACCAGGACTCTCCACCAGCGGGGCACCACCCCAGCCGGGACAAGCTCTAAGCTCCCGACCGACTTCCCGGAATATGTGGTAGTGTAGTGCATGTTGGTGTAAAGTGTGTGTGTGTGTAGGGGGTGAGGACAGAGACAAAGGATGGGAAGGAAAGATCGCGCGCGGTCCGTGGCCCGTTTGGTAGGGTATTGCTCCGGCATTCGCCTGGTGTTGATCGGAGAAACACGGAAAACTACCGATCAAGAGCAGCCGGCTGCTAGAATTCTCCTCCAGACAGCGACTAATTCGACGTAGCTGAAAGGCTAGTGTCGAAAATCCTGCCGTCGTCAGGACTCGAACCTAGAACCTACCGGTTAGAGGCGCTGCAGTAGCATCAGTTTATGCACTGAGCTACCGCTCCCGGTCCGCCACGGACAGCGATATTTTCTTTCTCTTATTCTATCATCACCCCGTACTTACGCACGCTTACACTCACATGCACTACACTACCAAAACCAGGAGGAAGACTAGTCGGGAGCTTAGAACTTGTTTCGTTTGGGGCAACACCTCGCAGGGGAGAGAGACGAAGGCGAAAATGCGTCACATTTCACCATCCAGTTGTGAAGAATGACCGCCACATCCCCAGGTAAACTAGTCCTGCTAGTGCAGTGAATGAACTACACTAACAGGACTAATGAGCATGGAAGTTTAGGTACCGGAAATAACAATGAATCAGCAGCTCCAAATCATTCGTACTGCACATCTCTCTATGATTTCACAGCAATCCACACAATTAATTCGTTTCTGTCGGATGTTCGCGGGATTTTGAACCTGAGGAAGTGATGCCACTCTCCCGACACCTCTAGAGATAAAACATTCAACACACTAACGGGAAGAAGGACCGCAGCAGTTATTGTGAAATCATCAATCATTCAATCAATCAACCGCTCCGATTCACCTGTAGCGTATACCTTTGTCTGGGTATCAGTACAATTTAAATCTTTTCCATTCATCTCTGTCCGGGTGGTGCGGGATGGGGCGAACCCAGAAGGGTGAACTACACTGTCTCCCGACACCTCAAGAGATAAAACATTCAATACACTAACGGGACTAATGTCCGCAGCAGATGTGCCCCAAATCATCAATCGACCGCTCCGATTCATCTGTTTCGTATACCTCTGTCTGGGTATCAGTACAATTTAAATCTTTTCAATTCCTCTCTGTCCGGGTTGTGCGGGGGGCGCGAACTCAGAAAGGTGTTGCCACTCTCTCGCGGCGTGCGGCGGATCGATGGCTTGCGAGCGTCGCGTGCGACTTCGCCGAGGCGGCGCGCATACGCTTTGCATCCCAAATGCCTTTGCCTCACCCCTTCCCCCTCCTTCTTCCTCTTCCCTTCCCCGCTCCGTCGAGTGGCTTCCGCGTTCGGGCGGCTCTCTCAACCGCTTTACGGCTCTGCGAGCGTCGCTTGCGCAGAGATTCGCGTGGCGCGCGGGGTTTTATGGGGACGTCAGGGGTTAACGTGCTGGGGCGGAGTGCGGTGGTGTCTCGCGAGAAGGGTGGCTTAGGCGTTCTATTTCTTCATCATCATCCTCGTCTTCTTTTTCATCCTCGTCTTCTTCATCCCTTCTTCGTCTTCTTCTTCTTCTTCATCCCCTTCTTCGTCTTCTTCTTCATCCTCGTCTTCTTCTTCATCCTCGTCTTCTTCTCCATCCTCGTCTTCTTCATCATCCTCGTCTTCTTCTACTTCATCATTATCCTCGTCTTCTTCATCATCCTCTTCTTTTTCCTTATCCTCGTCTTCTTCATTATCCTCGTCTTCTTCATCCCCTTCTTCGTCTTCTTCTTCTTCTTCTTCATCCCCTTCTTCGTCTTCTTCTTCATCCCCTTCTTCGTCTTCTTCTTCATCCCCTTCTTCGTCTTCTTCTTCATCCCCTTCTTCGTCTTCTTCTTCATCCCCTTCTTCGTCTTCTTCTTCTTCATCTCAACCTAATCTTCTTCTTCTTCTTCATCCTTTCTTATTCTTCATTCCTTCTTCGTCTTCTTCTTCTTCATCCTCTTCTTCGTCTTCTTCTTCATCCTCGTCTTCTTCTTCAACCTCGTCTTCTTCTTCAGCCTCGTCTTCTTCTTCATCATCATCATCATCCTCGTCTTCTTCTACTTCATAATTATCCTCGTCTTCTTCTTCTTCATCATCATTATCCTCGTCTTCTTCTTCATCCTCGTCTTCTCCATTCTTGGCGTCTTCTCCATTCTTGGCGTCTTCTCCATTCTTGGCGTCTTCTCCATTCTTGGCGTCTTCTCCATTCTTGGCGTCTTCTCCATTCTTGGCGTCTTCTCCATTCTTGGCGTCTTCTCCATCCTCGTCTTCTTCTTCAACCTCGTCTTCTTCTTCAGCCTCGTCTTCTTCTTCATCATCATCATCATCCTCGTCTTCTTCTACTTCATAATTATCCTCGTCTTCTTCTTCTTCATCATTATCCTCGTCTTCTTCTTCATCCTCGTCTTCTCCATTCTTGGCGTCTTCTCCATTCTTGGCGTCTTCTCCATTCTTGGCGTCTTCTCCATTCTTGGCGTCTTCTCCATTCTTGGCGTCTTCTCCATTCTTGGCGTCTTCTCCATTCTTGGCGTCTTCTCCATTCTTGGCGTCTTCTCCATTCTTGGCGTCTTCTCCATTCTTGGCGTCTTCTCCATCTCGTCTTCTTCTTCCAACCTCGTCTTATGTAGCCTCGTCTTCTTCTTATCATCATCATCATCCTCGTCTTCTTCTTCTTCATAATTATCCTCGTCTTCTTCTTCTTCATCATTATCCTCGTCTTCTTCTTCATCCTCGTCTTCTTCATTCTTGGCGTCTTCTCCATTCTTGGCGTCTTCTCCATTCTTGGCGTCTTCTCCATTCTTGGCGTCTTCTCCATTCTTGGCGTCTTCTCCATTCTTGGCGTCTTCTCCATCCTCGTCTTCTTCTTCATCCTCGTCTTCTTCTTCATCCTCGTCTTCTTCATCCTCGTCTTCTTCTTCATCCTCGTCTTCTTCTTCATCCTCGTCTCCTTCTTTATCCTCGTCTTCTTCTTCATCCTCGTATTACTTCTCGTCTTACTTCTTAGTCTTCGTCTTCTTCGTTTTTTTCGTCTTCACCTTCTCCGTCTTCGCCTTCTTAGTTTTCTCCGTCTTCGTATTCATATTCGCCGATAGATTGGTTGATGTTTCCGGGGACCGCAACTGCTTGGTCGTTCATTCCGTGAGTGAAGTGAATGTTCTTAATGCCTGGCGGTGGCGGTGTTCCTCCACGATTCGGCGTCGACCTACGCTTCAGATTACGAATTCCCGTTCCAGGTGCCTGACCCAGTTGGTCCCCAAAGTTTCTGACAAACGTGGTAGAGCAATGGATGTAAGTGTATGTAATGGGAATCTAAATGGATGTAAGAGGGAGAATAGGACAAGAAAGAGGATATTTTCGTTAATGTTCTTCCCAATCGTATTATCTTCTGCTTGTTAGTCAAATAATAAACCTTAATATTAATGCTCTCATGTATTTCCTTCAACGTTCCTCCCCTTCTTGAGCTGTTCTCTAGAATATATTTTTTGTATTTTGTTCGGCCGGTTGCGTCGTTGGCATCAATCAATAAGATGTATTTATATTTAAATTGCCATACCTTTGGAAATTGTCTCTTAAGATAAAGCGAGTCAAAAACAAGATGAACGGTCTCTATAACTGTAATGAAGTCTAACTATCAGAGATATTTATAACCCATGTTGCTGTTATTCGGTAATATTTAACAATAATAACAAAGAAAATCTAATTAGTTTTTATGAATATGAATATTAATATTACAGTAGGATACATTTGTCAAAGACTCTCTAGAATATGTATTTAATTCCAAAGTTATTATTTTTTCTTTAGTTTCTGCACTAATCAATATCTTATTGCAATGTAAATCTTATTCACTGATTTATTATTATTTCCTGAATCCTGAATTATTCACTGATTCTTCGATGTAAGATTCAGCTACATTTGAAGATCGCCACCCTCCGTGATATCTAAGTGCAGTAATATCACCACCAATATCGTCGAAAAATTTTGCGGATGTTCTCTTATACGAACACATTTACACATTGACTTTAATTTTGAATATGTGCACCATAGACGTTTTACACACTGTGGACTTAATGCTTAAATAATCATACATCATAACTATCGTTTTTATTCTAGCATGTGCATTGTAGTAACTTAACCAACCTACTCCGACATATAGGAAAGAACTACAGCCTCTCACACAATATTTGCATATTTTTTTATCGATCCAGCATTCATTTTCTGCTTTTCCAGCTTCTTCCGAAATTTCTTTTGGCAAAGAATCCATGTTTGAAACGTAACTTTCAACCTCATTGCTGTTTGTAAACAAATGAGTAGCTTAGATAGCACTCACGATGTCATAACTTAAATCCGAGGTTACAATTTAACATTCAAATTGACTTCGTTTCCTTAAATTTTTATAATACTGTTACACAAAAAAATAGCGTATGCAACTCGTTTATAATGTTATTTTTTTTGCAATCATAAGAAATTATTACCGAATTCACTCCTAACGTCTTTCGTTCGGTAATATTTTATTATTCGTGTAAAAAAGGACAACATTATAAACAAATTGCATAATATACTATTAGAGTTCACGAGATATTCTGAATGAATTAGAACTATTTTTATTTTACATATTTTTACATATTTTGGTATAATTACATATTTTTACATATTTTATCTTTTACTATATATTTCGATACGTTTTAATTTATTTGTACGTCGAAATTGAACATTTCAGATGCGCATTTGCAATATGTGTTACCTTCTTACCTCAACCTTCTTACAAATCAAATGAAATGCTGCTGCGCTTATATGACCCATATCTTAGCCATGATCCTTCGTCCCCCAGACATATCTTCTCCATGATTTGTCAAACTTGCCACCCCTCCCCCCGCTTGCTGCGTACGCGGAGTTAAAAATTATTTTGCGATGACGGGATTTTCGTGAACAAAAATAATTTCAACCACGTGCTTGGTCATTTTTTAAAGAGCATATTCGTAAATCCATCGAAAACTAACAACTATATTTTACGAAAAGAAAATTCGTACAGCGTTGTTCGATCAGGTGGGGGGGGGATATTCTCTTTTACTCCCTACCCTGGGATCCATCAGTGGCTTCCCTGTACTACTACTCACTTTAACACCGGTTCCTCGTAAACATTGTAATATATTCTATTGAAATGTACTCTATTAATTTTCGAACAAAATTCTTATATGTGGTGAGACTAGAGTCCAATTACTTCTGTAGCGGTAGAACTTACTTTTAGTCACTCCGAATTCTAGTTAAGAACTGATCGGCGACGTTCTATGCTCGGATAATGCTTGTAGGGAACAATTCTAAACACAATAAGGAATTTTTATTTTACATATTTTCTATTTTTCTTACATGATTTGGAAAAACTAGGAACATAAATATGTACATATTTTGCATTTTTATTGCAATAAATTCCGTTCCCTAGTGTTGAGGATGGGTGAAGAGAATGGGTTTGGAAAATAAGACAAATAAAAAACATTTTCAATAAAAGTAAAGGGACCAGATTTTACTGTTCTACAATATACTTATTAAAGCGGCCACTATTCTGTAGCACCCCTTTTTCAGCTCTGAGGCTTCTTCTAGGCTTGAATATACCTTATATGCAGAAAATCTACAACATGGGACAGCCGAGTTTACTTCCCCTCTGGAGGAAGGCGTTCGATGCAATGTTTTACCTAGATAGTGATCGGTTTACCAAAACACAAACAAAACAAAAGGTATAATAGCTGACAGAAAATGAAACCGTGTTGTTAAACGAAGATTATATGAAACAAAATTTAAATCCTAATAATTCCGAGGAAAAGAAATGGGGGGTACGTCCACAGATGATGTCGAGGGTGCAGGGTGATGAGGTCGTTGGGGGGCCCGTGGGGTCGCCCGAGCGCTCCCATTTTCCACCAGCACGCTGCGCAGCGCGTGAACACGGGCACGTAGTCCCCCGGACCCGGAAAGTGGAAGGCCGGCGTCAGGGTTGCCCCGAGTCCCCGGCGTCCAAACGTTTGGGCCCCCCAAAAAGGAAACATCGTTTGAAACAATGGTCCTCTCGACACAGCTTTTCGCTATTCAGAACAGTCGCTGTCTGGAGAGAATTCAGCGGCCGGCTGCTCTGATCGGTAGTTTCCGTTTTCCCCGATCAACACCAGGCGAATGCCGGGCAGTCCCCTACTGGGCCACGGACCGCGGGGTCTTCCTTCCCCCCTTGTCCTATCCTCTCCTTACACACTCCCCCCTCCCCAACCCCACATTTCCGGGAGACGACGGGAGCAGAGCTTGCCCCGGCGGGGCGGTGCCACGCTGGTGGGAGAGTCCTGGTTGGGGGAATCCCCACTACCCGACGGAGGTCGGCGCCGGATCTCGCCACCCAGCGGGGGGAAAACCACCACCATCCCCGAGAAAAAACATGCATTACACTAACGGGACTAATGACCGAAGCAGTTGCGCCCCCGGAAACACGAAAAATTTATCAATAAAAAATGTTGCTTCTGCAGCATCGGTGACCGAAAAAGGGGGTGGGGGCCGTGCGCATCGTACCCGCTTCAACCAATGAGCTTCAGGCACCAGGTTGCGTTTATTAGGGAAATTTTTAAAATTTTAAAAAATTATCATGTTCAAGCATTGAAAGGGATATACTTGTATGGCATTTTTTAAAAAAATATAGATTTTTTATTTCAATTACCCGATGCTAATTTTGTTGGGGCCAAAGAAAATTACTTTACCACTTTCAAAATTTTTTTTAACCTTTCGCTCTCCATTTAAAAGGCGGGCGTCTGGGGTGACTTTTCAAGCGAAGTGCCGTGTTGTTGGAAAACAGGTGATGCCAGAACAGGCAAAACTCGGGGACCAGGCCACCCATTTTTTCCATTACGGGTCAATCCTTACAATCTGTTTATCGACCAAGTGATACCCCATTTGCTGCTAGATGGCGAAAGGGCTGGAATTTGGGTCGGCGGAACAGCGTGCCCGCCTAAGTCTCGTTGGTAAAAAAAAACATAATTAAAAAATACTAGCGGTTGGGTCATTTCTGGGTAGTTGGTTGGGTTTTTACTTTTTCCGGGCGCGTCGCTACAGAATTTTTAGTCCCGTAAGTGTAGTGCATGTTTTTCCTCGAAGTGGCGATAATCTTCCCCGCTGGATGGGGAGATCTGCCGACGACCGTGGCGGGGGTTCCTCACTATATCTGGGGAACACCGCCCCAGCCGGGGCAAGCTCTAAGCTCCCAACCGGGCTCCCCGCTGTGGTAGTGGTGCATGTTAGGAAAGGGGTGTAAAGGGGGGAGGATAGGCAAAGGAAAAGGAAGGAAAAATCGCGCGCGGTCCGTGTTCCTTTGTTACGGTACTGCTCCGCATTCGCCTGAGGTTGATCAAGAAACCACGGAAAACTCCCGATCAGGAACAATACAGTCTTATTTCATAAGACATTGTATTTAAATTTTTAAGATTGTACAACTAAATGCAAACTCATTGCAACTCAATGAAAACTCAAATGGATTGTACAGACAAAAATGGTTTGTTATAAGGTTTAAAAAGGCACAATGGGTATTAATAAAAATTTTTTATCTTGACACAGTCATAAAATGGGTACGGGGATTTTAACGCTTTTTCAGGTTGTCCTTCCCCTTACTAACAGTCCATCAAACCAGGGGTTCGCGGAGATAGTCAAAACCTTGGTGATGAACTCATGCTACCCAACAGTTTCTGTAACGAGATAAGAAAAATATTAATGGCATTAATGACCTATCAAAGTTAAACGTAACGTATTTGGGAAGAATATAAATATGATAACTCGAGATAGTATACTCATCATTATTACTTGTCCTATCAGGTTTTGGTCGAACCCTTTGGGTTTTATTTCGAAAACTTTGAAACGTTTGGCTTTCCCGGGTTTACCGAAACTTTTCATCTTAGTGTTATGGTGTTAATTTGATTTGTACTGAATATCAACCGAAATTGTAAACGAGGTGATGGTGACTACCCCGCTTTAACGGAAAGTAGACGAATATTTTCCCCGCGTTCTTCTGCATGAACACCCCAAAATGGTTTTTGGGACACTATCAAAAAATTTTTTAAAATTTAGTTCTTGTTCCATCCACAAGTATGTTCGAAAAATATTAGAACATTACGCCTATAAATCCGGGTCGAAATTATAAATTTTTAAACTCAAAAATTTCATTTAGCCCCAAAAGGTTCTTTTCCGACTTTAAGCGTGAGACATACATAAGTACAGGCAGATTTCCCTGTTTTTGGGACTAATGTACATTGCACTCTGCAACAATTTTAAATTTGGGGGAGAAAAAACCTTAATCGTGACGCGGGGTGTATGTAAGTTACGGGAAAGTATCCCCATTAAAATTCAAGATTGTATTTTTTAAGTAATTTCCCAATATTTTTCCTGAATACTATGTACTACAGAGGTTTATCCCAGGAAAAGCCGCCCATCAGTTGGATGGAACTTTAAAAAAACCATTATTTTAATACTATAACCCTTTTGGGCCTTGGTAAATACCCCGTATTTGCAATACTATCGGAGTCTTTCTTCTGCAGGGGTTTTGGAAACGGAGAACCCCTTACCCCCAGGCTCCAGGGTTTGGGGAAACGGATTTGAGAAGGAACAATCACGCGCGGTTTATAGCCCGTTATTGAGACATGCGCGGACAGTCCCCGGGGACTGACTTTAAAAGAATCTTCTATGTATTTAAAGCATAAAGATTATCGTTGGAAAAAAAGTAAAACTTTCTACTACAACAAATATCGAAAATTTTGCTTTAAAAGAAAAAGGCCCCAGATGTTTAACACTATTTTTAAAAATTTTATAATTCTAAATTTTAATATCATCTTTGATCTAATAGTTGAACGGTAATCTGGAACATTTTTCATTATTTCATCTTTCCATGATATTGAGTAGTAAGAATGCAGTCGTTTGGATTGTAGTGGGGAATCAAAAATAAAAACTTTTTGAGTTAAAGATAGGATTTTTTAAAAGCAGTTGTGAGTGTATAAAAAAAATGAAGCAATCATTTTTATATTTATTCCTTTACAAAAAGTTGTCTGTGTTTATATTTATATGGGACATTACATTTTTGTTAGTTTGGGTACCAGAATTTGCTGCAATAGAAATAAAAAATAATCTTTCAATAACAACTGTCGGTGAACCTGTCAGCCTCAAATCAGCTTTTTTTTGGTTTATTTTAGTTTTATGTCAGTTCACATTGTTTTAGGGGGGTTGGTTGGTTACTTCAGGGTTGAATTATCGCCCTTTGAAAGGCTTTACATTTGCATTTCAATCAGATTTTCATCAACATGTTTATAATGTTTTTAGTGAAAAAAATTTTGTTCTAGAATATTTAAACATTCCTTATTTCATTAGCCTTGGGAATAAGGAACGAAAGACAACTTTCAATATATTTAAGGGATATTTCCTTTATTATATTTCAAAATAAATTTTCGTTTTTGTCATTAGGAATGAAAAAAGAGCAAAAAATTAAAAAGGATGCTTGGGGGGGATAGATGGCAGCTGGCAAAGGGGGGGGCATAACCGAAAAGGCCCGGTGAAAAAAATGAAACTTACTAGTACGGAAAGTCTG
Source organism: Teleogryllus oceanicus (assembly GCA_964035755.1). NCBI lineage: Eukaryota > Metazoa > Arthropoda > Insecta > Orthoptera > Gryllidae > Teleogryllus > Teleogryllus oceanicus. The sequence continues at coordinate 169,978,104 of CAXIVR010000003.1, forward strand.
TGTCTTTCCCGTAGCACCGCTTTCATGCATACAAGTACAGAAAAATTTTTAAGTGGAAAAATCGATTTCAATCAATTCAACGGGAAAAACACGTTTTGGGGGCTGATCCAAAAATTTATTTTTCAAACATCCGCCCGTCCGCCTCCATCCCTCCATCCGTCCATCTGCCCGTCTTAACACCCTTTAAAGCCTAAAAAATACGTAGGTTTTTTTAAAATGGATATACGCCGGTAAATGGTCGAGGGCTCCCCATTTTCCAAAAATCTTTAAAATTTTGGGTACTTTACAGGGAAACCTCCCGGACATTTCAACATTTTCTCAAAAAAAAGGCTGATTTTTTTTTTAAATTTCTTGTAAGAATGAGAAAAACACTTAAAAGGGGGCACAGGTCAGATTTTTTAGGGTTACTCTGAATTTTCGAAAACTGCAGAATTTGGTTTTCCTACAACCAAAATTGAAAATAGAATTTTTTCCTTTAAATGAAATTTTTTGTCCATAATTTGGTCTTTCATTTAAAGGCATAAATTTTTTTAAAATTTTGTCGTTTTCGGCAATGTTTGTGCAATATTTACAATTTTAAAAAAAAAAACAAGTTTTTGAAAAATTCCCAAATTTTTTTTTAAACTTTTGGTAGGGATAGTGCTAAATGTTCCATCAGATGACTTAAACGCTATATTGTTTTTTAAAAAATACAAAAATGTATTTTTTGTTTTTTTCCCCGTCTTGAAATTTACATTAGTGGCAATTTTTCACATTAATATTTAGATAATATGTTTTCTAATGTCATATAACGTTACTCGATCATTCAACAGTTTTCTGTAAAAAATTCAAATTTCCCATTTTTCAAGTGTCAAACGATCTTCTCAATAATGGACCCGCTATTTCTTCAAAATTTTTCCCAAAAGGTAAACAAAATTTTTTAAGATGACAATGTTATTTGGGTATTGTTTTTTTTTTTAAAAATACAAATGTTTAAAATTTTTTACCCGTTAATATGCACATTTCAGCGATATGTAAACATTGCATTTGGAGATAAATACCTCAATTTTTAAAATTAGTTTTAATATCAAAAAAATTTTTGTGAAAAAGCCTTCAATTTTCCATTTGTAAATAAAGTTAAAATCATTTTCAAAAAAACTCCCAAAATTTTTTTAAACAAAATTGCCATTTTTTAAAGGGGTTTTTTCTTTTTTAAATTTTTTACGAAAATTTTTGGGTTTTCCCATTGGGAAAAAAAAATTGAAAACTTCAAAATGTCTTTTTGGGGGATAGAATGGGGGGCGAAACCTTCCCCACCAAGGGAAATTTGAAAACTTTATACAAACCATTCGAGACCACTAGTTTTTTTTATTAGTTTATTCATAGTGGAATTTATATCCCGATAGCTCTATACAAAATTTAAATTTTTTCATTAAAAAGGAAAGTTAATGCTAGTGATTCATTGTTTATTTTTTCCCGAGATCTTTTTTCCCAAAAATCAATAAAAATTTTAGTAAACCTATGTGTTTGTAGCAACAACAAAATCTATGTGCTTGGGGTCCAGAAGTGGGGTTTCCCGATGCAGTATTCATTCTAAGGACAACCCAAAAATACGTACTAACCAAAAAAATGATGTCATTATTGAAATGATTTTTTGGAAACCAGAAAAGAAAAGTATTGTATTTATTAGTAGTTTACGAATTTACAGTCTAGATGGCTCTTTTATTAATTTTAATAAAATATTTTGCAAATTACTTTATCGAAAAAAATCTGGTTTAAAAATTTTATTTGCATCAAAATTTTTTATTTTTGTCTCTCAAAATTGCATCACTTATTGAACGATATTGAAAAAAAAAAAATCCATCCCTTTTTTCCGTCAGCATGCTTTCGTAAGATGTTGTAGGGAAATATAAAATTTATTCTTTTGTGTTCTTGGTTTTCCTTCTTTGAATTACTTATCCAATCAAATCAAATAGGGGCCCAAGAATTTGTAGTTTAAAAAATAATATTGTTCATGTAGTTTTTTCAGAAAATTTATTTTTCCCAAACACACAAAAAAACTTTCAGTTTATAAAAACACATGTTTTTTGAAAAAAGTATCAATTATTATCGTTCAAGAATGAAACGAATATTATAAGTTTGCATGTTAAGATTTTTTAAAAAAAGTATGTGAGAAATTATTAAGTTTAAAATGGTAGAAAATGAGGGAAAAAGAGAACCAAATAGGGAAATTTTCAAATCAAAAGTAGAAAAGTTTTAAATCGTTAGTTCTAATTTTATTTTAAACTGTATTCGTAAACACCTGACCAGTTTTAAAAGCAGTATTCTGTTATAATGAAATTTTGGGTCAAAACTGGGCAACCCCCTCATTAGTTAAAAAAATGTGATGGTAAATGCTTGTACATTACAATGCATCTGATGAAACTGGAACTGGAAAAATTTTTTTTAAACCTTTTAAGGAAAAGGATAAATTTATATATTTGACATTTATATATCAATATTTGTTATTTTATTACATCTAAACCCACTAGTAAGTGCAGTTACTTTTAAAAGTTTGGACAACCCCGCAAAAATTTTAAATTTTTTCAGCACTAGTGCAAAAAATGGCACAATGTAAATGTTCGAATACAACTGTTAAAGCAAAACAACTTTTTTCCCATCTAACCAATCAGCTTTACTGCCCTTTTTGTAACAATCATAATTAGGTGATTTATATTTTGAATTAAAATAAAAAAAAAGACAGTAATCTGAAAAAAAGATTCACGTTGAAAAGTGATTTTATTTTGCTCGTGGGATTGGGGCCCCGTCCTTTGGTTATGTCCCCCTTTCCTGCCCAAAAAAAAAAGGGCCCCCAAACCAAATTTTATCGTAATGTTTTTTTTGGGGAAAGATGCGATGTTTTCATTTCTTTTAAATTTATATGTATCTCTAAAAAAGTAGTTTTCCCAGTAGTAGTATAAAGTAGTATTTCCCTTTTTTAAAGCATTTGTATAAGTGCTCCCCTAATAAAGTAGTTTTCCCATAGTATTCCATTAATTTGGCATGTCTCAAGCAAGTGAAGTTGCATTTGAACTCCTGTACTGTGTTTATTGCCTTATGTAAAAAAAATTTTAAATTCATTAAAAATTTTAAAATTGAATATTGTCAATATGTTCAAAAAATTTCTAAAATTTTACTGCTGTAATTTGATTTTCTTCCATAAAATCCTTACAATTATTTTTTTTTTTTGATAAGGTTGAAAATATGGGGAGTGATTTTGGAAAAATTTTGGGGTGAATATGGAAAAAATTTTTAAAAATTCCGCGTACCTTTTTTTTTTTTTTTAAATTTTCCGGTTTACTTCTACTCTTTTCCCTGTTCATTTGCCCAATAAATCAATGGTTGAAAATTTGGCGGTCCCGGGAAAAGTTGGGCAAATAAGGCTTCTCTTTTTAACTTTGGGAGTCCCATCTCTGAGATATACTCTTTGGGCCCTAAACCTCTGAACCCGCAGTCCCAAATAAGACATCTTAAACTTTTCCCTTCCAGCTTTCCATTTTTAAAAAAAACCCTCTACCCATTTTTAAATTTTTCCCAAACCAAACTCAACCCATCCCTAACAAAATAAAACTCGTCGGGAAATAATTTTTAAAATTGTGTCGAAAAATATACTTAAAACTTTATCCGATATTGACAAGTCCATTCTGTATCTGAACCGTCGAAAAAAAATACTTACAAAAAAACTCCCCTTTCAATAAAACTTACATTTTACCCTTCTAAAAAAGATTCTCTAACCATCAAAAAAACTACAGGTACTATTATTTATAACAATAATACATAAGATATTGATGGTATAAAACACATAAAACGACAACCCAACCCTTTCAAACCACGAACACGAAAAACAATATAAATACAAATGCAGGGCACAATAACCATGAAAAAGTAATCCGCACGATTAGACCCAATTCTTCAAAATCTTCTTCCAAAAAACCCCCAAAGAAAAGAAGCCTCACCCGGATTCTAAAATCATATCTAACCCCCTTCCTCTTTTTCTGGTAGGAATTTCCCTTTCCCCGAAACATCCCCATACCATTTTCAGGCATTCTTGAATTTTTACCCACCCCAAACAAACCAACAACCGCCGGCCCGGTGGCCGAGATCGCTAAGGGGGTGGTGTGTGCTAATCCCCGGACCGAAAAAACCCGGGGTTCAAGCCCCACCCCCGGGCATGGTTGTATTTGTGTTCGTCCTTTCACCCCTTATCATCAACCCCTTATCGTTTCACCCACATAGTTACCATCCGTTAACAGCAATAGTCGTCGCTAATGACCTTAGATGTTGAAGCGACCTTAATTAAAAAAAACAACCAACAACCCTGCAGAAGAAGAAACCCCTTTTTGCATCAATAGCAGCTGGACTGAACAAAAAATTAAAAACAGAAAAAACAAGTATTTTTTAAAACAGCATATATTTTCTCGCCCTTAGAAAAACAGACATCTCAGTTAAAAATTTTTTTGTAAAACTAAAATTTTTCGAAAAATTTTACATGACTTTTTTAAAAAATTAATTAAAGACATATTTTTTTAAAAGTAAAAATCTTTTTAATTTTAGCAGTGGGAGGACGCCCAAAAAATTTTTTGAATTTTTGCAATTTTAAAAAAATCAGTGTTTTCAGCGAACATGGACCTGCACTATTCTTTAAAGTCCTTCATTATATCCAGTAACAACGTTTAAAAAAAATATCAGAATCGTTTTTAAAATTACGGTTGTCCGCTAGTGTTGTTAACGGCTTATCCGCTAGTGTTTTTCCCAAACGGACTTTATTTTTTTGCCGTCATTCGTTTTTTTGGTATAAAGAACCCACAAAACATGGATACTGGCTACACAACATGATGAAGGTTTCCCCCTAAATTTAGCAACTGGATTTATCCACTTTTTCGTTACCAGGGCCCTGTAATGGGGTTTTTCTGCCAAAAATTCGCCGTTTCTTTAGCGCAGTATTCATAACTTTCTTTTCCTACGTAAGCGTTGGCGAAAAAGAAAAAATTCCCTTGACCCTGAAAGAATATTTCTCTTAAATTCCAAAAACCCCTTAGTTTTTTAAAAAAAATCTTAAACTTCTTTTTTTCCTCTATTCTATATTCTACTTTTGGAAGTCAAAGTCATTATCAAAAAAACCCCAAAAAGATCACCATCTTTCCTTCAACTACCCCCCTTTCCCCCCATCCTTCGAAATCGAGAAAATCCCTTCAGATCTACTCCTTCCTAAACCGATTATCCGTTTGAAGGTGAACAGGTCTAGGCGAAGTATGGAGGCTGCCAATGAAACCCGGGTTCTCTAAATCTAGGCTATCGATGCAACAATACGGCCCATGCGCTAATTTATTTTTTTTTTTTTTATTTTACGTAAAAAAACAGTTCAAAACTTGCGTATGACGGTGCTAGGGGGAAAATTGAATTGGGGAAATTTTAAAAAATTCTGTGACCCTACACTAAGTCATATACTACTTAAATTTTAAATTTTTTGAATGGGAAAAAAAACAAAAACTCCATGTAATAAAATCTTTTTTAAAGGATAAACAAGCAATAAATTTTAAATTTTTTAAAAGGGAAAAAAAAACAAAAAAACCCCCATGAAAAAAAATCTATTTTAAAGGAAAAAAAAGAACAAATTTTAAATTTTTAAAAGGGAAAAAAAAAAAACCCCCCATGTAATAAAATCTATTTTAAAAGATAAATAAGCAATTTTTGGGCTCTTTTTTACTTCCTGCCTTGACAACATGGAAACGATAATTTGAATAATTGTTTTTCCCCCTGAATTCTAGAAGACGTGCAAAAGGGAAGTTACTTACGCAAAAATTTGGGAGTATTCAAATTTTTGGGGCATAAAAACAATGTTTATGTAAAAGCTAAAATTTAAAAGGGTTTTTTGATTGTAACATTTAAAAATTTAAAAGTATACGTGTAGCCCCCGACAAGGATGGTAAACAACCGATTTCAAAAATTACATTTCGCCCAATATACGACATTTTTTTGAACACTTAATAAAGTAACCATTTCTAAACTCTCAAAAAGCGAGTACTAATTTTTACTTTCTGTCAACACATACATCCCCATTTTTGTATTATTAATGTAAATTTGGTCTGTAACAATTCTTTCTAGGAATTGGTTTAGTGATAGTCTTAGTAGTTTTAGAATTGAACCCTGTTCTTCCCATTCGCGTATTTCTACCGAACTAATGGAAAATATTTTTACTGACCTAATGCAAAAATCTCAACGAACATTTAACGGTTCAAGTATCTGGTTTTGGGGTTTTCCCAGAAAACCCCAATGAATGATGTACAAAGTGAGCGGGGTTAAAAAAGATGTAACATCTTCCCCCCTCGATGGCGGCGACAATCAGCCCCCGTTGCCCACAAGGGGAAGGGGGGCGGGCCAGGGACCCGGGGAGACGGGCTGGCGGTAGCGGCGGCTGGTGAAGCGGAAAGGGGATGATGAGGGTGATCGAGCGCCGCCAACACCCCAACGCCGACGTCACCAGCAGCGACCAGGCAGCGTGTCTCCATCCCCCAACCCCCGCTCCGCTCACCCACCGGGGCCCCCCGGGTCACCGGCCCAAGTATAAAAGAAAAATGCTTACAACAATCCTCTCTATGCAGAGAAACCCCGCCCATCCCCTCTTGACGGCCTAAATTTGCGGATTCGGTGGTATAACGGTCAGCGTACCGGACTGTTGTACCCGATTTTGGGGAGTTAAAAATCGAAGCCGTGGATTTTTAAAGGGGCAAAAAAATCCCTGGGCCGCCTTCCTTCGGATGGGAAGTAAACCGGCTGTCCCATGTAGTAGATTTACTGCATGTAAAATACCCCCTAAAACCAAAAGGGGAAGCCTCTGAGCAAAATTGAGATCCGCCAGTTTCTCCCCAAAGATAATACCTCCTTTATCCGCTAGGTGGTAAAAAGGCGTACCCAAATTTCGTGGTTAAACCCAAAAGAGATTATTAACTAAATAAACTAAACTATGACATGAAAAAATCAGTATCCCCCAAAACCATCTCTATCATAAACATCATCATTTTCTTTTGGACTTTAAAAATCAATATTTCCTTTAAATTGCCCTTTATCCGCCGCCCTCACCTTCCACCTCTGTTTACCCCCCGGGTGCTCCAGGGCAAATGATGACACAGTAGTACCTATGACCGGAAGGTTCTATTTTCCCGAGTCCCGACGGCATCAGCATTTTCTCCCTAGCACGCTAGTTGGGCCCGAATTCAATCACTCTCTGAAGGGGGGAAATTCAAACGGACAGGTTTTCCCAATCGGTTTTTTTCGTGGTATCTCTGACCCCAACACCGGGCCCGAATGCCGGAGCAGTATGCACTCCTAACAAACGGGGCCCAAAGGACCGCGCGCGATTTTTCCCTTTTTTCGCCCCTTATCTTATCCTCATCCCCCTTCATTATATCCCATGCATGGCTTTTTGAACAGTTGGGAGTTTAAAGGGCCCCGGCTGGGGCCGGTGCTGGTGGGAGGTATTTGGGTTTGGGGAAACCCCTGGTCGACGGTAGATCACCCCGGGGAATAATAATAAAAATAATAATAATAAAATAATAATAAAAAATAATAATAAAAAGTAGTAGTTATTATTTTACAAACATTAATATTCCCCAAGACAACAACATGAAAGTTCAAAAAACACTTTGTTAATAATCTTAGGACATTTTTTTTTCTTTATTTTTAAAAAATACAAAATTATAAAAGCGCCACGGGGTACGTTGAATTTTTTCAATGGTAAAAACGGTTGAAAAATCAATCAAAAAAAATAAACTTTTAAAAAGGAAAGTCAGTTTTTTTTTTTAAAAAAAAATTTTGGGGGGTAAAAGTTGTTTTTTTTAAAACTTTTGGGGGCCAAAATCTTCAAAGGGTTTTATTTATTTTTTTCCCTTTTAATTTCGTGATGTTTTGAGATTTTAAATTTTTTACAAATGCGTATCAGTTTCCCTTTAATTTTATAAAAATTTGAAAATTTTTAAATAAATTCTAATAAATTTGTGGAACGTAATTAATAATACGGGAAAGGGTTTCTTGTTAAACAACCCCAAATAAGTTTCAAAATAATAAATCAATTTTTGATACCCAGTTGGAAAAAGTGGTCGGAAAAAATTTTCCCATGATATCAAAATATAATAATAATAAATGGCAAAAGAAAGGAAAGGTAAAGTTTTTAACTCTTTAAATACAGAAAAAAGTCTTATTTATTTCTAAAAAATTGAGAATCATCTTTTGACAATAGGTCGTTAATATGGGGAAGTAAAGTTTACAAGTATTTTTGGGAAATTTTCGGGAAAATCAAAACTGCCCCCAGTCATCTCAAAGGGGTTTGGGAATAGATTTGCCCTCGGAATGAATTTTGGGGGAAGTGTGTTATCGTTAGGCCCAATGCCAAAAGGCATACATTTTGGGAATTTATGTATTAATTTAAAGCGTCGCAGAATAATACATTCTCACTTTAAAGAATGAAGACGTGCAGATGAATGTAAATTTAAACCCAAAAAGGATGTCCCGGGTTTAAAAACCCCGCATCATTTTTGATTCGAAAATTTTGTTTTCCCAACACATACCTTTAAAAACATTTTTTTCCCGTGATGTTTCAATATGTATTAGTTAAATATTCTTCGAAATACAAATAAATAAAAAAATAAAATTAACAAATAAAAAATATCAAAATCTGAGTTCCATAAAAAGGGAAAATTTAACATTTTTTGCCACAGAGCAACGTTGAAATTAATGTCAAGATTTTAAAATTTCTCGGCTTCGCTCCATATTCTTTTTTTTCTTGGAACTAGAGGGGGAATGGGGGGATTTTTAAAAATTTTAACGTCATTCGTTCCAATAGACGGCGCGAATTTGAATATTTTTAATCCCCGTCAATTATTTTTGTGGCTGTTTTAGTAATGTAAAATTTGTATCCTGGTTTTTTCGATAAATAGACAAACAAACTTCACTTCGGGCCCAGACAAAAACGAAATAAATTACTGGAATATACTCGTATTATGTTCAACGAAAAGGGGGCCCAAAAACCACCTATTCTTTCTCGTTCTTGTAAGCAAAAAGGCGCCGAATGAAAAAATTAATCCCTCAGAACGAAAGGCTTAGTTATCACTACAAAACCACTACCACTACACTACACGGGCCCCCCCACAAGGTATGCCGTCCCGGGGGTTAATTGATTTATTTTTTTTATTTTACAAAAAAAAAAATTAAAACCGTATGACGTGCTATGGTGAAAAGTGAATTTTTTCCCCCTTTTCCAAAATTTGATCCTACCTAAGTCATATACTACTTAAATTTTTAAAAAAAAAGGCTCCCATGTAAAAAAATCTTTTTTCAAGGATAAAAGGCAATACTTTTTGGCTCATATATTTGTCCTTGGGAATAATACTTCCTCCCGGACCACATAAAACGATAATTTGAAAATTGTTTTTCCCACAAAATTCTAGAAGACGTCCCAAGAAAATGAAGGTACGTTTATGTCTATGATCTATTAATAAACATGATGTGTGCCAGAAAGTCCCCTCCCCCCCATTCAAATCTGGGCCTCCTTTTAAAAGATTGCATTTATGTTCATGTAATCCGACCCACCAAATAAGTGAAGGAACAACATTTTCAACATCTGTTATGATTGTTTGAATATGCAATTTACACTTTCTTTTTACTACAAGCTGTAGTTCGTGCTCCTCAATTTCTGTTGCTAGCACCCCTCATAAACCACTTTTTTCCACGGCAGGGGGACCTTCCGGGTTCACTGTACTATGGAACTATACTTGAGCGTACTATGGAACTATCTTGGCGTACTAGGGGCCCCCTTTTGGGCCCACTGCCCTAAAGCAGTGAGCTCTTTGTAAACAATCTGGCCGCTCGTGAGATGACAAAAGGCGAAAGACCCCGGGTGGGTTTAACATTTCGTGCAGAAGCAGCAACCGCTCATTTTCTTTCTGTATTAAAAATTCAAGTAGTATATGGCTTAGGGTAGGGATCTAAAATTTTTTGAACACGTCCCCAAAAATTCACTTCTCCCCATAGCACGTCACACGCATTTTTTAACTGTTTTTTGACGATAAATAAAATAAATAAATAAACCGTACGCAGTCCGTCGGCGCGGTGACGCAGTGGGGAACCCCGTTTCAAGAAAAGGGCTCCCCTCCTTTACTGTGATAAGTACTGGTAATTTTGGGGACATGTGCAGGACTTTACGTTAAAAAAAAATGATGTTCATTTTTTCAAAAAGATTTATTTTCTTTCTTTGTAGTTTAAATTTGCAATTTTCCCCTGCTTGTCTTTGAAAGTTCTTTTAGCGTAAAAAGTTAAATAATTAAATGAAGTTACTCAATGCCCCAAAAAAAGGAAAAAAGGGTTTTAAAAAACAGGGGGTAAAAGATTGATAAATATTTGATTTTGAAATTCCCAAGACTGTATTTCCCCCAGTGGGGCTTTTTGAAAGACTAAACGATGCTATAGATACAAGTTTTTATTCTACAATTGGACAGATTTCTGGTGGCAGAATCCAGAAACATAAAAGTATAATTATATATATATATATATATATATATATATATATATATATATATTTGTGTGTATATGTGTAAACAAATGTCTTGTTCATTACCTAGGACATGCAGGTGGCATTTACATTCATATACTCAAATGAAAACACATACTATAAAACTAACATTTAGAAAAAAATAAACACATTTTACAAAGTATAAAACATACATACATACGTACATAATACTTTACATACATATACGAAAATATAGAACCTTTTTTTTCTGTTTCATATTTTATTTTAAAATGAACTTTTTTAAAATATATTTAGTTAAATGCAACCCCCAACATCCTAAAAGAATCTCTTTGGCTGATAGACGTTGCCCCCAAACTTCTTCCATTAATTAAAATTTTATCATTACCTTAATATAAAAACCAAAGAAACCATATCTAACAATTTCACCCGAATCTCATTATCCCCTGTAAATCGGGGGTTCTTTAAAAATCATCGATTAAAAAAAATTCAAATTTTCCCAAATTCTTGCCTCAGAAATTTTTTAAAAAGTTCCATGGTTTATTCCCAATGAAAAAAAATTTCCCAAAAATTAGCCATTCTACCAATAAAAAATTTTTTTCTATAACTCCCCACTAAATTTCTTTTCCCATATAAAAAATTTTGGGCTTTTGCAACCCCATTTCCAGCTGGAAAAAACATAAACCCCCAAAACCTCCCCAAAACCCAAAATTTAAAAAAAAAAAACTTAAAAACTTTTCTTTCTTTTCTCCTTAATTTTTTTTCATTGACAAAAAAACTCCCCCACAGAAAATAATTATTTTTCATATCATGCAATAGCTACTTTTTGTTTCTCCTTCAACTCTTCAACTCCCCAAATCAATTTTGTATTTCTTAACCTTCTGCCAAAAAGCCTCACAGGCATGGGGAATATTCAAAAAAAAAAATAGCTCAGGTCGACAGAGCAGAACCGGGAATGGCGAGCTAAATGAGTTGCGGGGAAAGGGGCAGGCAGAGGGGGAAAGGGAAATAAAGAGCGGGTGGAGCAGAATGACCCGAAGGAGCGAAAACCAAAATACGAATATATCTAACAACGAATGAAGGAGCCCCAAGGAGTGAAAGGGGGCGAAATAGGAGGGAGGGCGGAAGATGTTAAATGAGAGAAAGAGCGGGGTAAAGCAGAAGGAAAAGGGGAAGTTGAAAACCAATCGTGCTAAAACAGCACGCACGTTCTCCCCCTATTTTCCCATCCCTATTACGCAAAAATTATTCAAATTTTCAAAAAAAATTAACATGCCCCAATTTAAAATATATCTTTAAAAACATATTTCATTAATTTAAAGGAAAAAAATATCTATCTTTTTTTTTAGTAGTGGGGAAAAGATGCCGAAAAAGTTTTGAACTTATCCAATTCCCCGAAAAATGGGGTTTTTTAACGGAACACGAGTTCTGCACCATTTTTTTAAACGTCCTTTACACTATCAAACAATAAAATTTAAAAAAAAACGATGGAGCCTTTTTTTTAAAATTTGCAACATGTCCCAGGGGCTTCATGAAAATTACCTCCAAAAATTGCAATATCGATTTCAAACTAAAAGGGGCCGCAACATCAGAAAAAGAACAATTGGGAATATTAATTTTGGAGAAATCGATTGAAGGGTTTTTAGCCGCTGGCGTTTTTCCCGAACGGACGGACAGACATTTTGCCATCTCGTTTTGCGGTGTCAGGGCCCCAAACAAAAATAAATTTTCTGGCTCCACCACGTGTTAAAACATTTTCCCCCTAAAAATAAAAACTGGATTTACCCCTTTTTTTTCGTTATGTGGGCCCTGTAAGGGAGTTTTCTGCTGAAAATTCGCCTTTTTTCGCGGCATTACGTAACTGTTTACTCCGTAGCGAAAGAAAAAGCGAGCCGACGGAAGCAATGGGCAAAACAAAATGAGCGGAAGAAGGGGGCGGGACGTGGTGAGTGGAAAGGGCTAGATGGGCGGGGGCGGAGATGTGGGCAGGATGGAAAAGAGGCTAAATAGTTCGGGCGGGAGGGGAAAGCAATGGGGCGGCGGGCTGCCCCAATTTTTGATAAATAATCCCCGGGCAAGGCCGGGCGGTGAATGGCTAAAATCGGCCCTCCCTGGTGAATGGCGAGATTCGGCGCCAACTCCCCTCGGCTGGTGGGTTTTCCCCCCCAAACCAGGAATCTCCCACCAGCGGGGGCACCCCCCCAGGGGGGAAAAGGCTCTGGCCCCCCCGACCGGTCTACCGGCATGTGTGTTATGAGGTGAATTTTAGTGAAAGTGTGTGTTTTAAAAGGGAGGATATGAAAGATAAGGAAAAATTAGGAAGAACCCGGCCCAGTTCGGGGGCCCGTTTTTAGGTTCTGCTCGGCTTTTCCCCTGGTGTTGATCGGAGAAACCACAAAAACTCCCCATCGAGCACCCGGGCCGCTAGAATTCCCCACCAGGCGGCGACTGAATTCGCCCTGGCTGATGGCTGGGGTTGAAAAACCCTCCACTGTCGGGACTCGAACTTAGGACTGGTGCCTCAAACCCGGGGGTTTTGGGTCCCGACGGGGGCCTTTATTTTCGACACGGCTTTTAAACTGGGTCGATTTCCCGCCGTCTGGCGGAGAATTCTGGCAACTGGTTTTTGACAAAAAATTTTCTGTGGTTTCCCTTTTCCCCAGCCTCAGAATTAAAAAAAGGGCTAGGGAAACCCACGTTTTCCTTTCTTTTCCCCTTCCCCTTTCTTCACTTTCACTTCTTGCGCCCCAAATCATGCCACTACTCCCCGTCCGGCTGGGGCTTTGCTGCTCTGGGGAGATACCTGAATGTGGGTTTCGAATGCCGTCTGAGATTGAAGACCGATCTCACCATCCGACGGGAAAAAAAAATTGGATTATGTTACTCGCTGATGTTGAATCAAAAATTTAATTTTTACTTCGGGGGAGTTCTTTTTTTCCGAACTAGAGTTATAATGTTTTATCATAAAGAAACTTGCACTTCCCTGTTATTAAAGAAAAATACTAAGAAAAAGCCCTACTTTTCAATTATTAATTAATGAAATAAACGGTGATAAAATTTAAATTAGTGATAGCTAATTCACTTTTTTAGTATTTCCTGGTCTTTCCCAGTTTTAAAAAAATTCGGTAATTCATCTGAAAAGGTTGTTTTTTACATGATTTGGGGGATGATTCCTTATTTGGTTGCCCCTCGAGATGAACTTGCCTCTTGTGATAAAACTTTCACTACACTTAGGGAAATAATGACCATGGCAGTTGACGCCCCAGGATACAAATAATCAATCGCTAAATCAACCCTGAAAAGTGGGTTTTATGTAGTGACTTTGAATGGTAAGTGACTCTTCATCGCATGCGCTGATCTGGGCCCCCGGAGCCATCCCCTTTTAAGACGCCTCCGAGGAAGAGTCACGCGACGAGTCGCAGGGGGGAGGAGAGGAACTGGCGCAGTTGAATCACGGCAGGAACGGGATGTGAGTAATCCCCCTCGCAGTCCACCTACCTACCCCCATGGGGCAATTTACTGCATTTTTGCGGTTGTTGAAACGCCTGCCACTTCATCAGCAGAACTCTTTTGCCAACTGTGGGGGCAGCCCACAGCCTGGAAAACTGTCGTTCTCTGAAAGGGCAGCAGGGGAATTTTAGTTTTTATTTAGATTATTAAACTTATGATTCATTATACCCCAAAAATTAAATTCGTATAACTAAATTAGTGTAACGTTTTTGTCCTCCTACTGATCTTTTCCCCTAATATTTTCCCCCTAAAAAGTTTAAAAAAATGAATACTGAATATATGAACTTATCATTTTTGTGTCGCTGGAAACAATCATTCAGATGATGCCATTATATTTTGATGCAATTTGTATTTGATAACTAGATATTTTTCCAGCGGCTTTCCCACATAAATAAATTCACATTTGTAATTTGATTGATCGATTTTATACTTTTGGTCACCTATTCCCTTTTAAAAAAATCTGCTCTTGTTGGTATGCAAGTCAGGGTTCACGCATTTTTACCCCTTTTTGGGAAACATGATTACATTATTTTCATAATGTTCCTTTATTCTATTTGCGCGATGTTCTTCTATTATACGTTACTTTTCCCCAATGAGAACATTCCTTTATATAAATTATTTTTTTAAAAAGAAAAATAGTTCTTTGTACCCCATCTTCGAACAACTGGACGGTGAGCTTCAAAAAGCCTGGTAGTGTTTATGGGAAAACTTTTTATGTTACTGCTTTTCGTTTATTAAAAAACACAACAAAGTAAAAAATTCACAGAATACCCCATATTGTCAATTTGAATTAAGTCGATTTTTTAGCTGTAAAAGGTTCTGCACTTTTTGTTGACCACCCTTGCAGCGGAGTGTAATACGATCTAAAAACATAGCAGAAGGTAAAAAAAATTCAAATTTTGGGTTAATTCCCAAACCCCCCCAAAATTGTAACGTAGTTCAAAAACCCTATCTCCAGGTGTTTAGGAAAACCTTTCCCTTGAGATGTGCATGATGATAACGTGTATTAAAAGAGTGGATGTAGCTTCTGCTGAAATTTTCCCTTAAAAAGTATACATTTTGTATATTATTCAACTGCCTGGGGGAAATTTTTATACCCAGTTTGTCGGCGGTTTTTTTCAATGACTTTTTATCTAAATCAGGAACCCGCTAGCTTTTTTGGCGTATTATATAAAAGAGAAGGTGGTGCACACCCCCATTCAATTGACAGTTGCAACAAGCAACGCCTTTCCCACTTTTCTTTTCCCCACCTTTTTCTTCTTTTTCCTAGTTAGAACGGAAAGGCTAAAAACCTTCGATCTTCGAGATTTGGATAAAATCAACACTGAATGTTTGAAAAGAAAAATTTTCCCAAAGCTTTTTTCGTGTCAAACTTCTCTCAAACGCCAAAAATTTTCCCCTTGGGGCTAATCTCATTATTCCCCAGCCCTCTATTAACCCAAACATTAGCCGGATAATGTCAAAATTTTTCCCTCATCTTCATCCACATACTGTATCTTTCATATTTCAGCAAATTGGGGCTAATTATCAGGCAAATTTCCCGGTAATGGCCTTTTTGGAATTAAAGTTTTGGGGGTGTCAATTTTTCCCCCTCCCCGCCTGCCCTTGTACCGACTTGAATGCAGCCTCACCACATTTTATGATGACAGTCCCCGGATCTTGGGAAAGAGCACTTTTCCTCACTTCTACGACATTCCACCCTTGGAAGAATCCTTCCTTTTTAAACCCCCAAATCAATCTTTTTTTTGTATTTTGATTTTTGACAAAAAAAAGGGTTTTTAAAAGGGGCCCTTCACCCGCCTTCCATCTTTTCCCACCACTATCCGGGGCTTCCCCAGTGCTCGTGACATTGGGCGCGGCTCTAAAAGAGGCAGAAGGGTAGAACTCTCGAGTTCACCATTGTCATTGGGACTCTTAATCAGCCAATCGCCGGCGGTCTTTAAAGGCAGCCCCAAACGGCTCGAGCGTTCTGGTGATTGGGGGCCCTTGGATTCGACCCCCACAGATGCCTGAGACTGGCACCCCGGGGGGGTTTTTGTGACACATGCCAGGATCGAATTCGTTGGTGGGTTTGGTTCTGACCAGTGGTTTACTCCGGCCGACTGCTCGGGTTTTCCCCCGATCGTTTCCCAGGGGAATAGCGGGTTATATCCTTGAAAAAGGTTTGCGTGCGATTCTTTTTTTTTCTCCCCTGCCCCTATTCCCCCCCTTAGAGGCTAACGATTGGCTGATCATTGAAACTCAAGGGTTTTTCCCGACGGTTTCCCAAAAATCTTCGCTACGGTCGGAAAAAAAGGAACAAGGAAAAACTAAATGGTACTGTTAGGGAAAAAGAAAAGAAAAAAAGAAAAGGGGGGAGGAGGACGTATAATTACGAAGAAAAAGGGGAAAATAAAAATAGAAGGAAGAAGGAGCCCCAACCCCACGCTGCTTCAGCTATCGACATACTCTATACCCCTCTGCTCGACCTCGCACACTCGTTTAAAAGCTTTTTCCCTCACTTTCCGCCAGATCAGCGGTGCGGTTTTTCCGTTATCGCTCAGCTCCTCGTCAGATATTTCTGGCGTCCGTCACACCCGCCGCGATCGCCCCTTCAAATGGCGCCGTTCACCCCAGGTCATTGCGTCCGGGGCCCTCAGCGGCGATCTTGGTTTATCGGGGTCGATAGTCTAAGTCGATATCGGGTCGTCGCGACGTTTGTGAGGACTACTTTGGGGTCCTTTTTTTCATGGAATGACAGAAAGAAAAATAAAATTATCGGATAAATACATTAAATATTTTATTTAATTTTAGAAATTTTTCCCTGTAAAATAAAAGAAAAAAAAAAATAAATACTAATGAAAAATCTTATTTGTACTTACTCCCTAAACAAACCCCCACAAAAGTTTAGGAACATTTTTCCTTCTTTTTTAACATTTACTTTTCCTCTAGATTTAAACTTATCAAAACGAGTTAAATGGTTCTAAACAACTCTTCATCAAATTAATAATGTACAGTATGTTTTTTTATAAGTTACTAGAAGAAACTAGAAGGTCTTTGGTTGGTTCTCTCGGAGACAGGAACGAATCCCTGTAACGGATCTTTGCTGGGAAGCATTGGAATCTATGCACAGGATGATGCTGGGGCGTCGCAGTCAGTCGCTGATGCATTGCCGACTATACGACGCGTCAGTGCCTTATGGACTATAGGACGCGTCAGTCACTGATGCATTGCCGACTATACGACGCGTCAGTCACTGATGCATTGCCGACTATATGACACGTCGTATAGTCGGCAATGCATCATTTTAAACCCCTTTAAATAAAATCGCACTGCCATTTTTAAATTTGAAGAAAAAGTTGTTTAGAACCATTTAACTCGTTCGATAAGTTAAGTCTAAAAAGGTTTTGTAAAATTTTAAAGGGAAACAGAAAGTGTTCGGATCTTTTTTTGGGGTGTTTTTTGGTAAGTAAGTAAAAAATATGATTTTCATTAAATTTCTTTTTTTTCTTTTATTTTATCGGCCCACAATTTCTAATAATTAAATAAAATATTTAATGTATTTTTCCTATAATTATATTTGACTTCTGACCGATCGTTCTGTAATTCCATGAAACGAAGGGTTCCTCCAATTAGTAGCCTCTCACATATCTATTTATGCATTTATCACTTTATCTATTTATAGGAAAATAGGTTTTGTGTACGCGTAGAGTCTGATGTCAGTGCTAGTGATGGAAAATTTTATCAGAACATCCATACATCGATATTTGGATACATCACCAAATGGTTTTCGATGTCGAAAAAACATCGATGTTTAAAATATTGATGTCTTAATTATGATAAAGGGTTGGCATTTTACCAGCCTGTTTCCATTTTCAATTATAGTTCTTAAATGAGTTATATTTGTTTGCAACTGCATCTGTATAAGTAATAAGTTGATAATAATGTTTATCGAATGTTAAGAAATAAATAAAGAATAAAGGACATCGTGTTTTGCTATCATTCCATTTATTCACTTCCATTAATAAATCAGCGAAGTAAACGACGTGTATATATAATAAGTACGTAGTTTAAAGTTCATTCTACCTTAAAGCACTCTGTCTTCTTTAATTTTCTAATCAATATTCTATACAGACAAGGTTCAAAAAGCAGTTAACTAATATTAGCACGTACAAAATCAACGAAAAGGATAGCATAAACTTTTTATGTTATATTCGATATATATATATATATATATATATATATATATATATATAATGTGACGTAACCGAATATTGGTTAAGAAATAAATACTTTTTATTTTGTTATTACTGTTCAGAAGCTTGGTCCCCAACCGGGTGCGACCTAAATCACTTCGCCCGGCCCTCGCCGCTCCTTAGCGTCGCCAGCCAAAGGGGTGTAGTTTTTTAGAAAACCCCCAAAACCCCCTCAGGGCCCACCGACCAGGCCCCCACGGGGGCGGGCGCGGCGATGCTCCGTGTTTGTTTACAGGAAGTGTGCGAGAGAGGCGTTCTGGAAAATTCCATCAAATTACCGAAAAAGACGCGTAATCTGATTGGAGAAATTTATTTTCGGCGTAGTAACTTTGGCCCTGCACGTCTTCCAAAATTTCTGTGAAACTTCTAGAACATTCAGGGAAAATTTGGGGGAAAAAAAGGTTCGTGGGCGCTGGACCCCTGAGGGCAGACAACCCGGGGAGGTCTTTGGACAGAGGGCGCGGGGACGCCCAAGTCGTCGGACACAGAGGGGGGACGCTCATGTTGTACGGGTGTGGGACGCGGAGGTCATCCGAGTTTTTAAAAGGGGCGCTAGGAAAAGGCGGTAGCATGATTAGGTGCGATTTGTGGTATTATCCCCCGCGTGTCATTAATTAAAAAAAAAAAAAGAACTTTATCAAGTAATTTTTTTGTTTCTCTGCTCTTTACGCCCGCGCCGTGTATCGCAAGTTACGCGATTACGAAAATTACGATCTGTCGTCACCGACCCCTTCGTCACCGCTCCGCCGACGTCCCGGCTGATGTCGTGGTTAACTCTACTCTCTTGAATGGGGCAGGCTGCGAGGGGGGACCCACCCCCCAAAAAAGGGCGTGCCGTCCAGAAAAAAGGAGCCCAGCTGTTTTCCCTGTTTGGGGCCTTTTCCCCCCCAGCGCGTCCTCCTCCCCGCAGCGGTGATTCTAATAATCTGTGGGGCCCCGGGCAGACAAAACAAACATTCATTACCCTTCAGGCTTACCTGGACTGTTTCAACATTCAGAAGGTGCGGGCCCGCGCTTTGGGCCCCCTTTTTTCTTTTTATTTGTTAATCTTTTTTTTGCTTTATTTTTTTTAAAAAGTAATTTGATCGTATTATTTTTAAGATTGCAAAAAAAAAAACAAAAAAAGGGTTTTAAAAAAAACTAAAGCTCAGATAATAATGTCAATTTACCATTTTTAATTTCTCATTAAATTTACATTTTTTTGTCTTTAAATTTTCTTTCAATTGACCTCTGTCCGTAGCCACGCCCTCCACAACCTAAAATTTCGGGGGCTCTACCCGTCCCTGGGCTAGCCGGCAATTACACCCACAGGTAGGTGGGGGCATAAATCTTTCCCAAGTGGGGCTCAATTTTTATTTTTTTTAATTAAAACGCCCCCCAAATTTAATTTGTCTTAAAATAAATATTTTTTATTTTTTGAATTACTTTTTTGCTGCACGACAAATTAAATTTGAATTTTTTTAAAAATTATTAAGCAAGAAATGGATGGAAGGACGTTGCTGGGTTAATTTTGTGGACTTTAATGATACCCAGTTGGATTTGTATTTGTTTGTGAGTGTTCTTTTTTTTTTGTCTTGTGTTGTGGAAAAATCTTTTGGGGTTTCAAGAAAAACTGTGAAATCCTTAAGTTATTCAAAATGCTGGACAGATCAGGTGTAGACGGGGGAGGTGATGACAGCTCAGGGGACCAGTCTACGCAGGGAAATCACCTTAAGTGATCTCAGGGCATTTCCCTAACGAAACAAGCAGAAAATTATAAAAATTTTAAAAAAATCGAATTAAAGAACCAGTTTTCCCGGGAAGTATGGGGAAATGGACGAAAAATTAATTTGCGATTTTCAGAACACGAAAAAAAAAGTGTCGGGAAAAGATTTGATGATTGATAACTGTTTAGAAAACCAACCCAAAAATTTTGAAAATTGGAAGAAGTTCGACCATGAAATCGGATCACTAAAAAATTTCAACTCGAGGGTGGTGCGGAAAATTGGGGAACACCGTTGAGAAGCTAGGTCAGGGGGGGGGTTAAGGACCGAAACAAGAAAATTTAAAACCTACAGTCGGGAAATTCACCAGAAATTACGAGCATGCGACAATAAAATAGAGGCGTGTTGGGTCAAAAAATAAAACATTCCCGGGGGTTTTTGGCCAAATGAACGGCAAATTCACTGGGTTTGGGAAACAAAACTTCACTCTGAAGTTAGTCAAATTCACAAAAAATTAGAAAATTAAAAAAGATAGGTGATAGTAGTGAGGAAAGTTTCGGGGGAAAAGGAAACTAAACTAAAGAAAGAAATAGATAAAAATTGATTAATCTGGAAAAGGAAAAGGGGTAAAAAAAGGAAAAAAATCACCCAATTACGGAATCTGCTGGTTCTGGTTAAAATTTTGTGGGCTCCTCCTCAGAATCTTTGCTTTTCGGGGAAATCGGACGAAAACCCGAAATTTTTTTGGATGTCCCAAAAATTATATGAATTTGAAAAAGGTTTTTCCCCTTTAAAAAACCCAAGATTTATGCAGGAACTTTCGGGGTAACCCGCCCCTGGCTCACCGTTAACCCCTTTTTCCCGATTTTTAGGGGAATTCCGAACCCCTTTTTTCTTTCACGTTACGGGGGAGAGCAGCGACGTTACGAGTTCGGGGGAAAAATTCAAAAAGGTAGATGGGATAAGCAAAAAAACCAATCATATTTAGATTACGCCAGGGAAAAAAATTTCGGCTATTAAACTTGGATCCGACGACAGATGAAAAAAGATTATCTGGCCCCAAACCCCCTTTCCTCCGTACAAAACCTTATTAACGGTGTACGATTTGACAATCGATCTTTTTCCAAAGAATTGCTGGCGCAATTTGATGGAAAGAAATTAAACCCTTTTTGAAGAATTGGGACCGAAATAAAGGTTTTCGCCCGAAGATAATCGGAACGGGCACCCGGGGCGCCGTGTTTCAGGGTCAGAGGAATGGGGAACAACTCCCGTCCGCCCCAAACTCAAATGACCGTAATAATAACACAACTAGTAGGAATGGACATCAATTTTATAAGAAAAAAGTCCGTCAAACTAGAACCGTTTGGGCTTTTCTGGGTATCTGGGCCCCCAAACGAATTATCTAAAGAATCCAATATTCAATACTGTTTTCAGTCAATTATGCCTTTTTGACCTAAACGACGACTTGAATGAACCTGTAAAGGGGAACGAGCGAAAAATGTCCGGTTGTGGAGTTTCTTATTGAAAATCTTATGTTCAAGCTTTGTGGACACTGGCAGAAAAAATCAGTCAATTTCTGGAAGTTCTCCAAAACTATTAAGCGAGCGCATTCCAATACCAACTCTCCCCTATTAAATTTTTTGTTTTGGGTAGGAAAAAAAAATAAACCAATTACTAGAGGCTTTGCTTTCTTTAAAAATCGGGAAATTTTATTTGATGTGCCATGTTTGTCATAGGGGAATCTGAATTACGACGTAATACTTGGGTTTGGGTTTTTTTACGGGAAAATAATGGAGTAGTGGATTTTTCTGGAATCTTGTGAGCTTCGGTGAAATGGAAATTGTAATGGACGACGGTGATGACAAAATGAAATCGGCATTTCATGCGCGTCCTGGAGTATGGGGATGACGTGAGGGGGGTCAAAAAGCCGTGTGCCGCAAAAGCTTTCGACCAGGGGCGGCCCCCCAGCTGCAAAATCTTCTCAAATATGTAAAGGGTTTTTGATCTCCTGTACGTCTATTAAAGACTTTGCTTTCGAATTCGGGTCACCGATGATTCCCCTTTTTAAAATGAAAAATTATCCCTTGGTCAGGGAAGTAGATCAAACTGTTAAAACTATGTTAGCGGGGTTATAATTAAAAGATCTGTAACGCTTATTTGAACCCTATTGTAGTGGTAAAGAAAAGACAAAAGTGGGATTTGTTTGGGTTGACGGATCAACGAGGTTACTATCCCAGAAAACGAGGCACCTCAGAACACTGATGAAATTTTTAAAATTTAATAAAAAAAAAGTTTTTTTCGGTTTTGTTTTTCAAGCTCGTTTTTGGCAAATTTCAATTCACCCCAGACGACAGAAAATTCAGGGGTTTTTTTTGTAAAACCCGGGTTGACTACGTCGGGAAAAAGAATCCCTTTTTGGGTCTGAAAAACATGGGCAGCCTTTATTCTTGTTTTTAGAAATTAGGGGGCAAAACCCAAACAATTCTCCCCCTTATATCGACGATTTTGTAATTTCATCACAAAATTTCCCAGAAACATCTCGGTCTTTTAAGAACAGTTATTGGAATTTTTGTCGGTACACCACATGAAGTGAATCTTAATAAATCACAATTATGCGTCAAATTTCTTTTTTGGGTTACCGCGTTAGCACAGGGGGTGTACAATTAAGAGAAATTAAATGCCATAGACCAGTTTTTCCACGCCCACAAAATCCCCAAGAAATTTAAAAAGGTTTTTTTTAAACATTGCGTCTATCAATCTAGTTTTTTCCCAGGCTACGGGGTTTCCTTACGGCACCTCTCGTAAACCTATTGAGAAAAGGAAAAAGAAATGGCACTGGACAGATGAGCATGAACAGACATTAAAAAATTAAGGTACTTTTCGGGGCCATTACAGTAAACCACCGGACTTTTCCCAGCCTTTTTATTTACAGCCCCACAGCCCCAACGTAGGCATTGGATGTTTTTTATCACAGCCTGAAAAAGATGACCCAGGTCATAAAATTTTTTGCGGTGCTGGCAGGGTATTGGGGTCTAGTGGTGCAATACTCAATTACGGAAAAAAGGGGGCTTTATCAATTGTACGGGCTTTACAGAAAATGCTTGGGTACCCTGGCTGGTGGGAAAATTTTTTATATTATCATAATAAGGTTAATTTTTTTAAAAACGCTGCCACTCCCCCGCCAGTTTTTCGGGGGGTTTGGTAAAAAAATTGTTTAAAACCCGGCATTATCCGGGGTTTAATCCTTTGCAGTTTTTTAAGTGGGTTACCTAATAAAATCAAAGTTCAGAATGAAACGGTGTATTTTTTTAATGCCATTAATTTAAATGTGCCCCCTTTTCCCAAAATGACCTGGAATCTTCAAGGTTACGGGAACAAGATGCCGTTTTGGCAAAATTTTTTTTGGAATTCTTTAATAAAAATGACCCACTTGTCGAAAAGTTTAAAATCCTGGCTTTTTAAACCAAATTTTGTTATTTTCCCAAACCAAAAAACAGCCAATTAATTGTTGGATACCTCAAATTACTGAAAAAATTAATTCCCATGTTCACCAAAAGCACGGGCATTTCGGTGGAAATAAGACCCAAAAATTATTCTTTTGCATACTGGAAGGCATGGGGAAAAACTAGGCCACGGTCTAAATGTGTCACCTGTCAGAAGACTAAATACCCTAATAGGCATTTTTGAAGGCCCGATGAAACCCACGTTATCTCCCCCCAAATGAATTGGCCTGCCTTGATCTGTACGGACCGTTCCTATGCAGGTCGTTTCAAAACCTCCTCAATCATTGATTTTTTTTCTAAATTTTTGGCTCTATCCGATAACGGACCTACTGCACAAAATTGTTTAAAAGATTGATCCGGGATTTCTTTCGGGTGGGGTTTACCAAAAAATTTTTAAAGCGATCTTTCCCCCCAATTTCCCGGGAAACTTTTGGGAAACAAACCCCGTAAAGGTCTCTTTTATTTTTTCCTCCATCAGACATCCCCCAATCTAACCCGATGAGGGGGTCATGAGAGAAATCTCACTTTTATTCCGAGCTTACATCCCCCCAAAATCAAAAAGGGAATGGCCTCTCAATTATTAACTTAAAGCTGGATTAATATTATAGAACTTGATTCTATTGGTATGACGCCTTATGAGGCGCATTTCGGAAGAAAACCTAAACATTTTTTTCCCCTTTGTTGGCCCGATTGGCGGGACAGCAGGTCCCTAATTACAGGGGCCCGTTGCGGGATTATATTAGATAATATCACTAAAAATGCCAGGAAGGGGGAAGCCCTCGTAAAAAACCCCCTACCACTTTCAGTAGGTGACAAAGTTTATCGGCCCCCAAAGAGTTGGTAGCCCAGCCTGCTGGATTTTTCCCAAATTTTTTCCTCTATTTCCCCGGACCATTTTTTTTTGGGAAACGATTCCGTCCCCAAATGTATGCCTTTTAAAAAAAGACTTGGATGGGGCCCCCAGCGGGTTTTTAAACAATTTTAAAATTTTTCCCGACCATTTAAAGGTTAAACTATTCTGTAGATTTTATTTAAACCACTGATTAAATCTCTGACATAATTTTTCCCCGGTACCTTGGGCTCCCGGCACTTTTGGGGTTTTTCGTGTCGCTGAAAAATTGGAAGAATTTTGATTTAATTTTTTTTATTCTGTTTAAAATAGTAGTTAATATTTTCTTTTTTTTTTAAAGTAAAGGGTTGCCCAAATTTTTTCTTGAAATTGGGAAATTTTTTTTGATTCATTTTTTTTTTTTTAAATTTTTCACCAGTTATGAATCTAATATTCCCGGGAACGTTTTTTTTTTTTTTTCCCAACCGAGATAAAAATCTTAATTTTCAAAAAATTTAAAAATTTTTCAAAACTCCGAAATTTTTTCTCTATCGAAGGGGGGGCAAATGTGACGTAACCGAATATTGGTTGAAATAAATACATTTATTTTGTTATTACTGTTCAGAAGCGTGCGTGCCCCAACCGGTGCGAAAACCCAAATCACTTCCCCGGCCATCTCCCCCGCTCCTTGGGGTCGCCGAGCAAGGGGGGGTAGTGTTTAGATAACGCCTCCAAAAACCCCCCGGGGGCCACCGACCAGGCTCCCGCGGGTGGGCGCGGCGAACCCCCCCGTGTTTGTTTTCAGGAAGTGTGCGAGAAAGGGGTTCTGGAAAATTCCATCGGAAATTTCCGACAAGACGCGTAATCTGGGTTGGAGCAATATTATTTTCGGCGTAACTTTCGGCCAAATAACAAACGTCTTCAAAATTTCTGGAAAACTTTTGAAAATTCATGGAAATTGGGAAAAAGGGTTTGTGGGGCTGAGACCGCTGAGGGGAGACAGAAGCAGGGGGGTCTTTGGACAAAAAGAGGCCGGGGGGCGCCCCAAATCGTGCAACGAGGCGGGGACGCTCATTTTGTACGGGGGTGGGGGCGGAGGTCATCCGAGTTACATTAGAAAAGCGCTAGGATAGCGCAATGTATGATTAGAGTGCGATTTGTGGTATTATCGCACCGCGTGTCGTAGATTGAAAAAAAAAAAAAAACTTTATCAAATAATGTTATTTTTTTTCTCTGCTCGTTTACGCCCCCCGCCGTGTTTGCAAGTTACGCGATTACGAAAATTACGATCTGTCGTCACCGATCTGTCGTCACCGCTACCGCCGACGTTTAGCTGATGTCTGGGTTTTTTCCCTACTCTCGAATGGGGGGCAGGCTGCGAGAGGAATCCACCCTCCACCCCAAAGGGGGTCCGTCCAAAAAAAGGAGCCCCCGCTTTTTGTTTTCCCGTTTGGGGCCCCTTCACCCCCCCGCGTCCCTCCTGCCGAGGGGGATTCTAATAATCTGTGAGCTCCGACAGACAAAACAAACATTCATTACGCCCCTTTGGGCACCTGGGGGGTTTTTCAACATTCAGAAGGTGCAGGCCCGCATTGGCCCCCTTTTTCCCTTTTTTTTTTGGGCCCTCTCTTTTTTGCTTTATTTGTTTTAAGTAATTTGATCGTAATTTGTTTTAAGATTGCATAAAAAAAAAAACAAACAAGGGTTTAAAAAAAAAAATGAACTCAGATAATAATTAATTTACCATTTTTAATTTCTCATTAAAATTTTCATTTTTTTTCTTTAAACTTTCTTTCAATTGACCTCTGTCCGTAACGTCCTCCCCAACCCCCAAATTTCGGTTTCCCGTCACCTGGGCTGGGCCCCTTTCACACGGTAAATTTGGGGGGGTGAATATTAATATATATATATATATCGAATTAAAAACAACAACATAGAAAACAAAACATTGATGTTTCTGTTGGAAACTATCAATGCTAGTCATCCCTTGTCAGTGCTCACAGGCTTCGTGTTATAGTATACCAAGGTGAATACATAAGGCATATACCGTATCCACACGCGCTTACAGGCACACACGTACACAAACAGCTGCCGGAAACTATGTGTTATAATGTTTTAAGGTCGAATAAGATCACTTTTTGTCAAAAAACATGACTGTGGTGGGAACGACAATTGTCCCTGGCAACTTGGTAGGCAACTCATCGTGCTCTGGTGTTGAGCAGGTACACGTTCTAACACATTTGATGGACATACCACAACTCAGTGCAATTACCTATCAAGGGTTTTACCCTGAGGGAAATGTTGGGAAAAGATACAAATACATGTAACTTCCCCTTAAAACTTTTTCTGTCATTGATCAATATTTCACCCCAAATTCCCCCCCCAGTCCCACAGCTTAGTGTGACGTCGTAGTTGAAACACACAGTCACGAACTTTATATATGGTTTATTAACACCATATATAAATCATCTATATACAAGTTATCATCTCTCAGGCTTCAGTTGCGAACAAAAAACTTATCTATACTACATGAACCAATTGAGGCCTCGCGTCACAAAATGCATGCCCTTTTATCTACCCCCGGGCCCTTTTCCCCTTTAATCACGATGCTCAATGCCTCGGGGTTAAGTTGTGCACGTCGAGCGAGGTGCCCAGGTTTAGAACCCGACGGGCAAACACGACGCGGCTTTTAGTAGATACCAGTCGTTTCTGTCTCGCCTCGGCTCCTCTGACTGTAGGAAGGGCCATGTGACTCCACTCTTGTCCAGCAGCACCCAGATCCTTCCCTCGCCTATGCAGTTCTTAATTGATTGCTTGATTGTACCGGGAGCGGTGGGTCAGTGCATCAACTGATGTCACTGCAGCGCCTCTGACTGGGAGGACCTGGGGTTTGAGTCCCAAACCCAGGATTTTTTGACACTAACTTTTCCCGCTGGGGCGTTTGGGCGCTAAGGGGGAAAATTCGCGGTCGGGTGCTCTGATCGGTAAACTTCCGTGGGTTTTTCCCATCAACGCCAGGCGAATGCCGGGCAGTACCCTCCCCAAAAAGGGCCCCGGACCGCGCTCGACCCCTTTTTTTTCCCCTTCCCCTTTTTTCTATCCTCTCCCTTTACACTAAATGCCCACCTTCCCCTTTTGGGGGACCGGTCGGGGGTTTAGATCTTGTCTCGGCTGGGGCGGTGTCAGTTGGTGGGAGAGTCCTGGTTAGGGGAAAAACACTAGTCGGGCGGGGGTCGGGGCCGGATCTCGCCATCCCGCGGGGGTGATCAGCCATCTCCCAGAAAAAACGCCTTTTCTAACGGGGCTAATGACCAAAACGGGTTTACTTTCCCGGAAACACGAAAAAAACAATAAATCAATCAATCCTCCCACTTGGGCAGCCTGCCTCTTCACATGATGCCATTTTTTCCAAAAAAATCTACAAAAATTTGTAAAATTTCTACTTTTACATCCTCCGCAACTCTGGAACCGTTCATTTGAGCAAGATTATAGACAGGACCTTTTTTGTTCGCTGTTTAATACAGATTTTCTTTGTATATGGCACTTTTTTAGATTAACCGCAAAAACCTCGAAATATTTAAGAAAAACTGATTAAAACTACTAATTTACCAACTTCTCTCCCAAGCCCGACGCTCAAAATAGTGTAACTTTTTAAGAAACAACGTGTGGACTGCATTGAACAATTTGGAGTTGGAGGAAAACGTTTACTTTGGATGTTGAGGTTTGGGTCTAATTGCACCGTACTATTTAACATCTAGGGAAGACCAGAAAGAGCCATTAAAAACTCATTTTCAAGTTAGATCAGTTAAGAAACTGAGTACGGAAAACTATATTGTTTCCTCAATATATTCTAATTACCTTGGTATTGTATGTGTGCTTCTGACTGTCAAAAGATGCATGATCTGAAATGAAGGCTCTAACGGTAGTTACGCGTCTCGATTACATTAATTTATGTCAATAATTTAAAGGGTACACTTATCAATGCATTAAATCAAACTTGGGAAATTTTTCACTTTTTAAAATATTAAAAAATGGAAAAAAATAAATTTGTAATATAGTCAATGTTTAATAAATAAAACTGGTTTTGAAATATTTACAGATATGTTCTGTACACAAATGCGAACTTGACGGGTGATGGTCGAGGGTCCCCACAGCGTCATTCTACGTTCCTTTCTGTCTATATCACGATTACAACAATGAGCGATAGAAACTGGAGACGTGGAACTCCCGGACGTTAAAAAGAAAATGACTTTAAACCTTTAGAACATATTTTGCAGCTATGTACCCAGCATTGCTTTGGAAAATCAATATCGAATATCCTTTTAAATCTTTTTCCTTTATGGTTGAAAGGGAAAGTCCTTTAAAACTTGTCGCTTTTTTTACTCCCTTTAGCGGCGTTTTTCCTCAAAAAAATCACACAGCTCTTTCCTCTCCCCACTTACTCGCTACAGGATGGCTTCTGGACAACCCGATGTCGTGTCCTGTTTTTTTATTAACTCAACCTGGCGAGAATGCTTTATTTCTGCACATGAATATCATTTATAGAATAAAAAAATCATAAAACCACGTTTTTTTTAAAAAAGCCACTATTTAAAGAAGGTTGTCGCTTTTGAGCAACTGACTATCATCACCTTATGAATATAAAATAAAAATAACTGTCGTGACTGGATTATTTGCCCCCGCCCCCTTTCACACAATGATATATAAAAGACAAATTCATTTCTTGTTTTTAAATCTATGTAAAAAAATTACTGGATTTTTTTGGGTTTTTTTCCATTGGGCATATTTTTTTCTTTAAAAGGGATACATTGGCGTATTTAAATGGTTTAACATTTAATAAACACTTTTTTATTTTCTTCTCCCAAAATGTAAAGCACGTGATCGCTTTCCCAAAAACGTCTTTTGAGTTTGGGAAAAGCATTTGGGACATTTCACCACATCCCGGCATGTTTGTGAATCAATCTTCTCCGCATGAAACCTCCTGGGGCCCTGCTTTGCCTTGATCCCCCTGATCTTTCTCTATGCTGTGGTACCCGTTATGTATCCGTAAAGTGGTCGGGTGGGGCCCGCTCTGCCTGTGTCCCATCAAGAGGGTAGGGTCTTGTATCTAACTGTAACGGTCACCATTTGGGGGCCCGGGTTTCGAACATCCCAGAAAATGTCGAAAATGGCGAGCAAAAGGGGGGCATCCCGGGCGGCTAGTACAAAGACTGTTAGTAGCTTTAGGAAAAAGAAAAAGGGGTTCGTTTAGATATCGCCTCGCGTGCGGAAAGGGGCCCGCCGCCCTTTGGGGGTTCATTCCTTGGTCACTGCGAGTGCTGCCCAGGGGAGGACACCCCGGGGCGGTAAAGCGTCTGGGTGGGGACGCCCAGCCGGGAGATGGGGCAGTGTGCGTGGAGTCGCGGGGTAATTGCGAACGTAACCCCAGAGCTGTAAATACTTTATATTCTGTAAATAAATATCGGGAACCAGAGCTCGTGTCTGTGTAGTCTTTTTGCTACCACGACGCCACCAAAACAACTTTTCCTTTATCTTGCCAAAGGGTTTGGCGACGTGAAGGGAATGGGGGCGCTCCCCGGGGTTTCCCTTGTGCGTATACACTGGTTCGTGTCGTTGGTGGTACATAGTATTGTTACCCCAAAAACGCATATAATAAAATTTTGTGGAGAATACGTGCGGTTTTTCACGACCGTAGCGGTTTTTTTTCCGGGGGGGCAGTTATTTTCTCCCTACTTGGTTTCGGATAAAAAGTTGGTATTTTACATTTTCAATTAAATCAACCACATCACCCTCATAATTTTAAATTTTCGGGGGGAGTAATTAAACTTTTTTTAAACGAAAGTATCTTGGTTTCGTAATCGCCACTTCAGAGTTTTAAATTTCATGCAATCTTCATTATCTTCCAATGACAACGATTTTGTCTTTAAAAGGGAAAAAGTCCACGCAAAGAGACTTGTTAATTTTTCAAATTTTTATATGTTACATAAATAACAGAACAATTTAATAAAACTACCCCAAAAAGAAAACAAAAAGATTAATTAAATTTTCCAAAAATTTCTCCCTTTTTTAAAAATGTTTATATAAAAGGGAAATTTAAAAGAAAAAAAGCACGTTATAAAATTGTAATGAAGTATTTAAACAAAAATTTAAATCTTGGGCGATTCCCAAAAAAAATTGTAAAAATATTTTTTTAAATAGGCAGAAATTTTTTTTCTATACTTCATGCATGCTTTGTGTTTACATTCTCCCGTATCTTTGTCTGCCGACTCCTACACTAGATCTACTGACTTCCCAAAGGGTGTGAATTTGCCATAATGCTCCCGGCGTGGTATGTCGGCATTCCCTCAATTTAATGCCCCGAATCAAAAACAAAGATTTCTTATTTATATTATTTTTTTTTAGAATATGGGGATTATGACAAGTATTGAACGATACGGCCAGTAACACTTTAAATATGATATGTTCTAGTCGGCCCAACGAATTTAAAAAATTATTTAAAATATGTATTTTCAATGTTACAAAAATTTTATATTTGTTTTTAGGCAGTGAGTGCGTGCTGCATATTTTAAAAAAACCCTTTTCTGTGGTTTTGTTCTGCAGGACTTTTTTCTTCCAAAAAACATTATTTAAAAATCATTAGACCGATATACAGCAAATAAATTTACGTGGTTGAATGTCTAACTCGTGGCGGTCTCGAGGCGCTTACGTTCTCGGTTTTTGGGGTTGGGTAAGGACCCGGGTATTTAGGTGAAAGCACCTACGGAAAAGCGCATTGGGGGCTATCAGTTTTTTAAATTTTAAAAAGTTCAATAACCCCAAAAGGCTTTTCCCGAAACTTGCCGTCCACCTAATTTTACCTAAATCCTCTACTGCACCTATACAGACCTTTGCCCCAATTTCTCCCCCATTTCCCAATATTTGCACACGGAAAACACTTATTTTGAATTTACACTTAAAGAAATATGATGTTTACGGTTAAATCAAAAATGTACAAATTGTGCCCTTTTCTAAATTTGTAAAATAACCTGCTTCTATTTTTACATCCCGGAGAAGAAAAAGCGAAGGGGCCCTTATCGTTCATTATGTTTTTCACGAAAAAGCTGTCTTTTTGATTGGTTTTCCAATGCCAAAAGGGGCTTTGAAACACCATTAAGTTTTGTGTATTTAGTATGTTGCTTTTTTAACGTCCCCCCATTTGTTCACTCCTGATTAAATATATCTTAGTTTGTACCCCTTTTCAAACGCGTCAAACTGAACACAAAATATTCTGAACAGAAATAAAACATGTTTTTTCATGTTTTATTGCAAAAATAAAAAAACACTCGAAAATTTCAGAAATATTGCAATTTTTTTAAACTTTACCACTGATGAGGCGGGTCTTGACGTTTTTCCCACAAACTTTGATGGTTCATTTTTATATTATTGACAACTTTTTGGGGGCTCTCATGAAGGAAATTTCGGAAGACGATTTCTTGCAACCACCTTAGGGGGGTGTGTAATAATGCTATAACACTCCCCGGTCACCGTCGTTTAATTTCGTCAAAATTTGCAGAACCCGGGAGGAATTAGGTCAAGTGAAATGGTTTTCCCGACCAATTTTGCTCGCAAAGGCTTCTAAAGTGATTTCCCGGGGGCGTCAACTGCTAATCCTGTAAGTGCAGTACATGTTTTTTTAAACGCGGGGGATGGCGGTGATCTTCTCCCCCAAGGGTGGAAATCGGCCCGCCTACGTCGATTGGTTTTTTTGTGTTTCCGGGGCGTCAACTGCTTTTTCCCTTGGGCCCCTTAGTGTAGTGCATGTTTTTTTAGGAGATGGCGGTTATCTTCCCTCGCTGGATGGCGAGATCCCGGGGCCAAAACCCCCTCGGTGGGGATTTTTCCCCCAACCGGACCCCCACCAGCCGGGGGGCGGCCCCCCCGGGACAAGCTCTAAGCTCCCCCACCAGTTTCCCCGCTTTTGTGGTAGTGAGTGCATGTTGGGGTGAAGTGTGTGTGTGTAAGGGGAGAGGATAGGACAAGGAAGAGGAAGGACAGATCGTGAGCGGTCCGTGGTCGTGGATAATTAAACAATTTATTTCAAGATTGAGTTTTCCCAAACCGGGCAAGTCATACAGACGATTGATTGATTGATTGATTGATTTTTCGTGGTTCCGAACCCCGTCAACTGCTTCGGTCATTGGGCCCCCTTATGTTGGCATGTTTTTTTCCGGGGGATGGCGGTGATCTTCCCCCCTGGATGGCGAATTCGGCGCCGACCTACTGTTGGCTGGGAGGGTTTTCCCCCCAACCAGGACTCTCCCCCCAGCGGGGGCCGCCCAGCCAGGACAAGCTCTAAACTTTCGACCGGTCTCCTGAACATTTGGGAGTGTAATTTCTTGTTGGAATTTTAAGGGGTGTATCAGGGAAAGGAAAGACAAGGAAGAGGAAGGACAAAAATTGTGCCGGGGCCGTGGCTCGTTTGGTAGAAACCCCGAACCCACATTCGCCCCGGTGTTGATCGGAGAAACCCCGGAAAACTACCGATCAAAAGCGGGCCCGGGCCCCTAAATTCTCCTCCAGACGGCGACTGAATTCGACCTGGCTGGAACTAGTGTCGAAATCCCCGGAACCTAGGACCTCCCCCGGGCAGAGGCGCTGCAGTTGCATCCCGTTGATGCACTGAGCTACCACTCCCCCGGGGCTACGTCGACTTGCAGAGACTTTTTTTCCCCCTAGGTATCTCCCCCCAGCGGGAGGGCGCCGGAGAAAACTCCCAATATCCCGACGGGATTCTCGACAACTGTGGTAGTATAGTGCCTTTCCCCGTGTTGATTGGAAAAAACACAGAAAACTTTCCAATCAGAAAAACCCCCTCCACACAGCGGCTGCATTCGACCTGGGGTTTTGGGTAGGTGAAAAACCCCGCCTTTGGGGTTTAACCTTTTTAAATTCCCGGGCCCGGCACTGCGGGGACATCATTTTACGCCCTGGGCCCCCCTTGCTGGTGGGGGTGTGAATAATCAGTGAGACCAGTTGTCCAGGATAA
Source organism: Teleogryllus oceanicus (assembly GCA_964035755.1). Taxonomy (NCBI): domain Eukaryota; kingdom Metazoa; phylum Arthropoda; class Insecta; order Orthoptera; family Gryllidae; genus Teleogryllus; species Teleogryllus oceanicus. The sequence goes on from CAXIVR010000003.1 coordinate 170,011,449, forward strand.
AAAATTCATGTTTTAATTTTAAAAATTAGTGGAACCAATTTAACCCAAATTTTTATTTACGAAAAAATGAATTTTTTTTAAAAAAACAATTTACATGAAAAAAATGGGATAAAAAAGTAATTATATACAATTTTTTTTTATTCTAATAATCAAATTCAATCATATTATTGTTTCATTGTACTTCATTGCTATAAATGTTTTAAAATTTTAAAAATGGTGCTCTGACGGGGTTTTTTAAAACGGGAAAATTATATTTCTTTGCTTATTCCGTCATTTTTTATCATTTGGTTATGCAGAAATTATATTAATTAAAAAAAAAATTTCGTGGTTTCAATCCCCTCTCTATTTTTTAAAACGAATAATTACAATAACCCCTCGTTTCCTTAAAGGGGAGCAAATTAGGTTTCCCAGGACACCATTTAACTGGGCCCGGGGGTGGGCATTCGAATTTTGTTGGCTGTTCGGGGGTCTCGCCCAAAAAGTATTCGGACGGGATTATAAATCATTTTACACTCTGGGGAAAAGCTGCACTCGGCGTGGCGCTGCGTTTTTTTGCCTCAGCGTTCGGGAAACACCGGGGAACCCTGTTTTACACTGCTTGCGGGGGCAGGCAATACGCTCCCCCCCCAGGTCAATTGTTCTCGCCTGCGTAAAGGGGCGCCCCGAAACAGTGAAAGAAGTTCAGATCCTCAGTGCATAAGAAAAGTGACATCTGAAAAATATTTTGAGCTAAGTCAAGAAACGTATTCTTGATTGGTTGATTGATTTCTTCGTGTTTCCGGGCGCGTCAACTGCTTTGGTCATTAGTCCCGTTAGTGTAGTCCATGTTTTTTCCGGGGGATGGCGGTGATCTTCCCCCCTGGATGGCGAATCCGGCGCCGACCTCCGTCCCCGGGGGGGATTTTCCCCAACCAGGACTCTCCCCGGGGGGAAACCCCCCCAACCGGACAAACTCTAAACTCCAGACCGGTCTTTTCCCGAATTGGGGGATGTAGTGCATGTTGGGGTAAAGGGGTTTGTGTAAGGGGGAGGATAGGACAAGGACGAGGAACGAAAGATCGCGCGCGGGCCGTAGCCCCTTTGGTAGGGGCCTGCTCCCGGGATTCGCCTGGCGTTGATCGGGGGAAAACCCCGGAAAACTACCGATGAGCGGGCCCGGGCCCTAGGAAATTTTCCCCTCCAGACGGGGAATGAATTCGACCTAGCTGAAAAACTAGTGTCGAAAATCCTACCAAATTGGGGTTCGAAACCCAAACCTCCCCGGGCGGATCACTTCCCTCATGCTCCGGTAATGTAAAAATGCAAATTCCTCCGTCCGCCCTTTAAAAAAAGCTTGCTTGCTTTCTGGGGTCATGGGGCCGGGTTTGATTGGTGGTAAGGTCAAGAAATGTATTGTATCCTTTCCATTTTCCCTTTACTCGTCCTTTTAGTTGGGGCCCTGAATACTTTTCTCTGAAGTTCACTGCCAAAAAGCGACCTGAAAAATTCAAATTGATTTTTTCCCCAGTACTTCACAAGTGTCTGGAGGAAAAACCCCGTTGTTCAGATATCAGTGTCTCTTCCATTAAATGATCCTTTCACAACCCATTGAACAAACATCACATATCTGGCCACCAACTTTTATCATAACCTCCCTCAAATCCCAACCCCATCACCATTCAAACAAAAACACCCCAATTCCCAAAAACGAATCAACAACAAATATCCATATCACATATTCCCAAAAAAAATTTTCAGATTTAGATCCGGATGAGGACCCAAAACCCCGGGGTTTCCTCCCCCCTTTTTAGTATGTTTAAAATTATATTTAAAGGGTTTGCATATAAGTCTGTAAATACATATGTATAGTTATTTTCTGATCTTAATCTCTTAAATATTTATTAAAAAAAAAAGATCCTTACTTGACTGGAAACAAAAAATTTACACATGTTCCGAAAAATTGTGATGGCGGAAACAAGCAATATGTTTTTACATACATATAGTATATTATTTCATCGTATAAATGCATTATTTACGTTCATCGTATCTTTCCCTAAAATATGGTAATGTAGTAAAAATATACTACATTATCTTGTAATATAAAAAAATTTAAATGATGCCCACTAACGGTCTGTACGTCATTTGGGGAATATTTCACGCAAAGGACAAATATTCACAATTTTCCCCTTCCCAAAAATTTCCATATTTTGCCATCAGTCATCCTATCTTCATTATAAAAGTTTTTTTTACCTGTTTTTTCTCTCATGCCCAAAACCGCCTTCCAAAAATAACCCGTTATTTCCCCTTTAAACCGTTAAGCCTCTCCCGGGTTTTATTTATTTTTTCCCCCGGGGGTTACTGAATTTTTGGGTTTTAAAAACATACAAATCAAACACATGTGATGGTAACTGGCGGGGCTTAATTACTTCCTTTATTAAAGTGTTTACACGATGAATATCAGTGCCCTTTTTGAAAACAAAATTAAATTCTAAAATTTAAAAGTGCATATTTCAAAGTCAGACATATTGAAGCTTAATATTTTGGCTTAAATCCCAAAATTAATTTAACAAAATAGAAATATATGTTTGGGAAGGGAAAATTTTTAAAACTTAGAGTGCTATAGAGATAAAACTACTAATGGAAGAAAAGCCCATATTTGTCTGGAAAAAAATTTCCAAAAATTAAGATTTACTTTTAATTAAGTCAAACTTCAAAAAATTTTTAAAACAATTTTAACTTTTAAACACAAGGGGCTTTTGTTGGAAAACACCGAAACCCTTTTTTTCCCATTTAAACGCACTAGAATATTTTTGCTCTCTCCTTTCCCGTATCCTTCCTGGCTGTATTCCTGCTGCTGTGACACCCCCAAAATTTATTGATTTTCCCCAAAAAAAATCCCTTTAAACCCTTTAAAGTTTTGGGGGGGGTGACTTCTACCCAGCGCGTGTGTTTGTTAATGTTTTTTTTTAATGTTTTCATTTGTTAATCCCCCCTATCCAAATAACTTTCATCAGCTTTTGAGTCCCCTTTCTTGCCCAGCCTTGCTTGCTCCCGGAAAATTTAAATTTCCCGTTGCTAATGCTGGGAAAAACACCTTTCCCTCCAATATATCTAATCCTGGGGGAAAAACCCCTTCCCGGCGTGGGTGAAAGACCGGGGAAACCCTTTGGGCCCTTTAAAAAAGAAGGATATTTTGAAAAAACATTGGTTTGCAGCTCGTCAAAATTCATCTGGATATCTTCTTTTTTCTTCGCCCTTTCTAGATTGATTATTTTTAAAGCGTCTGTTGGTTATAAGTCCCCTTATCCCCACTATAATAAATTAAAAATAAGATAAAAAAAATTTTAAAATCTTATTTATATACTACATTAAATAGTTTATTAAAATACTTTTCGATATTAATTTTTAAATCTAATTTCCATGAACAAAATTATTTATTTTGAGGTTTTCTTTTTTCAGATAATTTCAATGCCTTTTTATCTTAAAACGTCCCAAAAAACACAAAAAATAAAATAAACTTCCTTAATGTATGATTTCCCTTTCCCCATCTAACATTTTTAAAAATAACAAAAATTTAAATTTTAAATTTAATGCTTTTTTTTCAAGATGCAAAAAATTTTTCAAAAAAAAAGTTTTTTTTGCTTTGAAAACAGCCAAATTGAATTTTTCCAACAAAAGATAACAATGGTAATTTAAAATAAGGGGAAAACGTATTTTTTTCAAAATTTAGAATTAATTTATTACGAACAAATGAGGCTGTAAATGTTTTCGTGGAATACACCTGTTTTTGTTTACATATCAAATTAGATACGTCTGTGCAATTATTGCAGTTGTTAGTAGTTTATAAATAATTTATAAAAATTTTTTTTTCATTTTTACACAGAAAAAAATGATGAAAATCAAAAAAAATGTAGCAAGGTTTTTTTAGAAAAATTTTTCTTGCAACGTTATCGAAAAATGAATTCTAATACCGGACGACCATTTTTTTCCCCAAATGAACCACAGCCTTGTAAATCGGAAATAGGTATGATTATAGTGGATTCCAAAAAATTTTTGTACAACGAAATTTTGTTATTCACCATTAGTATAATCGATACTAAATCTCCATTCTGATAATTACTTTTCTAGAAGCTCAAAGTGTTTTTGTCATTTTTTATAAGAACAGATCTACTATTACATTGGGGAAACCTTCCCTTCGGGATTCCCGCGGGTTTTGTTTAACGGAGAAATATGCGTGGGCGAGTTTTTTGAAATCGCCCAATGCTAAAAAAAAAGATAACAGAAAGAGTTTTTCTACGAATATTTTCCGTAGTTTTTGTTAATAAAAGTTAATAAATTTATTTTTGAGTTGCAATAAATAGATAAATTGCCATTTTAAATTAGGCCAATGATATAAATTTCAGGGGAAAAAGCCTGCGCCCTGCCAATTGGTTTTTTACGCTCCGTGAAGTCACGGGGGTTTAAACGAATTCCAAACTTTTCCCGGTTCCCAGTTGGGTGAAAACAATCAAATGGAAAAATGAAAATTCTCCAGGATTTTTGAAGTAAATAATAGAACATAAAAAAATTTTGAAGTATTCTTTTTTACATTTTTTTAAAGTTTTATACACCCTCAATACTTCTCCTTTAACAAAATTTTTAAACTGGGGCCCAACATACAGGGGAAAAGGGATATGGGAAAAGAATATTTTTTTTCTTAGGAATACAAAAATACTTCCCCGGGGGCAGCGTTTTTTTTAAAATTTTAAAAAAACACAAAAAAAAGATCAAACAACATTAAAATATTTACATGTTACCAAATACAATTTTTTAAAAAATTAATCTTTTCTTTTTTTTTATAACCGATTTTATAAATTCCCTACTACTGTATCCCTTCCGGACCGGGAAATTTTTTTCGTGTTAGACAAAATTCGTGTTAAGCAAATTCGTGCTAACGGGTTTACTGTATTATTTATGTAAATATAAATAAATGCTGAGTGAAGTCTATTCTAAATTAATCAATATCGGATAAAAGGGGTTTTCTATGTATTGATAAAAAGTCAACAATGCGGGCATAATTAGTAAAAAAATTTGAATTTTAAAAACCCGAAGGCTACCCTGGCGAACAATAAGTAAATAAATGAAAAAAAAAAAGAGATAATATATTGTTAAAATTCTTTTTTGAATGAAAGAAAAAACGAAAAAAAAAAAGTTAAACTAAAAAATGAAAAGGTTTCTCCCTGGGTTGAAATTTCTTCCGGCATGGGAACCCCTTGGAGCTCAAAAGCACCGGACCCTCTGGAACGGGGTGGGGATGAATCCAATTTCGGGAAATTCAACCCCCGCTGCCACCACCCAATGTCGGGTTTGGGGGCACAGATTCTGGCGATGGAACCAATGGGGATCGCACAAACACGCGGTTCTTTCAGAAACTCTATCCGCAGTCTTTTTATCCCCCAGTATTCCCCACAGAACTTTGTTTTCATAGACTCCCGAACGCCGTGGATCATCTATGACATTTGGGGGTTTAACTACACCACCGGTATGCCTTAATTTAAAGGGAACCCCCCTGCCGCAGGCAGCCAAAAACACTCGTCGAAAAGATGGACGGGTAACCTATCAAAGGGGATGCGTGCTCCCATACCCCTTTTTGGATTTCTCCCCACCCAACCTTTCGTCGGTCGCATGCGACTGTTGCGTGCGGCCCCCCAACGTGCGCGCCTGCGTCTCAGAACCGGGACGGGGCGACGCGCGCGCGGGGCGCTGTCCGCGAGGCAGAGTGGCGACCTTGGACTGGCGTCGCTGGGGGCGGCCTGGGTGGAGTGGGTGCATTTGCATTTTGTGCCTTTCCCGCGGGCGGCGATATCTGCTTTCGCTACCATGTTTTTCGCCTCGCGAATGACCCCCGCCTGTGGCAATGGAAACTGAGTTTAGCGTGCGGCTGGGGGATGCTGTTTGGGAGGTCGGGGGCTGACGACATTTAAAACCCGGGGGATGAAGGGATTACTGGTTTTTTATATTACTAATTTTTTCATGTGAAACGATTGATGAAATTTTTCAGCGGTTATGGAAATTATACGTTTTTGTTAGTTACCCAGGAACTCAGGGGAAAAAACTAAAATAAAAAAGAAATATTTTTTTGATTTTGACTGCAAAATCAAATTTATATTACTAACTACATAACTAATTTCAAATGGTGAAAAAAAATTTAAAGAAAACTATCAGGGGTTCGGGGAGGGAAAAATTTACGTTTTTATTCCCCAAACCCCGAACTCTGGGAAAAAAACAAAAAACCTAAAAAAATTTTATTTTTCTGTAAAATTTGGATTGTGTTATTCCACCCATCTCTGTTGCGGACACAATGGAAAACCCCTCATGCGTGTGCGTAGGTCGCTACTGAAGATTAAGATGACCCCCATGAGACAATAAGGGCCTTAAAGGGAAAATGCCCCCCCTTAAATAATTGCTTTCATTTGTCTTTTGGAACCAAAAAGATATTTTTTGGGATTAAAATTTTGTGTTTTGCATACTACATTGCAGTGTTTTTGCAGAATTTGTAAAGACTGTTTTTTTAAAATATTTAATTTATTGCGGGGTAATTCAGGACCCTTTTTTTGTTGTTCTTGAGCAATGTGTGCGTGCTACATATTTTAAAATCTTTTTTTTAAATTTAAATTTTTTTTAGGTCGTATCAACCCAAAATCATTTTCGACAACACCAATTCAATATCCCGAACATAAGTTTAAACTTAGATCTTTAACAAAAACTAAATTGTTATATTTTAAAAAATTTTTTACAATACAACCTTAAAATAATGAACATTTAGTTTTTAGCTCAAAAACCCAAAATAATACCAATACTTTTCCCAAAATAAACTTGGGTTTTTATGGTCAGGGGAAAACAACTGTTTTCCCCAGTCCCCGCAAAGAGAAAACCATTTTTTGTAGTTTTCTTTGGAGAAAATTTTTCTCAGAAGACCACTTGGTTTTAAAAACTTTAAACCTTTTACAGAAAATAATTTGGGGCAGTTTCAATTACCAACCCGAAAACGTTACCTGGGGCTTATAACCAAACAAGTTCTTAGATTCTTGGCGCTTTTTTAAGATGTACTGAATGAAACTAGCATACATTTTTAAATATTTTTATTTTTTTAAATTTTTTTTCTTTTAAATTTTCCGACTAACACATTTTAACATTCAAATGAAATTTTATAAAGCTTCTCACCCAAATGTTGCTCATTTAGAGGGGTTTTCAAATCCTGCAAGCGAGATCGGGCGACGGGATCAATACGCGAACACTAATGGGTTTGTTCTGAAATTTCCCGATTTGTAATTTTTTTTGTAATATGAGACGCGTTTTTAAAAATATTTTTAAAAAAATTTTTAAAGCGTTTCTTTCAATAAAGACTTTTTTTTTCAAAACCCAAAATTCTTTTTTTCTCAAAAAAAATTCAGAAACATATACATTTAATGAAAATTTTTTTAAATTCTTTCCTTTTAGTCCGTAAGTTTTTCGTATACATCAATTAAATATCATTTGTAAATTTTTTTTGAATTTGATGATTCGATTATTCAAACATAAAATTTTACCTTTTAATTGGGAAAAGTGTTTTTTTGTAATTAAATATAAAAAAGGTTTTTAAATATTCCTTTGTTATAGTATTTTTCTCTAATTTTATTTAAAAAGTAAATATAATTTTGGTTGACAATAATTATTACAGCAAGGTGAATTAAGAAAGAAAACTGCATCATAATGCGTGTGTTGAACGCAGTCCAGAGCATGAGCGGTCCCTTGCAAATTTCCCCCTGAGTGAACTGTTAAAAACCAGTTGAGAAATAAAAAAAAAAAAAACACTAGAGGGGTCACAGAATGGCACATCTTTTTGTAGTTAATTTTTTAATTTCCTCGGGTGGTTTTGCTCCATTCTTTCAAGCTTCGTATCGTCCCCAAAATACATTTTTTTTAACAGTAATTTTTTTCAACTTTTTCTTTCTAGTGGTAACCGAAATATTCTTCACGAAAATTAAAAGAAAGTAAAGCTCGTCCCAAATAGAAATTTTCATTGAAAATTTTGGGATTTTAAAAAAAGGCGATTAAGTATTACTGTAAAAGCGAAACTTGAACTCTTTTTCCCAAGAATCCCAGTTTTTGAAAAAGGTTCATTTAAATCATTTAAAACCCCCGCTCCAAATTGTAATAAAAGCCATGATGATAAAAAGTCCATATTAACGGGTGGATGTATTTCAAACAAATTACATTTGTGTAATAAAAAAAAAAAAAGAAAAAATCAAAAAGAACGTTACGTCATAATAAACGCGCATGATAACTATTAAAAATTTTAAAAAAAATTAAGCCATTTTTTAGAAAAAGCCGTTAAAGCGTTTCTAAAATATGCGGCATTTTGAGCTCATTAAATACAGACAGGAAACCCAAAAAAAAGCAAGACGGAAGACAGACGGACGGACGGACGTTTTTGAAAGAAACAACAACACTTTTTCGGTATCCAAAGGGAAACCCAGTGTATTTCCGTTAAAAAACTCGAAATCGATTTTTTTCCCCAGCATTACATAACTTTCTCTATATACGTATATTACTCCCCTATATACGTATGTATACGAAAGTAAAAAAATTTAAAAAAAAAATTGAGTGGCGTTTCCCGTCTTGCTTCTCCTTTTTCCCGCTGCCGAGGGTAACCTTCTGCTAACATGGACTGTCCAGCAAAACCCTTACATAAAACAGAAAAAAATTGGGACATGGGAAGGATATCTCTACGATGGAAACCTACATACATTTATATGAACCAAAAGGGCTTTTAATAATCCGTGGCCAATGAATGAGGGGGTAGCCTTCAGGGCCTTTTATTTTCTTAAGTTTTTATTTCCCCGAATTCAATATTTATTTTTTTGGAAATGTTTTCCCGGATGTATTTATAGTCAGTTTATATTGTAACATTTATTGGCCAATAAAATATAAATCAATAAATGTTAAAAAAATACTGTCTGTCTATAAACAAAACCTGGACAAAATTTTCCTGAAAAAATATAGTTAACAGACAGTCTACGAAACCAACCTAAAAAAATTTATTTTTATTTTCTAATTTATTATCATTTATAACATATTCAAAAATATAGATACCGAATGAATTTTTGTTATTATAGAAAATTACTAAAAAATTATTTCTCAAACCCGGAAATGTTGCTAAATTCATCAACAGATGTCACTGCAGTCACTCTGACCGGGGGGTCCCGGGGTTTCCCGCCCCCACAACGGCGGATTTTAAAATTGTCAGCTAAAGGGCCAATCCCGTAGGATAATTTTCTGTAGGATAATTTTGGGCCGGCTACCCCATGGGTAGTTTTTTGTGGTTTCTCCGATCAACCCCATGCCGGGCAATCCGAAACAAAACGGGCCACAGGTCGCCCCGCGATTTTTCCCCTCTCTTCCCGTTCTTTCTCACCCCCCTTAAAACACACTTACACTAACATCACCCCAGCAAGCCGGGGGGGAAGGGCCCACACCACCCACATGCCGGGGGGTTAGGCTTGTTCCCGGGTGGGCGGTGCCCCCTGGTGGAATATCTTGTTTCGAAAAACCCGCTGGTCGACGGAAGGTTGGCGCCATTTGCCATCCAGCGGGAAAGGGAAAATCACCACCACCTCCCGATGAAAAAAATGTGCTATACTTCGGGGAAAAAAGACCCCAGTAGTTGACCCCGGAATCACTAATCAATCAATCAATCAATCAAATTTTTTTAAAAATGTTTTCATCTGCATCTGTTCCAACGGGGAAGGTGGTAAAGGGGATTCAGGGCATTTTTCATTAAGCTTTAACATTTTTAATTATTTTTTCAAAAAAATGTTTTAAATTTTTTTTTAAATTTTCTCCCTCTGATAGGGCAAAAAACGCATAAAAAAATGGCGTGGTCCATTCCCTCTGAATTTTTTGAATTTTTTTGATGAAGTTGTGACGGAAAAATTTTTGATGAGGTAATTGATATCGAAGTCATTGCGTATAAACGTTTGTATCTTTCCAGATATATTATTTTAAAAGATACATTTATAAGACGATGTTTGATTGCCTTCAACTCTGGATATTTAATTTTATACTTCTTTTTTTTAAAAAAGTTTTATCCCAATTTTTGGTACATTTTTTAAAATTTGGGAAATTCATTTAGTAATCAAGGCTAGCGTGTGTTGAATTATCATTTGCTTCCGTATAACGGGGGCCCCAAAAAATGTGACAATTGAGATTTAATCAAGTTTGTTTATTTTGTAGAAGGAAGATATGGGTCGTTCCAGGCCCAAAAAATAATTGCAGATATCACCCAAAGGGACGGATTTGATTTGATTTGGAGTTTTTTAAGTGATTGCGGTAAATTTTTTTTTCCGATATAGTGGTAATTACAATTTTCCAATTTTGGTCTCTTTTGTTTTTTCAATAACAAATGCAAAAGCCAATGTGAATTTGTGTTTTGGAATTATTGTTATAAAAAAAAATATGACTTAAAAGAAATACCCCATTTTCAAAATTTTAAACATGTAAATGTTGCGTTCGTTGTAATTTCCCTTTGAAATAAAAATTTTCTAAAAATACTTAACATTTTTTTTTCCCTAAATTATAATACCTGTACACAGCGCTTGATTTTTTTTATTTTGGTGCGACTCCCCCTAATTAATTATTAATTTAACGTAAAAATGTATTTGTAATGTAATTTTAATTATTCCCCAGGTACCGGAACGCCGTTCCCCTCGCGTTCCCCCAGAAATCAAGCTCTGCCTGTACAGTCCATGCCCATTTTCAAAAGGGGGGGATGATATTACTTGGGTACATTTACTCAGAATACATTACTTTATTTCCCGCCCAAAATTTTAAATAAAATACATTTTTCCCCGTTTTTACTTTTGTTAATACAATCAAACACTACACATATTTTTTTTTGGGTTTGGGTTTTTTTTGTTCATAACTATAAAAAACTTGAAGATAATGAATGAAAAGTTCTAGACATGCTCAGTATTTCAAGATAAGGTTCTCCTTGTTGACTTTAAATATCCCTCGGGTTTAAAGGGAAAATAAGGGAAAGATTTTAAAAGATATAAAAAATTTTAAGTGATTACATTTTCTTTTGTAAATAGCCTTCAAAACCTACTTAACTTGTTAACATACAGTTTTCTTATAAAACCACGGTGTAAGAGAATAGATGTGAAATTGCTTTCTTTTTCTTGGATTTTATGATAGCAATTTAAGGGTAGTTCTTCCCCCTTTTCCGTGCGCTACTGAATAGGATATGGGTATTTATGATGTAAAACGGCACAACATTTTGTTTTTTATACAAACTTTGCAATAATTTAGTATTAAAATTTCATTTTTTTAATTTTAACAAAAATTTCTCTAAAATCTACGAAAAAATTTATCTTTATAAAAATTTTATTCTTTTAACCCCAATTTTTTAAATTTTGGTTTTAATTTAACCCTTGGACACATTGAAGGGATTTTTTTTTATTTTTATTGTTTGGGGGAATGATAACTTGGTTGGTAAAGGGTTTTATGGATTGTAAAATGTTTTTCAGTTTTTTCCCCTGTTCGAATAATTTAGTATGCTTTCTTCCCATTTCTCCCTAAAAAAAATTATTTAATGCTGATTTGGCAAATATTAAAAAAGGGTTTTTTAAATTTCCTTTTAAAATTTTTTTATGTTTTAAATTTTCCTTTTTTCCCCTGCGCCACAACGTCTACCCATTTTCAAAAAATCTTACGCTTGGAATGGAAAACACAGTTCTTGATAAAATTTCCAAGAATCACTTCGACTCAATATGAAAATTTTTAAAAAAAACAATTTCGATCTATTTTTCTAAACATCTTTATCTATTTTGCCAATATGATTCATGTTGGGCCCCTAGAATCCCGTGTTTAGAACGAAACGTTTCATCAAACTAGTCACATTTTCCCGCCATTTTGCTTGGGTCCGAGCGCTCGTTGTACGGAGAACTGCGGGTAGCCTTAAAAGGTTTCCCTTTTTGACTGGGGTTGACATCCGTTTACACCGTGAACGAAAACCCCAATGATTCAAATTTAAAAAGTTCATCTCGTCCGAAAACGATAAAAATACAATAGTTTCTTTTTTTATTGCAAAAATTTACATTTCATCCGTAACTAGCATAAATCAATAACTATTAATTTAATTAACGAGAATTAATAGGTTTGTCACCTTACCCCAAAACCGAAAACCATAGTTCCCTACTCTCTGAACCAGAGAATCCGTTGAGGGGGTTACAAAAAAAAAACCCAAAATTTTTTTAAACACCTCATTTCCCATATCATTTTTTAAAATAAATATTGAATATTCGAAATCATTCATATGATATTTAAGCAAATTCAAATCGTTTCCTCAAATATGGGGCCCAAAAATATTTTTAAAATAATATCTAATTACACATACCCAAACATTAGCGTTTACAAATCAATTCAGTTTCCAAATGATCTCTCTATCTAATTATAAAGGGAAAGAATCGGAACACGAACCTTTTTGGGGCTAATGACACGAACTTTATTGTCCCTAAGTTTGTGCATGTTTTTGTTGCTTGATGTGGCGGTCATTCCCCCGGATTGCTATCCAACGCCCACCTACCGTCGGGTAGGGTTTTCCCCCACCAGGTATCTCCTCAAGCGGGGGACCCCCGAGGACAAGGTTTAAGTTCCCGACCGGTCTCCCGGCATGTGTGGTAGTGTAGTGAATACATGTGTCTGTAAGGGGTGAGGATAGGACAAGGAAGAGGAAGGAAAGATCGAGCGTGGTCCGTGGCCCGTTTGTTGGATACGCCCCGGGGGCCCGGGATTCGCCCTGGGGTTTATGGTCCCTTTTTTAACCAAACTCGTCGGGGCCCCGAACCCCGGGGCCTCGTGGTCAGAGGGGATCGTCCTCCCTGGTAAACTTTCCATCATTCCATTTTCCTGATGGCCCAAGGGCCCTTTTTCAATGGCCCCGTTAACTCGGACCAGTTTTGAAAAAAAAAAAAAAAAAATTATCTGGTGTAGTATAAGAAGTTTTGTTTTACGGACAATAACTCGCTATTATCAGTAGGTAAATTACTCGAATTCACTTGTCAGCGGTCAAGTTTACTGCCCTCACCCAAACTGCCAGCCCCCTCCTTACTCCCCCAGCGACGGGCCGCACGCAGAAGGGAGAAAGGGGGTGGGGTGAAAAGGGAAATGAAAAAATGTCCCGGCTCCCCGGACATTCCAAAGGGCCCCCTTTTTATTTGTATCGATTTTTATTATTTACAGTAAATACACGATATAAATACACATTACAATAATTTTCACATGTCATTAAAAATGCGTACGTCCTTCAATAATTAAAGAGACAAATTGGTCTGGAGAAAAAACAGTGGGTAGGACAATTTTGGTAATTTTAAGACTTAAAGTTGGCACCACTAGGATGAGCCCTGACCATTTGGAGAATCAGCATTGTTGTGTTCATAACCTTCAAATTGAGTTGAACAATGGCGAGTCCACTTGAAAATTCCACATTGATTGAATAACGTTCCGTAATTCGTTTATTATTTGCTGAAGGGGAAAAACCAACTAAAATATACTGTAAAATGACTAAAGTGAAAGTAGTAAGAACTGCGTTGGAGAAACAGTTCAAAGTGGGCCAGACTCAGTGACCAAAAAAACCGTTCTGGCCACATCCCGAAAATTATATTTTACTTTTGTTTGGGGGCTGTAGTTGCGTTTCTTTGTGATTATCCCCGAAAAACAGCATTAATGAACAGTCAATACTGCTCCCGATATGTTTTTTTAACCGGTGAAATATGGGGGAAACGTCGGGAAACTCAAAAAGGGAAAGGGCCCGATTCTACCCAAAACAACGCCCTCCTCCCAACAAAGCCGTGAAACCATCAAAAAAATGGGTTTGGAGGGACTGCCTCCCTCCCCCTTACAGTGTTGTTTTAAAACTGATTTCCCTTTTGTGGTACACTGAAGGAGGCATTACGTGGAAAATGGTTTTTGGTTAACGAGGTTTCAAAAAAATTTTTGGGAAATTTTTTCAAACACCCGGTAAAGGGGTTTTTTAAAGCCGTTATGAAAAAAGCCAATAATCTGTTGGGACAAGTGCATAAATGTTGTGGGGATTGCATAAAAAAATAGGAAAATCTTGTTTTGTAAAAATAAACGTTTATTTCTCCAGACCGATTTGTCTCTTTAATTATTCAGTGCCTCTTGTATGTTCTTTTTCTCCCATTTTCCCCTCATTCTCTGAATAAATCGGATTTTCGTTAGCTCGGATCGGCCTCGGACCCAGTTGAGTCGGGTTAACGAGGTTCTTCTGTTCTCAGTCAGGTCTTGCAACACATTCCAAGCATTAATTGCGGGCCCCTCCCGACTTTGTCCGGTATCGGGAGATTAAGGGGATATAAGGTCGTACCAAGGTAGCGTCAGCTCGCACATGTCGGAACAGTGCTCTACACACTTCTACCCAGCACAGTCGGGCCACAGACTGCGTACGATCTTCCCTCCCTCGTCCGTGTCCCCTACTCATAAACACTCTTTCATTTACATGCACTCCTTTACAATAGATGTCGGAAGCTTAGAGGTTATCCTGGCTGGCACGATACCACGCCGGCGGGGATTCCTGGAGAGGAAAACCTTTGCTGCATCTCACGTTTCAGAAGGGTAAACACCGCCCCATCGCAGCTAAAACACGCGCTTCACATTAGAGTCTAATGACCAAAGCGGACGACGCGCCCAAAAACTCATTCACTTGAATTCAATTTTCAAAATTTTAAAAATATTACGGGGTTCCGGGGCCGACTTATGGTCGCTAAATATATTAACCCGTACAGCGCCTAATCAAAATCTGGAGCAAAGCCTGATTGTTACTGCCTCGAATCTATACTCTACTAATTCTCATGACTACTGCAAATCACACGTCAAAGAATACGTTGTTTTATCTAACTAGGATCGTTGTCGTCTTTACAATTAATTAGTAAGGTGGCTTTTATTATGATATCACTACCAGAGTTTGGATGACATGCCTGATCTGAAGAATAAATCGATGGTTAGATGACACTGATAAGAAAGTGAATGATGGAACGACAGATACAGGAAACACCCAAAAATTCTAACTCGAACCGCCTTTATCAACTTCAAATTCCACTAGGAGTGACCAGACTTCGAACCACAAAATCCAAAGACACAAAGCAGTCACTCTAACCACTACATCGCAGTCACTGGCATCGTCTTTTATCAACAACAAAAAGTATTGTTTTCCACTACAACAATCTTCATTATTTGTGAAACTCCGACCGCGATGTAAGTAACAAGGTGAAGAGCTGTGCACAAACCTTTCGCACTACAATATTCGTATGCACAACAGCATACGTGGGTGGAGAGGGCTCACGGGGTTTCGGTCCCCCTAGAAGCCGATGAAATATTCAAAAGTACACTTTTAACTATTTTTATATAAGACAGAAAAATATTTGAACTGTATTATAATTATACTATAGTAACGAAAGCCAGTCAACATCTCAGTTGAATACGTTGTAAATAACTCCCAACTGAACCCCTCCGATTACATCCCACCAAAGATATTGTGATAAGTCGAGAACCCTGGGTTTAGTTTAAATGATGAAATCACCATCCAGCGTCAGGAATACAAGCATTGTTTTCAGACTTGAAAGTCAAAGAATACGTGTTATTAGGACAACCGATCAACAAAGTTTAATATTCCACGCGTCTACACTTTGACGCAAGCCTCTTAACGGGCGTTGAACGCTTTGCACTGGGGAGTAATCCTCCATTAATGTGCTTTATTTTTTTAATATTTGTCAAGTCTCGTCACGTCGCAGTCAGTCAGTGCCTTTTATCCCTTCGGCTAGGGGCTCGACGCCGTTAGATCCCGGGGTTCCTGGCCGGTCACCCAACCACGAACCCGCGAGCCTCGAATTCACTTAACCTTCGTGACTTCACGGAGCGTAGTAATCGGACTCGGCTAGCGCCGCCGCCTGGTGTCATAACGCTGTGTAGATGGACACGTCCCCGAACACATTATATGGAAAAAGTGTAGAGAGGGCATTGGATGGCCGTGATTTTTTAGCCAGAGATCAAGATATTTTAGTAAGCTTACAAACTATAGTCAAACCCGTGTGGTGTTTTAATGTTTTACATTGAAAAGGAATTTACATAAAATAAGTAGAATTGTAATATAGGTTATGAGAATTAATGTTAAATTTTTATTGTAGAATAAAGCTGATACTTTATAGTAGTTACCATCAATCTAATAATTGATTTCAATCAATAAAACTCCCAGGAATCGTGATTCTTATTGAATTACACTTTCACATGCAACAGGTAAGTAGTAATATGTTGTATATCGAACCTCCATGATTTTCTCCCCCATACGTCACATACAGTTTTTTGACTGTTTTTGACTAAATAAACAAACCTATAGTTAAATTGGCAGTGATTTTATAGTAGTTAACGAAACGAGTGTATAAATAGGCGTATAATTGCACGATGTGGTATGATTAAAGAAACGAGCGACGATAGGAGCGAGTTGTGTTACGTTCAATATTTTTTCGTTTCCATTCAAAAATATTTTTATTTTGAATAATAAAAATATATCTTTAGCATTTCATATTTACTTTGATGATGTCATTTTCATTCCAAAGAAGGCCTTGCCTGTGTAATTACGATCACCATAGTAACTTAATGAATTTAGAAAGCATGGAGGATTACAATAATATTCCGAACGAAATATTAGAAGAAGCTGAAAACGCAATGAATGTATTGCTCCCTACAAAAAGTAAAGATGTCTATGAAAAAGAATATAATCTATACACGTCGTGGAAAATCGCTAAGGGAGTCACACATAGTAGTGAAGAAGTGTTATTAGCTTATTTTTCAGAACGGATAAATAAAACTGACTTTTATATTTTTCACATTTGTAATATTTTTACAACAAATGTTTTATACTTATTGATTTAAGTTACTAATGTTAATATTATGTGATTCTGTTAGTCAACTACTGTGAAACCAAGATAGAAACTACATAGAAGATTCCATCCAAAATAAAATAGAAATTGCAAAGCGAATAGCTGTAGGATCAGATTCATCAGTCGCAGCAGTGCCCACTGCGTCAACAACTCACAGCGCTGTCCCTGGGCCGAGCCATATTGAAATTAGTGATGTAAATATTCACAAGACTTCAGAGTTGGTTCTAAGTAACGCTGGAGTAGTTGTTTCAAAATTAACTAATTGTACTTTGAATATTATATATATATATATATATATATATATATATATATATATATATAATAGTAGTAGTAAGTAAGCTTAGATGTGTTCATAAATGTTTGTTTTTCATGTTACACGGAACCTTTGAATTTCAACTTTTTGTTTATTTATTTGTGTTTCCATAGAGACTTAATTAAACGATTTTGAACCTTTTGCCGAGTTCTCATTGGTAGTTGCGTGGTTTTAATTGCACGCGTGCCATTAAAGTAGTGATAATAAACGATTTTTCATGTAATTAATGAGCATAATTCATGTAGAAAACGAAAAATAATTTAATGTTAACATTGTGTTAAAAAATTCCACAATATGTAGAAAAGTTAAAATAGAAAAGTACAACAAATGTTAAAAAAAAACTCAATATAGTTTCGCGCCGTTCAGTTCTTATTCCGCAAAACTAATGAAATGAGGGAGTTACAAATTCTGAAGAAAAAAACAGTACTTACAATGAACAACAGAGATAAATATATTTCTGAATTGATATGATTTACATCATACCAATATATGCACATGTCTCTTGCAGAAAACTATAGAAGAGAATTCTGCTACGCAAGTTAACTCAAAAACGTAATGCATCACAAAATTATGTAAACAGATTTTTTTGTAAAGAGACGCATTGTGTCAAGCGATTACTGGACCATTGCGTTTATAAACACTTACTAATATTGAAATTTAAAGTTCTCAATGTTTGAACTCGAAAAGCAACCTAGCTTCATTTCGCTGTCACGAAATCTGCTGCTTCAGAGCAATTGGAACTCGCACAAAAATGGCGAAGGTCAACTACATTCCAGCCAGGCCCGGACTACGTGCGGAGCGATCGGAGCGGTTGCTCCGTGGCCCCCGCAAATTTCCTAAAAAGCAAAGCCATAAAAACAAGAACCGGAACAGGAAAACAGAAAGAAAGTACGAGAAAATCACTAGAAGTGGTAAAATACCTCATATTTTCTCTTGTTCTTGTGTGCGAGAACGACTACATGAGTCTGCCACCAAAGAAAATTCTTGAATCGAGAACGCGCTCGAGAAAGAGACGTTTTGATATCAGTCAAACATTGAGTGTACCGTTCTCAATTTTAGTTGTCCCTCAACGTCCACGGTAAACGTGATTATTCCATTTTCGATAACTGTACTGGTATATTGTTTTATTTCATTTATGGGTTGACAATGTACGTAATTTACCAAATATTTATATTCGATCTTTATCAAATAAACTATGAATCATCGGTTGTCGTACCCGGGCTAATTTGGTCATATTTTTGAGTCATATTTTTAAAGAAAATTCTATGAATTCATATTATTCAGAAAGATTGAACATGTAATAGAGAAAATGCTGCATTCATATGTACCATCAAAAACTTAAAATTATTTCATTTCTTCAATATAAATATGTGAATATTAAAAATTAAAGTATTTCCTTATTCTTTTTTGGGGAAACGTAAAATGACCGTTTTAACTGTATTTTTTTTACAATAATCAATGTGTCACTCTCTTTGACAGCATGTTTTTGCAACTGTAAGTACTCCGTAGATCACTATTATAATTGTTACAACCCATTTATTGATATAATAGCCAGATACGGCTCTCAACAATGTATTTTATTTAGTTTAAATTTTGTTTCTTATGATTTTACGCATATATGTAGAAAATATAAAATGCTACAGTGGTCATTTTGTGTAGTTTACCTTTTACTACTGAGTCCCAATTTATTAGGAGCATTCAAAAAGACAGAAGCTTAGGAACGAAAACCAGTACCTATATGTGAGAAGTATTTTCCCTGGTTGTTGATACACTTGTCTCACTGTGATACCAGGCGGTGAATGGCTGTCTCGTAAAATTCTCGGGGCTGCGTTGTGAAATAATTCCGCACGTAGTTGGACAACGTCGTCCGAGGTGGATCATTTCCCTTTTTAAGGGGACCAAAAATTGCGCAACCACAGGGAGAGAGGTTTGGGATGTATGAAGGGTGACCGAGAATCCCCTCCCTACAAGAATCTCTGCGAGAGTGTCATGTTGGTCCTGTGAGGCCTTGTCTTAGAGTAGAATGACCCCACGGCCTCAATCGGCCAAAACAAACACGGCACTCTTGCAAAAAATCATGTTGGGGGAAGGGGTTCTCGGCCCGCTACACCCCAGACCTCTCCTTTGTGATTTTGCCATTTTTGGTCCCTTAAAAAAGGAGGATGATTCCCCTCGGACGACGTCGGATGACGACGTCGAACAGTTGAATGCGGAACTGGTTTACAACGCAATCCCGGGAATTTTACGAGACAGTCATTCATCGCCTTGTGTCGCATTGGGACAAGTGTCTCAACAGCAGGGGCCAATACGTCTCATATACAGATTCTGGTTTTCGTTCCTAGGCCTCCAGCTCATTTCCTTTTGAATGCTCCTTATACATAATTAAGTATTACTACACAAAACTTTCTCAAAACACATCTAAAGTGTTTCTTATCAAATACTACTTGGCATCACTTTCTGGGTAGAAAATCCAATTCAGATATTTTCCTGTCCCTAAACAAAAATAAGGATTAAAATAATGAAGGAATTAATTACGAGCCCCACACCAACTCCTCTCTGGGTTTCCGGCAAGACCGTTCATGATTCCAACTACACAATGTATGGTAGTTGGTCTTGAATTGAATAAATGACAAAAGAATAGCGTGAGTTCTATTAATTTTAAGATATTAAAATTTAGTGTTTATTCTAAAACACCTCTTAATAAAAGCAAGAGCATTTAGCGTCCATTATTTTTCAGTTAAAATTAAAATTTGGTTTAGTAGAAAGACTTCTACATAAAAACCCTTGGTGTTTAAAATAGTATATAGATATGAAAAATCCTTTAGTAGAAAACAAAGTCTACTGAACACTTCATTTATAACCCCTGCCATACGAGAATCCTGGTTGTGCCATTGCACAACATCTATGGACTCACAAGCGGAATAAGAGACGCGTGCGCCAACGTAGCTTCATATTAAAGCTCTTTGAATGCCTGCGACTGTACATTTTCTAGGTCTATCACCTTGTTTCTTACATCATAATTCCAACACTTCAGTTCATAATCATTCACTGCAGGCCTTGGAGATAACAAGAAAGTCTGGTTTATATCTTTTATTCTTTCCCCGTCCACGGATTGACTCCCGATGCAGCGAATTCGGTAAACGAAAGCAAAGAATGAGAGACGGGTACTCTTAGGAAATCCATAGTTTCGTGTCATGAACACAGCAATAAATTGCAAAAGGTTTATTTTCAAGGTATTTTAGAAGCATTTTCTCAATATAGACTCCCTCAATTGTAAATCATTTTCCTAAATAAATTGTTTTGAAATGTTTTATTTATTTACTGTTTACATTTTTCCTATCAAGTTGTTCGACATCAAATCATTTTGGCGAAAAGTAGGTTGAAAATTATACTTTAGACAGACTCAAAGTTGTTATAAAGTTATCTCGTAGACTGAAGGCTGGAATCTCGTCAGCAACTTGGATTCGCGTAGTGAAGCGTCAACTACGCCTCAAAAATTTCACGTAATAAATGACGCCACACCACACGCGGTGTCATGTTGTTATTCTTCATGTTCTCACGGAAGTGAGCCGATTCCTTCACGTGAGGTACAATAAGGGATAAGAGATACGTCGAGGGATAAGGGGGTACGGCAAGCCTTGCCTCCACTCAAGGCATGTACTCGTAGCCGCCCATGGCCCTCGGCGCTCGCAGCACGGCGTGCGGCTGCTGCGGGGCGAGGTAGGCGGGGGCGGCAGGGGCGAAGACGCCGGCGGCTGGCTCCGCCGCGGGGCGCACGCGCTTCAGCCCTGGGCCGCCGCCCCCGCCGGGGGGCTGGCCGAAGTACGGCGACAGGCTGAGGTCGAGCGCCGGCCGCGGCGCCGTGTCGTACTCCCGCTGCAGCCGCTGCAGTTCCTCCTTGTCCTTGCGCGCCATGCAGCACGCGCGCATCGTGAAGTAGTACACGATCTCCACGCCCGACAGCAGGCTGAAGCCCAGGAACAGCCCCGCGATGCCGCCGAACGACACTGCGCAACAGTCACGGCTCTCATTACGACAAACAGGAAAGGCACTATGTGAATAAACGAATGAAAAGAATTTACGAACGACACTGCGCAACAGTCACGGCTCTCAATACGACAAACAAGAAAGGCAGTAGTGAATAAACGAATGAATGAACGAATGATTTGAAAAATGACACGAACGACACTGCTTAACAGTTACCCCTCGCATTACGACAAAGAAGGCAGTATGTGAATAAACGAATGAATGAACGAATGATTTGAAAAATGACGCCGAACGACACTGCGCAACAATCACGGCTCTCATTACGACAAAGAAGGAAGGCACTATGTGAATAAACGAATGAATGAACGAACGAATGATTTGAAAAATGACACGAACAACACAGCGCGACAATTATGCCTCACATTACGACAAAGAAGAACGGTAGTACGTGAATGCGTAAATAAACGCATGAATGACATCAACAACATCGCAACAATTACGCATCAGATTGCGACAAAAGTAATACGAGTCGGCCCGGTGGCCGAGATCGCTAAGGCAGCAGTGTCGTAGTGATCTCGGACCGAAGGGTCGCGGGTTCGAGTCCCGCCTCTGGCATGGTTGTACTTGTGTTCGTCCTTTCACCCCTTATCATCCTCATATCGTTTCATCTTCCTAGTTACCATACCGTTAACACCAATAGTTGTCGCTAATGACCTAGATGTTGATGCGACCTTAAATAACCAATTTAAAAAAGGTAATACGAGAATGAGTGAATGAATAATAAATGAATGAATGCGTGAATAAAATAATTGATTGAATGAAATAATGCACGAGCTAACAAATAAATGAGGGACAAAGGAGAGTATTAATGAGATGAATGTCTGGAGGTCAGAATTGTAGAGTGAATGATTGCATGCATGAATAAGAGTGCGAATGAAAATGTGTTAGAATGAGTCACTGAATGATGAGTTTATGGAAAAGTGTACCAATGATTTACATACTAATGAGAGCTTTCGAATGAATGGGTGTTCCAATGAGTTGATACTTGTACGAGTCTACAAATCAATCGATGAATGAATGTTTTATTTCTGTTTGCTGTGAAAGCTACCTAGTTCTTCATCCTTATCACATTTACATTTTTCGGGCACAAAACGTTTTTCATTGAATTGGGAGCTGCCATGTAAGGAAGATATATTCCAAGCAAATTAAAACAAGTAAATAGAAGCTGATACCTGCGGGACATTTCTTATTTTAATAGAGAGCTTGTAAAGGGAAGAATAGTCTATTTTAGTAAGTGATTTTCCAACAGTTGTAATATTATAATGTATATTACTGTACGTTGAGTGACCACTTATTGCCCATGTTAACACTAATTTGCACATACGTGTGATTTAAAAGGTAATGAAAGAGGTTTATTTCTAAAACTTTTCAATCATATATTCCTTTCAAGTTGCCGTTTACGTAACATGTTGTTTGTGTAAGACGTTCACGTTGATTTATGAAACGTGTTTCTATCATTTGATTCATCTACGACTGTAAACTATCCATACTCATTATGGAAACAGGATATTTCACTTAAGAAATTATCCTTCTTCATATCTTTTTACAAGTTGTAAACACGTACTTAAAAGAAGAAATTTTTGAAGCAGTGGTTTCCTTTTCAGAATAGGGGAATATATGTTCACAAATATCTCACTTCCATGCGACTTACGTGCGTGTAGCTGACTTCCTTGAGTCGAGCTACTGGCAAAGAAGCACCTTTGCGCGAGAACCTTAACCATTCACCGATTCTCCGTTTACAGAGAGTTTTTACTAGTATTAAAATACTAAATCTGTTGACACTTTGTTAGCTGTGATGCTGTAATCCAATCGGGAGCTATAGTGACGTCACTACAGTGACGTTTAAGCTCCCGATTGAATGACAGCGTCACAGCTGACCATGTGTCAACGGACTTAATGTTTTAATTGAACTTTATCGCCATCATTCGGAAGGGATACTTAACGGCATATCTAGTGTGCTTTCAAACGTAATTTCTAGGGCAGTAATGTCAAGGTTGGCACCTAGTGACAGTAATACGCATCGCGCAGCGCCCTCGTGGCATGTGATATATTTATCCTGCAGCACCTCTGACCGGGAGGTCCTAGGTTCGAGTTCTGGTGGTGGCAGGATTTTCGACACTTGCTTTCCAGCTAGGTCGAATTCAGTCGCTCTCTGGAGGAGAATTCTAGCGGCCGGCTGCTCTGATCGGTAGTTTTCCGTGGTTTCTCCGATCAACACCAGGCGAATGTCGGAGCAGTACCCTAACAAACGGGCCACGGACCGCGCGGGATCATTCCTTCCTCTTCCTTGTTCTATCCTCTCCCTTTACACACACACTTACACTAATATGCACTACACTACCACTAAGATTCCGGGAGGCTGGTCGGGAGCTTAGAGCTTGTCCCGGCTGGGGCGGTGCCCCGCTGGTGGGAGAGTCTTGGTTAGGGGGAAACCCCAGCAGCCGACGGTAGGTCGGCGCCGGATCACGCCATCCACCGGGGAAAGATCACCGCGCATATCCCGTGAAAAAAACATGCACTACACTAACGGGACTAACGACTAAAGCAGTTGACGTGCCCGGAAACACGAAAAAATCAAATCAAATCAAAATCATAAACCAATTGTTGCGTGAAAGCATGCCAACTGTAAGAAGACTCAAATCCGGTGATCGCAGGGGGGATAATGAGAAACGTTGGCAGTTAATACAGTCACATCTCAACTTCAGCGACATCCCACGGCGAATGGCGGAACAAATCTCTGCTTTTTTTCGGCCAATAACCATGCTCATTCACATACTTGACCAACGCTATCTACACTTCAGTGCATGTAAGTAAATGTAGATGGCGTTGACTTGCCTTATGAGCTAGGTGGCCATTGGCCGAATATATCTTAAAATATTCTCCTATTGATCGCGTGATGTCGCTGAAGTTCAGGCGAGCCATTAGTAGCCCTTTTCATATAAAATCCCACCACCAGAGTTGAATCTCCTCTTGACAGTCTTCATGCGTGAAAGGAAACGATCGCGCATTCAGTTTTTCCATAGCGTGCCAGCCACAGCGTGTTCTTCAAAGATTATATGAAGTATTTTTTTCATCTGAAAAAGTATACCCGTGAACAGAACTAGTGGTGCTTTAACATCACGTACTTTATCGCATATAGGTAGTAACGGATATTTGATACAATTCGGCAATTGCGACCCATTTTAACACATCTCAGTCATCACTTGTAAAACTTATTACAAATCAGAGAACAAAAGGTGCGACCACCAATTCTTTTAAAGCTAATAAATCAACACAAAATTGACAATTAGATATTAATAACGCGCAACAATGCCTATGCCTCAGCCTGTCCCCCGCGCCACCCGAGCCCACACCGCTGGAGTTGAAATGCAGAAGAAATCTGAAAAAGGGAAGTGTGGCTTTTTCCAATGCATTAATCAGTGCGCCTCCTTCACGACGCGGGCTCGGGCGGTGCGCAGGGCTGGCTGGAGGGCATAATGACACGGACACTGTTGCATACACCAAAACAAAGACGAAAAAAATAGCCCATGAGCTTCCAAATGCCATGTAGTGTTCTTTAGAGGCTAGTACTTTCCAAACTCGTTTAGTGCCTCCACAAATACGTTTTTTTTTTGTTTTTTTTTGTTATTTAAGGTCGCATTATATCAAGGTCATTAGCGACCACTATTGGCATTAACGTTATGGTAACTATGAAGGTGAAACATATGGTGATGATAAGGGGTGAAAGGACGAACACAAATATAACCATATCCGAGGCAGGACACGAACCCGCGACCCTTCGGTTCGAGATCACTATGACACTACTGCCTTAACGACCTCGGCCACTGGTCCGACCCAAATACGTTTAATGCAGCCTTACTACAGTGAATAAAGAAATCATACACAGCTGCTCACTTCAAATGTGGGTCGTTAACAATGATGGTGCCCGGCGCGATTTTTATCGTTTGCAGTGACGAAGGTATATATTTGGAATCAAAGTTCTAAAAGTAGAGATTGGAAGCTTTAATTTTATCTAAATTAAAAGTACTTTGGATTAAAACTTCCAGAGCTATGGACAATTGAAAAGTGTCTATTTCTATGGCTTTAACGTAAACATGACCATATTCGGGCTAATGAGGTACACGGTGTGAGTCAAAGAAGTAAGTTTGATGATCAAACAATTGTTGCGAGATAATTTGAATGCCATCTCAGCCAATAATTCATGGTTAAAAATACCATTAACAATATTTATTCGTTATTTTCTACAATGTAGCGAAAACGTCGAAAAATGTGGTGTTTATGTGGTTTATGGTGCCCGTAAACTGATTTTCAAAATGGGTTTATTGGTGCCGATGTTCTTGCATCGAAAACTAACTTTTTTCGCTAAGCCATTAATTATAATTTTTCGTACGATAGTATAAACTAAAATTCTGGAAAACTACAGAATCCTTAAACACCTACAAATACGTTTAATGCTTAAAAGCGTAAATATAAATGTTTGAAACATACTTGAGAGTTAGAAATTACCAAGTTGTTTCTGGGATAGACTGACAAAACTACTCTTTTCTATTGTCAACCGCAAAAGTATTTTTTATTGATTGATTTTTTCGTGATTCCGGGCGAGTTAACTGCTTCGGTCATTAGTCCCGTTAGTGTAGTGCATGTTTTTTCTCGGGAGATGGCGGTGAACTTTCCCTGCTGGATGGCGAGATCCGGCACCGACCTACCGTCGGCTAGTGGGGTTTCCCCCTAACCAGGACTCTCCCACCAGCGGGGCACCGCCCCAGCCCGGACAAGCTCTAAGCTCCCGACCGGTCTCCCGGAATATGTGGCAGTGTAGTGAATGTTTGTGTAAGTGTGTGTGTGTGTGAGGGGAGAGGAAAGGACAAGGAAGAAGGACAGATCGCGCGCGGTCCGTGACCCGTTTGTTAAGGTACTGCTCCGGCATTCGCCTGGTGTTTATCGGAGAAACCACTGAAAACTACCGATCAGAGCAGCCGTACTCCAGACAGCGACCTAGCTGAAAAGCTAGCGTCGAAAATCCTGCCGCCGTCAGGACTCGAACCCAGGACCTCCCGGCCAGAGGCGCTGCAGTGACATCAATTGATGCCCTGAGCTACCGCTACCGGTATCAAAAGTATTATTAATATTTTATCAGTCAAGTCTTATTCCGTAGAAAAAATGAACTCTATAATGACGGTAAACATAAAATAAAATGATCCAATGTTGGTCTTAAAATATAATAAAAATGGATTTCAATGGAGAAATAATTGTAAACAAATAAAATTATTAACCAATATATTTTTACAAATTATGTTTGAATGTTCAAGGAATTGACTGCCCGGATCTGGAATCAAGTAGTCAAACATCATTTGTACCAATTAGATCTGCTAAGTCACTGTGGGGTTGCAACGGTATTTGGCAATTGTAAAACAGGAAATATATTTCTACGCAATTGTTTAAACTGACTACTCTGACCAGATGGTGAAGCGTAAAACAATATTTTTTTTAATTATCCCAATCATACATAACAAATATCCGCAACTGTGGTTTCTACAATTTTACGTATTCAAGTAAAACATTTTGAAAAATTTTAAAAGATATAATCACAGGTAAACCCTAATTAATGAAAGTAAATTTAAAAACTGGCCACTATATAAGGTTTAATTCAAGAAACAATGAAATAATTACACTAGTATTAAAATATAAAAATGACAACATTACTTTAAAAATTAATTTTTGAATTAATAAAAGGTTTTCAAAAGTTGCAACAAAAAATATAAATTTCCTAGTTGAGAGTATCATTTGTGTTTCAAGGTGACACTTCGAAAGCCCTACTGAATGATTACAACCATTAACAGAAACGCCCCACTGCAGAGAACGGTTTGCGGTCAAAGCAAGTTTCTTACCTAGAAGATCAACCCAACCGAAGAGCACTTCTCTCTTGTAGCGAATCAGCGGCCATGACACAAATGTTACTTCCACTTGGTTCGTGACTCTGCAACACCAAACAATTGTTTCAGCATTAACCATCCTATAAGATATAATACTTTTTTTTGGTTCTGTGTGGTTATTTGACCAAATATGTAGTCCATGTATAACAAAGATAACAATGTAGTATTGTTACCTTTTTAATTCACACATCTTGTAATTCCAAAGATGAATGTTTCCAAATGAGAACATTGGCATGCGAAGATGGAATTTATACACGTCAATGGTGGAGAGATGCAACCATTTTAAAGAAATTAGTGATTTTTCTCTTTAAAATTACTCCTTGATGACTTTCCTCTTTGAACAATATTTGATATACAAAAGATAAATTTAATATCATTTTTGTACTTCAGATTTCTCATGGAAATTCCAAAACCTTTATTTGTAGACAATCGAGCTAGGACGTATTACTTGATGTACTTTAAATACAATTTACGATAATAACAAAGCTATCACAGAGTGAGGATAGTAACATTATTACTCTTCTAGTCACTCGTAGTCTATGAAAAAGACCATTTACCTATAGAGGAGGAAATAAAATGAAAGAATACAGCGGGCGGGTAAGTGATGGAGAGAGATAAAGTGGGGGAAAACATACATTTGCATAAACATGTTGTAATCTAGTTTTGTAGATAATACAGGGTTCCAGAAGCCCAAAATGATCGTCTTTCGTTAGGGATACCTCGTCGTGGGATTCTGGTTCCGGATTGCAGATTGCCACGATAAAAATCTAGTGTCACCACAACACATACTTTCTGGTATTATTTGTGACTTTTGCAATTTTCAAAACTTCAGAGTGTTCATTGAAAAAGTGGCTTCATTTCCCTTCATTTCATAAAGGGTCACACGGTTTGCCGTAAAACAAATATTTTGTATCAAGGACCCACAAGAACTCGGCAAGTAACTTTGTGTATAAACACATTATTGTACAAACAACAATTCGAAATCAAATATAATTTGTTACATATAAAAAGTAATTTAGATATCTAATCTGTGTTAAGAAAAGTAATTTTATCTGCTTCTTATTCCTCTTAATTACCTCATATAAAGGTAACTAACATGAGTTCTGAATTATTTGCTCTTTACCACAGGTTATCTAAATACTTGTTCCAAATTTACATTCAGCGGAAAACCTTGGCACAAATGGTCAATCGTATTCAACCTTTTACAATCTACTTCCCTTTGAATACAAAAATTTTCTTGGAAGAATCTTGTTACATTCAACAACACATTATTTACACCACCATAAAAAAATAACCAATTAGTTGAGAATTTCAACAATGCACCCTATTATAGCACATTCTTGTTCCAAAACTATTTTAGGAACAGGGCAATACCAACGGGATTTTCCCGTCCTGATGAATCCGAACATTCCTGGCGTTGTGGCAGAGTTAGGATTGGAGGAAAAGGATAATTTTCGACCTCCGTACTCGACCCTCACGAAAGACTCCAGAGGCCTCCAGACCAGCAGTGTCGGTGAGGGCCCGAGATGCACGCCCGATCTCTGGTCAAGACACGCGTTTCTCCACCTAAATACCGAGGGAGATGGATCAGGGCATCAACTGATGTCACTACAGTCCCTCTAACCGCGAGGTCCTAGGTTCGAGTATCGACGGTGGCAGGATTTTCGACACTAGCTTGCCAGCTAGGTCGAATTCAGTCGGTGTCTGGAGGAGAATTCTAGCGGCCGGCTGTTCTGATCGGTAGTTTTCCGTGGTTTCTCCGATCAACACCAGGCGAATTTCAGAGCAGTACCCTAACAAACGGGCCACGGACCGCGCGCGATCTTTCCTTCCTCTTCCTTGTTCTATCCGTACCACTTACACTAACATGCTTTACACTATCACACATGCCGGGAGACCGGTCGGGAGCTTAGAGCTTGTCTCAGGCTGGGGCGGGGCCCCGCTGGTAGGAGAGTCCTGGTTAGGGGGAAACCCCACTAGCCGACGGTAGGTCGGCGCCGGATACAGCTGGGAAGACCATCGCCACCTCCCGTGCAAAAACACGCACTTCACGTAGGGGACTAATGACCATAGTAGTTGACGCGTCCGGAATCAATCAATCAATCCCCCTAAATCTGGCGATCCAGAGCTTCGGCGTGGCCTCGTGGAGCATTCCAGCTCCCCACGGCTCCTGGCGGCGAGGACACGGCGCGGCGTCATCCATGTGACGGGGCAGCACCGTGCGGCCTTGGAGGCACGCCCGGTCACCCCTCATTACCAATGGCGTGGGACACCAAAGTCCCTAATTTACTTTCCCGCACTTGCAAGCACGAAAAAGAGTTCCCACTGTTTACGAGGTATGGGATACGCCGACACCACCCACGTTGCTACCTCAACACTCGCGACGCTAGTTTTCAACCTGTCTTTCTTTCCGAGGTCCATTTCCCGTCTCCCTCACCTTATTCAAATAGTTTTTTTCTCTTTCTTTTTGCTTGAGAATCGGCCGTCTTGGACCACGCGTATATGCACTTGCACGGGCATACATATCCTTTATCATGTTGCAAGTCTTGCATGAATTCAATCGGGGGGGCAGCATTAGGCTGACTCCGATTTTTATACACCCAGGGTTGTTAGTCCTGGGGGGATGGAAGATGGAATGAAGATGATAATGAAGGATTAATGGACGAAACACACAAACACACCTTTGCCCGAGGCGGGCGATCCTTCCGTCCGAGATCGCCACGGCACTATTGCCTTAGCGATCTCGGCTATCCGGACTGGCAAAATTGTTATTATTCTTTTGTTATTTAAGGTTGCATAACATCTAGGTCATTAGCGACCACTATTGGAATTAACGGTATGGCAACTATGAAAACGAAACGTTATGGCGATGATAAGGGGTGAAAGGACGAAACCAAATACAACCATGCCCGACGCGGGACTCGAACCTGCGACCCTTCGGTCCGAGATCGCTACGACACTACGGCCTTACCGATCTCGACCACCGGTATTCCGCGTATTTAAAATTTACATTAGCCTCGCGATGAGTTGTCAGTAAGACAATGCATATACGTACTACAAAACAAATTTTCATTTTCATTGCTAATGCTGTCTACATATTTGAATGCAAAACGGACACGTCATTGAATCATCATCTGTCGCAAGACAAGGGCACGGATTTTAGAACTATACTAATGAGGTAAACGACTGGTATATGCTATTACTTCAATACAAAGGCAGCCATGAAGGTTTTACATTCTAGTGTTTCTTTGCAAGAAAAGTATTGTAGTCCTGTGCAAGAAAACGGCAATTTTTCTACAGAAAAAACTTAATGATGGGTAACGCAAAAGTGACTACATTCTGTTCGTGTGTGGAGTGAATTACTTTCTCTATCACGCTGAATAGTCAAAGTTCATGTTGATACTGAATAAATAGACTGACGGCAACATGTCTGTATGTCAGTCTTGTCTGACTGGTCAACGCTAGCGCTTAAACCGTTCAGCCAATTTTTTCCAAAATTGGTATACCCCGATCAATTTGAACGAATTCGAGGCCTTGCCAGTGTAAATTAATATATTGATTTTTGGAGGTACTTTACATGAAGCCTCAATTACATTTTCAAAATTTTCTAAAAATGTTTTTTTTATTAACCTGTGACTGCGGATAGTGCAGAAAACGTTTAAAATAATGGCGCAGGTCTGATTTTCGTTGGAATCTCTACTTTTTTTAAATTGCAATAGTTTTTTCAGCAACTTCCTATAACATACACCTACAAACTTCCTACAACAATATTGAAGATATATATCGTCCTTACTTCTTAGGAAGACAAAGTATAACAATAATAATAATACTACAATAATAATAACAATAACAATAATAATAACAAAAACAATAATAATAATAATAATAATAATAATAATAATAATAATAATAATAATAATAATAATAATAATAATAATAATCCTGCGTCTGAAAACGGCGAATAATCGACAGAAAAACTCATGTCGAGACCTGGTAACGAAAAAATGAATAAATCCTGTAGCTTTATAGTATAATAAAAAACTTCTTCTATCACGTCGTGTAGCCAGAATCCATGTTTTGTGGAGTCCATTGATAGACCTGTCAAATTAGAACAAAAACTGGAGATCGAAGGAAAAAATCGGGAAGCCCTCCCAGTCAGAGGCACTGCAGTGGTATCAAATGATGCCCTGAGACACCTTTATGGTACCGGTAATGGTATTGGAAGCGCGGGGCACAAATTTATTTTATTTTAAGAACTTTTACAATACGTCTTACGGAGTGTATAAGTATACAAACGAAATTTTACATCAAATTATTAAGAACAAGAATTTCAAAAATTGTACAATTCTCGCAACATAAATTTTAAAAGGGTTTATTTTCGAGTCAATGTTTCTCTGAAAGGGGGTAGCGGAATAAGATAGGGGAAACTTCTCCCAAGCTAATGAAATATTTTGTGTAAAAATCGTAATTGAAGTGTAAAAGAAAAGTTTTTCGCCGGAATTTACCCAGAGTTCTTCTTACAAATAAAAAACGCGTATTTTAGCTTCTTATATATGTTTTAATTCTTTGGCCACATTAGGCTCATGAATATTGGCTTTAATTATTCTTGCAATTTTCTATAAATGTTAAAGATGTTTCGAGAATTTTGTCAGGCGTTTATGTCCGATTTTGACCCTTAGAATCAACCCAAAAGAAGGGAAAAATAGAAAAAAAACCTTTTTCCTTCACTTTTTAAGAATATCTCACGTTCTGACGAAGATAATAAAAAGAAATAAATACAAATTTTAGCCCTATAAATTCTCTAGTTACCCAAAATTTCAACCTTGTCTCTTATAAATTGCACCCGACAGTTCAATATAAAGAAAACAGGTTTCTTATTTACTTTCTCAAAATTAGGTTTTGTTTTATTTTTTTTGTAGTTTTTGTTTTAGGTTTATTCGAAAAGATAAATAATGAAAAACAAAAAATGAAAAGAATATTATAACCTGTTTTGATCTGGGCTGTCCGAGTGACGCCGCGTTGAAGGTTGAGGTGCCGACGTTTCGTCCGACATGTCGCGGTCCTCTTCAGGGCTGTACTGCTGTACCGGACAGTACGGCTGTACCGCTGTACAGGACCGCGACATGTCGGTCGAAACGTCGGCACCTCAGCCTTCGACGCGGCGTCACCCGGACAGCTCATATCATGACCCTGGGTCCGGAAGCCTACGATATCATTATAACCTGTTGTAATTTGAATAAAGAGCGAAGCTAAGCCAGGAACTCCGTTTTGTTTCCGTTACAATCTATTATTTATGAATGGAAGGAGTTATGTGTTTTACGCACTGCTGGACTTCCTGCAGACGCTCGATCTCGTAGATGGTGTGGTCGCAGCCCAGGTCGCAGGTGCAGTCCAGCGTGGTGCGCAGCTTCTTGGCGATGTCCGCGAGGCACTGCAGCTCCTTCGCCTCGCACACGCGGAACCCCTCTGCGAATTTCATTGCATTGCATTGCATTTATTTTCATGTATGTGTTTGAGCTTTTTCCACAAAATATGAACAACTTCAAATGAATGATGTATGTTTCTTATTTTTTATCCCTAACCTCATACAAATATGTACATGATTCAAAATTCAATCGTGAAAAGTGAGTATTATGATCTGTATTCTGTTAAGTATTATGATCTGGTAAAGTGCGTATTTTAAAATGACTTGCATGACTCCCAATCATCCTAAAAAGTGCTTTTTTAACTCAACAAAGAAAATCAAGTTATAAAAGAATCCAAATAGAAATACTATGGATACATTCGCACAATAAAATAATTGGCAATGAGAAAGCTCATGCAGCCGCTAAACTGGCCACATCATTTTCGTGTGCCGACAACCAAATTCAAGGCAATTTCCAAGACTTCAAAAAGTTTGTAAAGGACCCCTGCCTCAGTAATTAAGACTCAACATGGAAGTTGAATTGAAACTGGAAGTTCCAAACTCCGTTCAGTCAGACAATACATCCTTGACCCAGCTTTCACAGGAAAACAGTTTAAGTTGACAGAGCAGGTTATAATTACATGACTAAGAACAGGTCATTTCAATCTGAATTTCTACCATTTATTTAGGGGAGGTCAGATCCAGAACCCTGTCCAAAGTGTGGTGCAGCGGTTTTCACCTCCCACCTTATTCTTGAATTCCCTGCTACAGGTAATACATGAAAACTTCTGAAAATGAAAGGAACCCTAAAATCACTACTCAGTTTCACAGACGGGTGTGCCAAAGCAGTAAAACTCTTAGAAATTACAAAGATAAACACCATTATATGGCTACGATTATTGAATTAATACCTTAGATTAAACATAACATGTTGTGAAAAAATGTAACTAAGTCTGACATAATTATTTTTGGTAAAATTGTTACTAACATGTTTGTCTATACAGCTGTTTAGCGATGAGGATCTCTGACGACCTAGATGTAGTAAAGCGACCGTAAATAAATTTTAAAAAGAAATAAAATCCGCCGAACATACATTCAATATTTTTTCTGCATTCACTCACCTGTGGGCGGGCAGTCTTGCCACGCTCCCGCTCAGCAAACGCAACATATGCTGATGGTACTGGATCGTGTACAAGAACCTCTACTAACCGATGGGAATGTAGAGGGGCGTGCGCAGGCATAAACGAAGTGCAACATCTTCCTCCGTTCCTGGATAGATCAGAATCAGTCTCTACTCACCAGAGGGCAAGAAGGGCCGCAACACAGCAATTTATTGCGGATTCGGTGGTATGACGGTTAGCGTACCGGACTGTTGTACCCAAGTTTGCGGGTTCCAACCCGATCGAAGGCGTGGATTTTTATGAGCAAATAAATCCTTGGTACGCCGGCCTTCAGAGGGGAAGTAAAGTCGGCTGTCCCATGTAGTAGATTTATTGCATTGAAAAAATATTCTCAAACCTAAAAGAAGCCTCTGAGCTAAATTCAAGTCACCTGTTTCGTCGCCCAACAAGTTCAACAAAAGACTAATTGAATGTACTAGCACATTCAGCAAATTAAATTTCTGTGAAATCAAATAGGGCTGTCACTCCTGAGCCACCTAGGCTAGTCCACTTTTCTAAAAAGTGGACCAGGTTAGGTGGCTCAGGAAGTCAGTTGATGCCACCACAGTGCCTCTGACCGGGAGGATTTTAGACACTAGTCAGATAGGTAGGTCGAATTCAGCCGCTGACTGGACGAAAATTCCAGCGATCAGCTACTCTCTGGTTGTTAGTTTCCCGTGGTTTCTCCGGTCAACAACAGGTGCAACCCGGAACAGAACCCTAACAAAGACCACAGATCATGCGCAATATTTCTTTCCTCCTCCTTGTCTTATCCAAACACTTCTCTCTCACACACACATTTACAAGCATAACCTTACCTCACACGCCAGGAGACGGATCGGGAACTTAGAGCTTGTGCCGGCGGGGGCGGTATCCTGCTGGAGGGAGATACCTGTTTGGGGAAATCCCCACTAGCGGTAGGTCGGCGCCGGATCTCGTATCCCGCTGAAAGGGAGACTACCACTATCTCCCGCGATGAAAACGTGCACTACACTTATGGCACTAATGGCCTTAGCCGCACCAGGAAACACCAATCAATCATTCAAACATCGGGACCGGTAGCTTAGAGCATCAATTGATGTCACTGCAGCGCCTCTGATCGGGAGGTCCTAGGTTCGAGTCCTGACGGCGACAGGGTTTTCAAGACGAGCTTTTCAG
Organism: Teleogryllus oceanicus; assembly: GCA_964035755.1. Lineage (NCBI taxonomy): Eukaryota > Metazoa > Arthropoda > Insecta > Orthoptera > Gryllidae > Teleogryllus > Teleogryllus oceanicus. Next base: position 170,046,416 of record CAXIVR010000003.1, read on the forward strand.
CTAGGTCGAATTCAGTCGCTGTCTGGAGGATAATTCTAGCGGTCAGCTGATCTGATCGGTAGTTTTCCGTGGTTTCTCCGATCAACACCAGGCAAATGCCGGAGCAGTACCCTACCAAACGGGTCACGGACCGCGCGCGATCGGTCCTTCCTCTTCTTTGTTCTATCCTTTCTCCTTACACACACACACACTCACACACACACACACACACACACACACACACACACACTAACATGTACCACACTACCACATATTCCGGGAGACCGGACGGGAGCTTAGAGCTTGTCCCGGCTGGGGTGGTGCCCCGCTGGTGGGAGAGTCCTGGTTAGGGGAAACCCCACTAGCCGATGGTAGGTCGGCGCCGTCCAGCAGGGAAAGATCACCGCCATCTCTCTCTCTCTCTCTCTCTCTCTCGCTCGCTCGCTCGAGAGAAACATGCACTAGACTTACGGGACTAATGACCTAAGCCGTTGTCGCGCCCGGATGCACGAAAAAATCAATCCATCAATCAAATCCGAAACGCGAGACCTTGGCGTCGGCGTGCACTCACGGGTGGGCGGGTAGAGCGGCGCGACGCAGCCGCACAGCGAGCGCGCCAGCTGCATGCGGCACTGGATCATGCAGAAGTTGAAGGTGTACTTGGCGTCCACCTGCAGCTTGATCTCGTCGGCGAAGGCGCAGCGCCGCTGGCGCAGCGACAGCTGGCGCGTGTCGGGCGTCGTGTACGTGTGCTTCTCCGAGAAGAACAGGTGCGAGATGCGGTAGTCGTACATGGCTTGCGGCTGCGCGTCCACCGACGGCACCTCGTCGTTGCTCAGCAGGTACACCTGCCACGGGGCAACACTCGATAGTTGAATCGATTGAAATTTGGTTTCCTTAATTCTATTGATTCAGTGGTGAGTTGTAGTTGACATTTTCATAATTGAAATGATTGAAGGCGTTGTCATTGTCAACAATACTATTATTGTACTATTGTTGACAATGACAACGCCTTCAATCATTTCAATTCCTTAATTCTAGCCTGCTGTGATTTTGTGAATACAAAATGGAATAGAATAAATTAAAATTTTGATGTTCTGAATGAAACCATTTTGAAACAAAAGTATATACTATACTTTTGTTTCACATTATGTTTATTTTCATTAGGGATTTAAACAGCGAAATTTTATAAAAGAAATTGCTTTCAATAATGTTGTTAAGACCTTAAAGCTCTTTAGAGCTTATTGAAGCCAAGGTACAACTTCTGAAAGTTTATAGTAAATTGTAAAAAATGTTAACCTACAATAATTGTGTTAAGATTTTATTGTCTGCCTTCATAGTAAAGAACATTTGGAGCTTGTTTAAATGGCAATAGAGAGTTTCACAAGTGACCTCTAGCAAAATTGAGAGTGTGAGCTAATGTGCGGTTGTTTCCTCATACATCCAGGGAGCGGCAAAGAATCCCGTGCCTCTAATATTAACGATTGTTCCAATGTGAGAAACTGCGATAGCGACAGATTTTTAATCGAAACAATCCAGGCATGCAAGCCTCGCTGGACAGTACTTGAACGCATTTCATAGTACACATCTATTACTCAGCACCATCCATACCCTCTGCGTTGTCTGGCGTTTGAAGAAACGGCTCCCGTAAAATAAGAAAATTAGAACAAGCGTCGATAATACAGCTTCCGAAATACAGCTCACGAGCTGCGAGATGCGCTACAAACTACACAGACTATCTCAGAATAAATGTTAGAAACGTTATAAATAGGGGTGGATTTTGATGACCTAAAATATCATCAAAATCGGTTGATAAAATGCTCTTAATATTTTTAAAACCCCAAAAAAAAAAAAAAAAAAAACCTAAAAATTTGATAAAAACCGGTTCAGATATCTCGAGCTGTGGATATGTCATCGATGTAGTCGACTATTCTTCCTTTCTTTCAAGTGAACTCAGTTTTAGGAAACGTTTGGTTTGTACGTTTTTTTTTTTTACCAGAAAATCTCGGTCTTCAGTTATCGCGAAATCGGCCGATCCGACAATGACGCTGATGGACGTTACAGGATACTCACATGATCACATTACAATTCCTGAGCGAAGAAATCGAATATGCTATTCAGGAATTCTGTGGAGAATATTTGTTGCAACTCGTAAATATTATTTGAAGCAAGTACCAATAAAATGATATTAAAATGGACGAAATCAGCGAAAAATAGAAAAAGAGATGGAAAAAAGTAAAAAATGACTGATTAGTTGAAATTGACAAAAAATGCAAAAAAATGTGAAAATGGATCATTTCCATTTGGCATAACATAAAATTAATGTTTCTACTAAACGGCATTGTTCTTACGTGAAATGAAAAATGACTTTTCATTAAAATCCTCCCCCCACATAAATGTCACACGTGTGTGGGGCAAGTAGGTACCACACGTTAGTTTGGCAGAGGGGTAAAATGATCTCTTTTTCCATATAAACATGTGATGGGAAATTTAAAATATTTGAGTTTGCATGTGGCATTTGCCCCTGATTGCTAGGCAATTCATCGTGCCTTGGTGTTCGGCTGGTACACGAAAGATCGTTCCCTTATAACGTGACCTGTCGAACACCAGTACATAATAATTGTCTCGGGCAAATGTCACATCTGTAACTTGTAATAATATCGTTTTCGACCACCCCACTTGCCCTTCAAGTTTGCAATATTTATTCTGAGACACATGTATGGATTTCGTGGTGGGATAACCTACATAAATAAACGAAAACGCTTAATAAGCCGTTACCACACATTGCCAACGCAAGACACAAACCTTAATGTATTGTTCTTCGGCGCTGTGATTTTTGGTGAGTCCGTGGAAAAGTAAAGAGAGTGACAGAGTTTCGTCAGTTTCCAAGATCTCCTCCAGTATGAATTCTCCTTTCCTGTGCACGAAACATTGCATCTGTGTTTAATTATTAATGGATTTTAAAACACTCCAACCGTATTATGACTGTTTAACATTAAACGTTATACACACGATATTAACACAGGTGATGGAATTTAGGAAAAATCTAATATATATATATATATATATATATATATATATATATATATCATCCCCATTCAATGATGTATATGACCAACATGATGGATAACATTTTCATAACTTCGACACTACGACACTAAAGATTAGGGACCAAGTAATAACCAAGTAACTTCATTATCTGTGCACGTCTTCTAAAATTCAGTGGGAAATATAGTTATTCAAATTATCGTTTCCATGTTGTCGCGTCAGGAAGTATTTATTCCATGACGAAGGACATGCTGGATAAGAGCCGAAAGTTTATTGCTGATTTATCCTTGAAAATAGATTTTATTACATCGGAGTATTTTCCCCATAGCACGTCATATAGAATTTTTAACTGTTTTTTGACGTAAATAAATAAATAATACTTAAATAATCTATTATATAGAAGTGAATGTGTGCATATTTCTATGAGCGGAAGAACGGAAGGAATAGGATGAGCTTAAAGAGCGAAAGGATGCACGTGGAGCGGAAGGAGTTTAAGGAGTGGGCAGAGCAGAAGGAACTGAAGGAGTGAAAAACGCAATTACAGTGGACGCAACGGAAGACGTCGGTGTGGAAAAGGGGAACGAGTGGAGAGAATTAGTGCAGGGGAAAGAACGGAAGAAGAAGCGTGGTGAGAGGAGGGAAAGGGTGTAGGGGAAAGAGCGGAAGAAGGGTGAGCGTGAGGGAGGGGGGAATTGATGCAGGAGAAAGAAAAATTAGGAAGGGGGGTGGGAAAGCTGAGCAAAAGAAGGAGTGAGCGTGGTGAGAGGGGAGAATGGATGCAGGAGAAAGCAGAAGAAGTACTGTGAAGCGTGGTGTGATGAGGGAAAAGGTGCAGGGGAAAGAGCGGAAAAACTGCTTTGGAACGTGGTGAGAGGAGAAAATGAGTGCAGGGGAAAGAGGGGATGAACTGCTGGGGAGAGTCGTGAGAGGAGAAAATGTGTGCAAGGGATAGAGCATAAGCATTTCTGTAGAGCATAGTGAGAGGAGAGAACAAACATTTTTTTACTTTCTCGTATACATACGTATATACGGAGTAATAGACGTAGTATACAGAAAGTTATGTAATGCTATGGAAAATCGATTTCGAGATTTCAACGGAAATACACGTATTGGGCGAAAAGGTGTTTTTTTTCGAAACGTCCGTCCGTCCGTCCGTTAGTCAGTTCGTCCGTCAGTCCGTCCGTCAGTTCATCCGTCAGTTCGTCCGTCACTTCGTCCGTCAGTTCGTCCGTCCCTCCGTCCGTCAGTCCATCTGTCGTATGTGAACAAACCTAGCGCCTAAACCACACGTACTATCTTTTCCAAATTGAACAAACCCCTGTCCATCTGGTTCTAGTTGAAGCTTTGAAATTTTGAAGAACATCATTTAAAATCTGGGGTAATGTACATGAAGCCCCCGGAAATTTTTAAGATTTTCTCAAAAACGGCTCCAACTTTTTTCGTGGTGGGAATAGATCATTCGATTGTCAATATTTACGAACCATCGACTCTTTTCATAATATCAATCACATATTACTTTAATACGTATTCCTTATTTCTGCAGCAGCTTCAGTTTTCTAAAAAGTTATCAAGAATTTTTAGTACGTTTTGAAAATTATTTCGGAACCTACATTTATTTCGTGAACGCAAGGTTAAAACAAGACAATGAATAATAAGAATAAATAGGATAATAGAAATTGAAAAATTCAGATATCAAGGGAGGTATTTCAAGAGGCGTGGAACTTTGGAGAGAAAATTAAGATAATAGTATCTTCACGGACAAAATTTACATTCATAAAGAAACAAATATTGTACCGAGAATGGATGTGCAACGGTGTTCCTGTACACTAAGAGTGCAACAAAGAAAGAATTAAATAGATGAAAATGTTATAAGTAAGTTTTTAAAAGTGAAAATAAGAACCGATAACGGTTATAGAGTATAAAACTAATGTGCGAGTTGAGAGGAAATATCTTGAAATAGAAAGAAAGCATAGGCACACGCAGTATAAGGCGCAGAGGTATGTAGCTGGTAGGCCGTCTAAAATGACAATATGGAGACTATTAGGATAAAGTACAAGACATTAATATTGAGTATGCTAAAACCTGGTCAATGGCAGGATATGTAATGAAAATCAGTGGCGTAGAGTGAAAATCGAACAGATAGACATCAGCACCAAATCGGTACAACAACAAAGTAAAGATATCCAAAAAGTAGTGACTGCCCCTGAACATCACACAATTTTATCAGTTGAGCTATTAGAAACGTATTAGCCAGTTATGTATTATCTACAAAACTAGTCGTAAAACATTCAAGCACGTGGACAAAACAGCATACCGAAACCCGTCGGGGTGATGTTGGTTGGCTGGTTGGTAGTGATTCCGGGCGCGTCAACTACTGAGGTAATTAGTCCCGTAAGTGTAGGGCATGTTTCTCTTCGGGAGGTCATCTTCCCCCGCTGGTTGTCGTGATCCGGCGCCGACCTACCTTCGGCAACCGGGTTTTCCCGCAACCGGGTATCTCCCACCAGCAGGGCACTGCCCCAGCCAGGACAAGCTAAAAGGTCCCGACCGGTCTCCCGGCATGTATGGTAGTGTATCTTAGTATTTGTGTTTGTGTTTGTGTGTGTGTGTGTGTGTGTGTGTAAGCGGTGAGGATAGAAATAGGAAGGGGAAGGAAAGATCGCGCGCGGTCGATGATTTGTTTATAGGATACTGCTCCAGCATTCGCCTGGTGTTGATCGAAGAAACCACGGACAACTACCGATCAAAGCAGCCGACCTCGGGAATTTTCCTCCAGACAGAGACTGAATTCGACATTGTTGACAAGCTAGTGTCGAAAATCTTCCCACTGTCGGGACCTCAAACCTAAACCTCCCGGTCAGAGGCACTGCAGTAACATCAGTTGATGCACCTCGCCCGGTGCGTCGGGGCGAGAAGGACGTACCTACCGCAGCAATTGAACCGTAAAGCTTCGCAGTGAGGTTTCAGCCTACTTCACTGCGACACGCCGCAGAATTTCCTGGCGGGATATTAAGCCCAGGTATGCTGCTATTTGTCACTCCCATGACCCAACTTGGCTTTCATCTTTTTTTGGGGGGGGGATTAGTGTCCTCAACTATTGCCGCCCACCATAAAAAAGCCAAATATTTCCCATTATATGTTTAGATATTCCGATTAGATAGACAGGAATAGACATTTTTTTTGTTACTTATTTCTTCAGGGATCGTCTTCTGCAGTTTGTTTCCAATGAGAACTAGTGAGCTAAAACCTCACTTTTTTTCTCGCTTGTATTTTCACGCAAAATGACGCGAAAATTATTCAAATTTTTGAAAAATGTACATGCCCTTGTTTCAAAATCTATCTTTAAGGAAAATATTTCATTGAGGGAAAAAATCTATATCTTAAATATTTTAGTTGTAGGAAGACTCCGAAAAAACGTTAAACGTTTGCAATTTTCGAAAAATCAGTGTTTTCAACGAACATGAGACCTACACCATTTTATTAAAAGTTCTTTACACTATGCAACAACACAATGTAATAAAAACGATGGGGCCATTTTTTTGAAAATGTTCCAGTGGTTTATGTAAGGTAACCCCTCAAGTTAAAATATCGGTTTCAAATCCAAGGGGCCGCGACATCAGCCGGATAGATCGGGAAATACCAATTTTGGAGAAAATCGAGTGAACGGTTTAGACGCTAGCGTTGTCGGACGGATAGGCAGACAGACTATCGTTTTACTGTCATTCGATTTTTCGGTAACAAGAACCCATAAAACCTGTATTTTGGTTACACCATATGCTAGAAGTTTTTTTCTAAATTTAGCAACTGGAGATATCTATTTTTTCGTTACCAAGGCCCTGTAAGAAGAGTTTTTCTGCCGAAAATTCGCCGTTTTTTCACGCAGCATTTCATAATTTTCTCTCTACTTCATTGCGAGTAAGTAAAAATCACACTTCGTACTAGTTCGTTACATTATTAATTTCCTTGTATTTGTCTTTAATGGTTAGACGTCTACCTGTCTCCCCTCTCCCTACGCCACTGATAATGATGATAATGGTGATGCACAAGTAAACTCACGGCCATGCGTGCTTGGCATTGAAGGCGAGGCAAGGACCCACTTCAGTCATCAGAGATTTAAAATTTTCACAGCAAGGCAATTCTGGTCCTTTGAAGAGGCATTCCTTCACTATTTTTCCGCACTCCATACGTAACTGTGAAAACACAAATGGTTTGTTTGGACAATCATATGATCCGTGGACCGAAATATGCCAGAAGATTTTCTCATCCTCACACATTCTCCGCTATAATTAAAATGTTAAAAAATATGAAATTACTTTTTAAAAGGAGTCTCCCTGGGTGAGGGGTTATCATTCTGGGCTCTGAACCCCAGTGCGCGGGTTCAATCCCGGCCGAGATGTCCAAATTTTGGAAGGGCGAAAAATCCAATATCCATGTCTCACTTGTGGCATATAAAAGGACCCTGCGATATGCCCGGTAAAATTAAATCCCTCCGACAACATCCCGCCCTAACGAGATTTCAGTTTCTCCCAATCAGACAGTTTGGATATAGTTATCTGCGAATCTCTGCATCTGGCGGAGAAACTGAGAGTTAGATCCCAGGGCCATTTAGGGGACCGGCCGCGACTTGCACCGGCTTGATAAAAGTCCCCAGACTCGAGTTAGGGGTAGCCTTCCAAAGAAGCCTGGATCGAAAAACTCGGTGCGGAACAACTGCCGAAGGGCAGTCTCCCCGCTAATAGACCGTACGATAAATAAATAAATTTTCAAAATAACACAGTAGTATTAACCCGGGCACCAAACTCGTGACGTTAATTTAGAGTATTTTTTGGATCCTTTCTCTTTTATAGAAACGTTTACTGTGCATGTTATCATGGGCTTACAGCTTACACTGTACCTCACCTGAGAGTTGTAATTATTAAAAAATAATAAAACCAGAGTTATGGTGTCAATACGCAAATAGTAAGTTGAGCAAAGCACTATGAGTATCAATGAGATAGCCCAAAATTCGAAGGCATATTTTTACATAAAATACTATTTAGGAATGAAAACCTTCAGTTTCAGTGTAAGTAAGCACTTAGCGATTTCTTCCTTACCTGCGTCGCAATGTCAGCGAGAGGAACGTCAGGAACTTTTCCCCCTTTCTCAAAGAAGGATGAAAAATCTTCTAGGTTGTACAGCGACATTCCTGCCACTGCTTTGAGAAATTCTTTGACCACCTGATCTCCACTGTACTGTCTGTAATCAATTAATGACAATGGTTCAGTTACACATCTAGAGCCATTCCATTTTTATCTCTAATATATTTCTCTCAATGTAGACGTTCTTAAGATTTTAAGAACTAGTAGTTTTACAACAAAACTCATACTTTTGATAGTAATGGTTTCGTAGAATATTGGTTGCGTAATATCTTCTATTAGCGTTAAGTATTATTATATCTCTATTGCAATTTCTGCCCTACTAAGACATTTCCTCAACTATTCATTTCCCTTAAAGAGTGATTGAAATGAGACTTTGATAATCTCATAGGAAAGCAAAACGTATTTTCATACGGAAATTTCGGGGAAAATTTGTACCTGTTTTTGTGAAAGTGTCGTTCGAGAGATTCTCAAAATACGCAATTTTGAGCTCATTTACCCTAAAAAATTTGAGATTTCGAGAAACGTCTTATATCATCATTTGTGCTTACATTATGAGATACATATTTAATGTAAATATTAATGACGTGTGTGATACTTAAAAACTAAATGGTGTTACAACAGCATGTACTTTCTCACCTCACCAACAATTATGTAAAATTATAATACCGCAAATTCTGTCCATATTATCACATCTCAGCCATCACTTCTAAAAACTCATTTCGAATCGTAATGCATTAGGCGCAATGCAAAGCCACGTTCGCACTCACAAAAATACGGGGCAACAATGAGAAGTTATTCCAAGAACTTCAAACTGCCGTGTCGTGGCGTTGCAATGATCATATTGCGACCCGATACGATGACTCTTGAAAGATTGAAACAAAAGAAGTGCGGGAAATAGAATATTCAATTTCGAAAATTTGCAAATATTTCGCGAAATTACTCATATTTTCAAAAAAAATACCTTACTTAAAGATTTCATTTTGAAAAACACATTTTATTAAGTAAAAAATCTCTATCATCAATATTGTGGATTTGCAATGTTAATTCTTTGAAATTTTAAAAAACACGGAAGGTTCACCGAAAATAGGACCTGCGACATTTTTATAACGGAATTTTACCCTATTTCTGAAAAAGAAATTAAAGAAAACAATTGGAGCGTTTTTAAGCAATTTTTTAAAAAATTGCTACATTTCAAGCAAAATTATTCAAAAGCTGTTCATAGCTTTGGAGCATTGTAGGTATCCTCATTTAAGACGCGAAAAAAAGGCAGAGAACAAAAGCAGAAAATAAAAAAAAGAGTATTTCAATAACATATAATTTCTGATTTTGAGATGTCGCTAATATAATTTCTGTGTTAACATAGAGAAAAAAAACGCATTATTGCCATTGAATTCTGGAAAATGTTTCATTTTATTCTGTGTTCGTGGGGTAGTGAAAACAGACACGTATTTTTGGGTTAAGTTTCTCTGTGTACGAATATACGTTTCTAATGCAAATGGCATTGTCGTTTTCCATATATCACGTGAAAGTTTGAACTTCGTTGAATAAAAAGTTGTTACTCATTAGAAAAATAAAATGTTATTATATTATTGAAAAATCAAGGCCAATCATCTATTTACATAATGATTTTATGAAAACAAATGAATGTAGTTTAACTGCAGGTAACTTTGTCGTGGTGAATGTCATTGCATCGTCAGAAAAAGTCAATACATGAATATCGACAAACTTAGCCTGCTGTCATATCCAACCCGGTACCACTTGTTTTTTATCAGACAAATCTTAAATCACCTTCTGATTGCTTTGTATTTTCGTAACGAATGTACTATAGGTTATTATTCCAACCCAGTCGTTAAAACTGTCACGCAATCTACTAGTTTTTATATCCTGTCTCATTAGAAACATCTACAATGGAAACAAATGATAGTAAGTTTTTATTTTACTTTTCGTTACAGGAATTTCATGAATTGCAGTATAAGCTTCTATTGGCAGAACATTTGGTGCAGAAACTAAATATTTTCAAGCAAATATCACGACAAATTTGACAATTATAACTGCTTTTCATATAGGTAAATCATGGCCAAATAATGAGACGCAATACACAGAAATTCGTGAGTCGTGACACAGAATGCCATTGTTACATTTCATTCTGATATTCCCAGAAGACTAACTAGTTTTATTTCATATATGTCAATTAGATTTTAAGTAATTTCTAAAAGATTAATTTGTAAATGTAAAAAAAGCTCGAATGTAAGAAACTAACAAAGAAATATGAGATAATATGCACATTCTAACTTACGTAGCATGCAACTGCTTCAAAACATGACTAAAATTACGTTCACGAAACACTGGATTTTCGGAATAAAGTTCGGAGTTTCTACGAACATGAGACATGCACAATTCTCTGAAGCTTCCTCTACGATATGTAAGGTCTAAATTGAGTAAAAATATTTTGTGCCGTTTTTTAGAAAAAGTTGATTAAAGAAAATAAAAACTGCCTATATTTGACCCCAAATTTCGCAAATAATACTCATGTTCTTGAAAAATTAAACCTTATATTATTTTTATATCTGTTTTTCATTGACACCTTTCACTAAAAAACATGTATCTTCATAATTGTAGTTTTAGAATGACAGAAAATTTTTTGAATTTCTTTAATTTTCGAAAAATAAAGGTTTTTAAACGATCATGAGACCTGCGCCATCTCTTAAACGTCCTTCACAATATACAATAACACAGTTTCATCAAAAATCTTGGAGCCATTTTTTGTGAAAATTTTGAAAATATCTCAGTGGCGCCATGTCGAGCCCCCCCTCCCAAAAAAATTCAAATATCGGTGTCAATTCGGGACATCAGCCAGATCGATTGGGGAATATTAATTATGAAGAAAATCGGCTGAACGGTTTAACCTATAGCGTTGTTCACAGACGGACGGACAGACCTTTTGCCGTCAATAGATTTTTCGGTATCAAGAACCTACAAAACATGGATTCTGCCTACAGCACGTGTTAAAGATTTTTTTAAATTTAGCATCTCGATTAATCCACAAGGACTCATCCTTCTACATCTCCGTTGGTCTGTCTCTAATCCCGAATCCCTAATTTGATTTTCTGAAGCTAAATGTACTCTGAATTTCGAAACCTGAAATAGATACGACGATATAATGTGTTCTACACTCCTTTGTAAACGACCGGCCAACCGCTCTTTCAAAGACAGTTCAGGAGAGCTCCTCCCAAATGCTCCCGAAGCCGTAGATATGCATTTCTAATTAGAATAAAATGTGCCAAGCAGTGTGCACGAATATTTATAGTATCTCCTATTATTTTGTATTTTACTTCCTCGAATACTACTTACGAAGTAAAAAGAAAGTGTTGTAATGCTGCAGCAAAGAACGGTAACTTTGGATAGAAAAATTCGTTTTGTGGGTCCCTGAGAGAGGAAAAGTGAATAATTCTAGTGAGGAGCTGCAAGTATACCGGCTGCTATAAAAGTGCGCAATATCGATGATATCCAGAGCTAATTGGCATTTATTAAAGTTAATTTTCAAACTTTATCCACGACAATCACCAGATTGGAAGCAAGGAGATTGCCACTTGGTAGTTTTTGAACTGTGTGATTAATTTACAAAACATATATCAGGAGTCATTAGACAAATTGTAGCAACAAAGATTGAAAGAGTAGAAGCAATAAATCTGGCCATTAAATGTATTCGCGATGTAAGTAAAGTGAGTAAGTGAGAAAGTAAGTAAAAGTTATTCGTGATGTAAAGTACTAACTGGAATATCGGACAAGGAACTGTAGGATTATTCTCAGCTGAAGCGGCTTCATTAAATTCGGTCCCTTAACTTCTTGTAAAATGGAACATACATTTTCAAGTTACAAAAACATTCTCATTAGGGATGTGTTGATCGCAAATAAACTAGTTCAATTGGACTAATCTCGAAAAGGAACGGTACAATACGGAACGACCATTTAGTGAACGATCGTTCATCTGCCATCGGTCATCGCTCGTAGTTTACTGGCCGTCGATCGTCGTTCGTAGTTTGCCGGTCGTCATTCAACTAGTTCAGAGATCTTTGGTCGCTTGGTTCGCAGGTCATCGTTCGTCGTTCACCTTAGATCAGAGACCCCTGATCGCTCCCGTAGTTCGACGGTCACAGCTCCTCGTTCACTTAATTCAACTTAAGTACATCACCGTGTTTCACAATGAATTTTATTTTTCATTAATTATATAACACAACAATTAAGCGGGTAATTCAAATAATTTAAATAAAAATGAAAATAAAAATTATTATTTTGCAGAATTGTCATTTAGAGATTTTGCATCATATGAAATGCCGTGTTTACTAACACATGTAAAATGTATTTATACACCCCCACTAAAAGCAGTTAATTTTATGGCATGCAAAGTGCGGTAAAAGTTAATTTTCAGAATTAGCGCTAAAAGTAAGACGATACTCATATGTTCAGATTAAACTGTGAATATAACAAAGAAAAAAATACTTTCGTCTGATCGCATGAGCTACTACTGACCTCATTGCAACGTTGTGATTTGTATGTTTGAATTAAAATATAATGAAAGTCAAAAAGGCTGTTTAAAATAGTGTATGACACACGTAGTAAAAGTGAATTTATTTTGTTCATAGGATAGCGCCACTTGGTTTATCGGCCTCGCGTTGCAACATTTCCTACTCACAAACTGAAATGCAACATTTACCACTAGTATCATAAATCACTGATTCTACAAGTCTACAATAAAGGCGGATCCTGTACATTCCCAATACGATGTGAATTAAGCCATTTTTTTTTAACATCCATTAAAAAGGAGTGTTTGTCAAGACAACTGTCTTGTTACCGCGAAAAAAAGTACTTCACTCATGAAAATTTAAAAGTGTACTTTAGTAACGCTTCCGCTTTCATGTCTCCATAACCTACTGCAATTCCCCTAGATATCAAACACATTATTACAATAGAAAATTACGCATTTTTCAAATATTTTAATATTATAATTTTTATGCAGTTGTAAAAAAATGTCCGTACTTCGTGAGCGAAGTGTGTGTTTGTTTCATGGTCTCGGTTGATTTTTTTTGACCTCGACCTATGGTCTCGACAAGAAAATTCCCACCTCAAAAACACCCACATCACCAAAATCAATTAACTACCCCGTTCTTTTGAACTCGTTCAATGAACTAGTTTACTAAAGAGAACGATCGTGTAAAGAACCGTTCTCATAAAAGAAAGACTGTGCCCATGCCTAATTCTAAAAGGCAAAATTTATTTATTTATTTTACGTCAAAAAAAACAGTTAAAAACTGCGTATGACGTGCTGTGGGGAAAAGTGAATTGTGTGCACAATTTCAAAATTCTGTGATCCCTACACTAAGTCATATACTACTTAAATTTTGAATTTTTGAAAGGGAGAAAAAAAACTCCCATGTAATAAAATCTATTTTCAAGGATAAACAAGCAATAAATTTTGAATTTAGAAAGGGAGAAAAACACAAAAAAACTCCCATGTAATAAAATCTATTTTCATAAATAAGCAATAAATTTTGAATTTTGAAAGAGGGAAAAAAACAAAAAAAATCTCATGTAATAAAATCTATTTTCAAAGGTAAGCAATAAATTTTGGCTCTTATTACTTCCTGCCGCGACAACATGGAAACGATAATTTGAATAATTGTATTTCCCACTGAATTCTAGAAGACGTGCACAGAAAACGAAGTTACATTTATGTCCAGAAGCAAAACAAGGGGCCATCTCAGCAATTGCTCAATGGATCAGGGAAACTGACGAAAACCTGATCGAGATGGGGGTCATTGACCCGGAAGCTGTAGTACAATAGTTGTTACAGGTTGTTTATACTCATTTATACAGTCCAAATGGTAAATAATGCATTATGTATCATTGTTAAAATTAATGTTACTTTTCTTGTGATGCTCAGTATAGTCTCTAATTGTATAGAAACAGTTATGCAGCAGAAACGATTTCACTTGGGATTTAAACTTCGCTATCGAATTTTTTTAATGTCATCTGGCAAAGTGTGGTAAAATAATGTACATGTATTGTATGTGAATTTTTTGTAATGAGCTGTTGATACTGCCTCCTGATGAATATGATTTCTACGTCGAGTGTTATAGTAATAGACTTCGGCATTTTCTGAAAAAATATTCCCGCCCTTGAGCAAGTCATTTTTTACAAAAACCACTGATTCGTAAATACAAAGACACGGTAATGGTAGAATTCCTCGATTAATGAAGAGAGGCTTACATGAATCACGTGGGTGGGATTTGGTTATTATTCGTACAATTCGTTTTTGTAATCTAAAAGTCTGGGAGCTATAAGATGTATTTCCCCAGAATATTATGCCATATCTCAGGCGGGAATGAATATTCGCGAAGTATAGACAACGAGCAGAATGAAGGCTGACTGAATTTGCAACAATTCTGAACGCGTAGCATAATGAACTTAATTTTGTGTTCAATTCATTTAAATGGACGTTCCATTTAAGGTTTGACTGAATTGAGAGACCTACAAATTTTGTTGCCTTAACATAAGCCAATGGTACACTGTTCATTTTCAATGGAGCACAGAATTGTTTATTTGAAATGGAAAACTGCATTAAAACCGTTTTCTTTTCGTTTACTATTAATTTGTTATTTCGGAACCAATTTGAAACATCTGATATTGTACTATTTACTGTTTCTTTATTGCAAAGGATGTTCGTATCATCCGCAAAGAGAACCGTTCTTCCGTTTCGAATCGTCGAGGGCATATCGTTTACGTAAAGTAAAATGATATCTATGCCAGTAGAAAACATTGAAAACAATTGGTTGTATATTATCACAACAATGTGTGTAAGTAAATGTACTGGGAATGAATAAAAATCATTTAAATATGTATATTTGAAATAATTTATTGATAATGCATCCTCATTTCTTGTGCTTATTATCATATGTCTTGGGAATATTGCCGGTTTTTTGTACATACTATTAGATTTCTTGTGCATATTGTCAGTTTTTTTGGGGCATATTTCACTGATTTTAGGTGCATAAATACGTGCGTATTTTGGCGATTGGAAGTGTATAAAACCGCCCTCTAGTTATTAATCAGTACGGGCAATGTGATTCTAAACCGTGCAATGTGGTTCATGGAACTTTTTATTATCAACGCACGTTACACAACTGGGTATTTCCGGGAAAATAACGAATATGACACAATCGTTATTTCATGTTACAAATGTTGATTCAACATTACTTCTTTCATAAAACTATTCAATACGGCGCAGTTGCTAGTTTTCCAACCCATACGTTTAACACAATTCGTCAATTTTTAATTTCCATCTTTCCGAATTTAGTTGGGTCCAACTCATACGATATCGAATACAGGAAGACTCGTGTTGAGGCATAAAAATACTCTTTTCCCGCAAACAAATTGTTTCAATTCTTAGTGAAAAATTTAGTAAATATTTAGTTTTTTAGAGACACGGCGACGTCTTAAATCATTAGTTCTGTAAATGTAGTGCATGTAATATCCCGGAAGGTGCTCCTCCCTAGCTGGAACATGAGGTTCGGTGCCGGCCTACACTTTGCTTGTAGTCTCCCCTTTCTAAGTACCTCTCCCACGGGCCCCGGCCGGGACAGACTGAAAACTTCCGAATGGTCTTTTGACACGTGCAGGAATGTACCGCTACGATGTTGCCAGGAGACGACGGCATTGCCAAAACGCTATCGCATGGACTTTCAATTCAGAATCTTGCGATATAATTTCACATACAATCATCAGTAACAAAAAAATTTATTTCATTTGATTGAAATATAATACTAAATTTGATTAATATCCTATATAATTTTTGTGTATTGGTATATATATTCACTATAAGTACTCGTTATTGTTAATGATTAAAACGAGTATTTATTTTTACAAGAAAATATAAATTAAATAGAAAACGCTATGAATGTTAATGTTTATCTGGTATGCTCGTCAAGGCCAAAAATAAGACTTGCAAGGACAGTTTCGACATCCAGTTTTATTTCATCATTATTCTTTACATGCACCATTACGTATTATTTTGATCCCATCCCTGGAAACTGCCCTGAAAGAATGTGGGAATTTCGACAAGCGAAATATAATGTACACTCACGTTTGGGCTAGTTCGTCGACGGCGTTGTCATCTACGAAGGAGGAAGAACAAAGCCATACCCCTGGGAAAGGAACGTCCCAGTTGTGGAAGTCGGTGTCCAAGCCGGTGATAGTTGGATTCGTCTGGAACTTCTCCCACAGGGACACAATGATTATGAGGGTGGCTACAGTGCCCACTATGATGCAGAAAAACCAAAGGAATCTGTAAAAACAAAGAATGCGAACTTTTCAGATACTAGTGACGCAAAAATGAATCCCAGTCATTCTCGTAGCTTCAGTAACAGCCACATAAAATAAAATAACAGTATTGAATATCGCATTTTGAGCAGTGCTAATGTTTCAAAACTTAGTGTATTTGGTAACAGAAATTCGTTGCTGTGACTACAGTATCAGAGATCTTGAGACTTGTGACTACAGTATCAGAGTCTTCATCACGTATCCCTTTTCACTCATATATGAATATTTCTTTTTTCCCAAACGTGAACGTAAGATGATAAATCATAATCGCGTGAGAAGTATTAGAATATACTTCACATTATCTTGTTTTTATTTTCTATAGACTCACTCTATATTATCAAAGTGCATAGTACTTTGTGAAAATGGATGGAATAGATGACAGGTCGAAATAGACACTGCTTTAGTTACAACACCTGCTTCAAAGATTTGGCAAACTGTTCTGCGAGGTTAAGAGGACAATTTAAAATAATATATGCTGCTCATAATATAATATTGTCTTCATTTTGAGAACAGGAAAACAATAATTTCTATACAGTAGGTTATTTTCAATTACTTCTTCAAAAAACTCAGAATTAGTCGCTAATAATTTGATCAAGTTGCATTTTATTAGACCTCTCCCACCTCGTATTTGAAAGTAAGGGAAAGACGGAGATACAAATTTTCAGAACGATTAAATAATTTTAACGGTGCCACCACGCGCTTAAAATCTATTTAAGTATTTTTTATTTACATTTTGTCTGTTAAACTTTCTAACCTGAATGTAGGAAGTTAATGCAATTATTGCACTCTTAAGAATACACGATTAGAAAATCAAGATACTTTCGAGTCAAAATGTTTGATTTTTCTCTCAACTGACAAACTGAAATCTGACTGGTATTATTACATTTTAATGGATTATTTCTTTGTTTTAGTAGAGAAAAAGGGACAATAACTATCGGCCGACTTCTCCAAAAGACTGTAATGGGCCTTCTCCAATGAACGCCATTCTGCGAGCTTCCCTAGACCGACATGGGCGGAGATAGACTGCGCTCGAGATTGTATAGAGTGGGGTTGCCTGATTGGACGATGCGTTCTCTGCACATGCCGATCGCCCGGCCAGCCGCCTGAGGAGTAGAGGAAACCTCGCTCTGTGTAAACTGCGCAGGCCATCGCCCCGCAAATTGCCCTAAGGAAGGTCGCAGAATGTTGCCCGAAACGTTGTTGCCTAGCGACCTTTCCCGGTCAGTCAAGAAGCTCATTCTAGTAAGCTAGTTCTCTGGCCTGCGACCTTGACATTTCTGCTCTAGAGTGTTGGATAATAACACGGGCACCCAAAAAAGTTGTCAGACCCAAACACTTGACACATGTCTTTCTATGTATGCCGACGCGCTGAAACCGAATCTCACGCCATAATGGCGCCATCTCCCTCCAAGTTATTTTAAACGGAAAAAATTATGAAATTTACCATCTACAATTTCAAGGTGTTTTTCACGATTTGAAAAAAGCTGGAGGGTGGTGGGGGAATTCTGGCCTTAGATTCGGATTCAGCGCGTTCAAATACATAGAAAGCGCCGAAATACAATATAAAAAGACAATATAATGATGACATCAGAACCGAACTGAATATATCCAATCTGATGGACAGAATTTAATCATTAAGGGGCAACTAGCATGATCATATCCAACGCATACCTCCAAACAGAATTCCCATGTACAAGTATAATCCTAAAGGAAGAAGAAATGTTGGCCGCCCCTTAACAAGATGGAGAGACTCACTCGCTTGACGTGGAAACCGGTCTTAAGGCCTAAATCCATGAAGAAGAAGAAGAAGAAGAAGAAGAAATACATAGAAAAACATGTGTCAAGTCTTTGAGTGCACCGGGAGCGGTAGCTCAGTGCATCAACTGATGTCACTGCAGCGCCTCTGACCGGGAGGTCCTAGGTACGAGTCCTGACGACGGCAGGATTTTCGACACTAGCTTTTCAGCTAGGGAGACCGGTCGGGAGCTTAGAGCTTGTCCCAGCTGGGGCGGTGCCCCGCTGGTGGGAGAGTCCTGGTTAGGGGGAAACCCCACTAGCCGACGCTAGGTCGGCGCCGGATCTCGCCATCCAGCGGGGGAAGATCATCGCCATCTCCCGAAAACAACATGCACTACACTCACGGGAATAATGACCAAAGCAGTTGACGGGGCCGGAAACATGAAAAAAAAAACCAAGCCAATCTTTGAGTGTGACAACTATTTTTGTGTGTGCGTGTGTAATTGCGGCCCATTCGCGTCACAAAACTCACTTTTCCCTGAAGGGCCTCTTCTCCTCGCGGATGAAGCGCACGCCGTGCAGCGAGCTGTTGTCGAAGTACGTCTGGAAGTTGTAGCGCAGGCTGGTTCGCAGCAGGCGGTACTTCTCGCCCACGCCGCCGCCCCCCTTGCCCCCGCCGCCGCCACCGCCGCCTCCGTCGCCGTGCATGACGCCTCGCATCAGCATTTTGCACTGCTTGCAGTCAACACCGCAATCTTAACAAAGTCACTTTCCATTTTAAACGCCTGTAAGAATGGTTGTGATAAATTGAATAAATTTATTAAAATGTATTTGATAGATTTAAATCATTTTAATCACTTTTTTAAAATGTATAATTTAAATCCATCAATTTTTGATTTACTTTTTAACGGAGTTGTTCATAATTGTCTTATTTACGACCTGCCTTTATATTATTTAATAAAATTTGTAAATTAATTGAATAATTAACATCGATACATTAGCAAATTTTAACACTAACTAAACATTTGAAAAATAGAAGTATTTTCGAATTATTAATAATTACCTCGTTATAAGACAAAGCAAATAATCCAAAAACGCAATATCTTTGGTTAACTAGTTTATTAAATGGCGAGTCAATTAGGCTTCTTTACAATTAACTACAATTTAATTGCAAATATGAGTAATATCCTTCAATGGTGTACAAAATAATGATTTCACAAATGAATAAAATGTAAGTTACTTATAATTTTAGAAAATATTTTCATTTTACATTATTCTAGTTTCACTGATTAGTATTTAAATTACAAGGAAATAGTACGTTTTATAAGTTTTTTTTTTTTAAATATAATGAGGTATTGAATTCCTGTACCTACGTAAATATCTAACATAAGTAGGTATGCATGTAAAAGATCTTCAAGCCCAAATTAAGCCTCTGAACAAAATCCAAATCCCTTGTTTCATCGGCCTAGTGATACCTCCATTCTCTGCGTCGGTGGAAGGAACGCAGCGGAATCTGCGTGGTCAGAGCGGAAGAGGAGGCCTCATGGCCTAAGCCTCGACACGAAAGGTAAGGTTGTATTGAAAACTCCAAGAAAAGTAAAGTTGAATGGAATTAAATAAGTCTGTACCTATGAGTGGCCACGAATTAAAAATAAAAATTTGCAGGAAATTATTTTTAATCATTGATATTCAATAAATATTTGCCATAAACTCCTCCATTATTTGTCTCCTTTTGATCAATTTAATAAAGCACATTATGCATTATGATCAATTTAATATAGCACATTCTGGCTGCATCTAATAATGGACGCCACTAGACACAGAACGCCACATGAACTGAACAAATAAAGACGAATTGCCAAGTAAAGATAAAAAAGTTTATTGAATGAAAGAAAAACGACCAGTTCACAAGAAACCAAGTTCACACAGGTTCATGAATACAAAAATATAAATGATTTCAATTAACATGTACTGTATACGACCAAATTTTGCTTCATCAGGTGTTTATATTCCTTAGACATATGATACTTTCAGGATAAACCTTAATGACGATACATTCTTAAGAGTCGTCCACGCTCTTCAGATGAAATGTTGAAATACATTCTGTGCCGAGCGAAAAGACCCTCCCCATTTTATCAATATAAACAGTATTAGTATATTTATTATAGTAATTAATGAAATGAGGTATAAGGAGGTGTACAGTTGCATGAGTGATATGTTCAAGAAAACGAGCGACGATAGGATAGTTTTTTCTTAGATACCATGAGTGCAATTATACCCCTTTATACACATGTTACGTTCAATATTTTTTCGTTTTCATTCACGAATAATGCAAATTTTACAAAATTCAAGCCCATCTTTTTCACTCAAGGTATGCATTTCATGACGTAGTATTGCTTTTGGAAAAGATCTATTTTAGTGGGCCGTGCATTGTTTTTGTTTCCACGAAATATTTGCAAATGGTACTAAACATAATGTGGATAAAATATTAGAAGCTGATCAAGGCAAGAAAACATTTCTTCCCACGAAAAGTAAAGACAGGTATGAGAGGGAATACAACATGTATAAATATTGGGGAACAAACTAGTCACCTCTGATACAGTTTTGCTACAGCGTTTTTCCAGAACTGGTAAACACAATTGACGTTTACACATTTAATATTCGTAATCATAAGATCAAATGTTTTACATGTAAAACACTTTTTTCGGTCACATGCGTCTTTAATCCTTGTTAACATACAACCCTGCAGGTTTGTTAAGTGCACATATACCTACCTGTTTGTTAAGAAATTTAACATCCTTAGCACCGGATTTCAACATCCTTAGCAACGTAAACAACCATTGATTCATTGCAAGTCAAATGTTTGTTAAGGAAAATTGGCGATGTACAAAATAAAGCAGATCCAAACAACTCAGAAGTAATTCACATTGGTTTGAGAAATAATTCTTAATTGTAATATTAATAGTACAACTAGAAAATTGTATATTAGGTAAATTAACCTAATTTTCCTCACATTCCACCAAATAAAACTCTACTCCGGTAATCATACTTACTGATGATGTGAAGGTGTCGCCACTGGAAGTTAACGAGCCAATTTCTTAATCGAACATCATTTCCACATCATTAGGTTCAGGAGAATTATTTGCATCCATCTTTCTCGAACCACGGTATACGGATTCTTTATATAGATATATCGCAAACAACACCCTACAATATCGTACTAACGAGTCGTAGCAACAGAATTCATGTGTTTACTATCGCAGTAATGTCGTAAATTTACGCATAATTCATGGGATTTTATGGTGACCGATAAAATGTTGACCATACCACGAAACACATTGGATCACACAAGGAATTAGAACATCGTGTAAAAACAAACGCTTTACTTTATTTCTAAATATCATAACGTATCACCCGGTTTCCGTGTCTACTTCAGAGAATATAAAATAATTTTAAGGAAAATAATAGTTCAGGCAAAAATAATGAAATATAATGTGGATATTTTGAACGCTAGAAACAAAACTAAAGCAATGTAGATTATCGTAACAAATACGACCACGTCATCACGATATTTCGTAGAAAATGTTGTTTTAAAGGATATTGAAAGAGAAACAAGTAATCCAGAAAAAGTTGCGAATCAGAAAAAGTTGCGAAGTTATAAGAATCATTTCGTTGTCATGTCCAAGTGGGGCAGATTAATTAGACAAATAATATTGAAAGAAAGTTGCACGAATCATTTCAATGGCTGCACAATGCGGGGAATATCATATTATAAATTTATAATAATCAGTTACAAGGATTAATTTCAATACTCAGACAAATTTTAAAAAAATGTATGTAAAATTGTATGTTTCGTATTAATACATAGTTAATCTTCAATAACAATACATATTATATCAACATAATTTTGGGATGTCACTCCAGTAATCTTTATTTTTTATTCACTTGCCGAGGATATTAAATCTGCGTAGGTAATGAACGATCCGGCTTCATTTACTTTAATTGCAAAAATATTATCTATTAATGAATTTAAACATAAAAATAACATGGAAATAATATTTCCAATTAATATTTTGAAATGATGTATTTATGTATTGATACGATGACATACTGCTTCCAAAGAATAATGTGTTACAATGAGTTGTTTTCATATATTATTTTATTTTATATGTTGAATTCAAGATGAATGGTGTTGAAGAATTTACTATTTTTAAGATACAGGGTAATTAGTTCTGGTAATTAATAATAATCAAATTTAATTAATAATCATTTTTATCCACTTTGGTTAGGTAGTCAAACATTATACCATTATAATCAGTTTCGTAATGAAGTACTTTATACGATGGTGTATATTTCATTACCATACTTGGGCGGTAAAGTAACGGGAATTGTGATAAAAACTGAGACTCCTGGAAAAAATGTGTTTCGGTGTCAACCGTAGGTCGAAATTTCAGGTAGTAGGTAAATAATTTTGACACAGGGAACATTGGACGAATGCGAGTACTGACAACCTGAGAACGAATTCTTACAGCGATAAGGGTCTTATGTTCATATGAAAATGTGTGTTTTGAATTACAAAAGGAAATGGCTTTGAATTCCCTATTTGCGTAGGTGGTTGCATAAAACAAAGAAAAAATGTTAACAATAATAATCACAACAGGTGTGTAATAATTTTAATTTAAAATATTATTATTTACGTTACTGATGCTAGATACCATTAGAAAGTAGACATTCTTAAAGTTCCATTGTGGCATATATTTTTATTTAAAATTTACTTCAAATCTTGCTCTGCTAAAATATGATTATTTCGTAGCAAGGACATATGAATCCGTTTATCAAACGCCTAATGTTTACGAGTGAAACTTTACCCTAGTTTACATTACATCCTTCTTCATATCGGACTTCCAAACTGGTCTAGCTTTAACATTTGTATGATTTTCATTATAATCCTAGATCTCGCTGAACTCAGAATGAAACCTCTTTTAATGCAATAATTACTTAGTTACTCGAACTAATGCAATTTGATTCTGATACCATAGTTTTTGAAGTAGTAAGTTCTTAGTTTGAAGTTTGAAGTAGTAATCCAAATGAAAATTAAAATAATTTTATACACCATTTTCTACATAAATATGTAATCTCATAGTTTCAGTGTATTCTAGGTTTAAGGTTACTATTAGGTCACTAATATAGATTAACAAAATAAAAAAGCGAGTATTTGTAGTCAAAAGAAATAAAATTGAATTCAACTTTTAATTGGAGGTTGATTTTTATTAATACTCGTAAGGTTACTTTCACGTAAATCTAAAATGCACGACATTTTCTTACTTCTATAAATTTAGAAAATTCAAAATATACTGACAAATTAACTTTATACTACTTATAATAAAAATATAATATTTCGAAATAATTTTTAAATAAAAAAAAAAAAATTCATATTTAATTATATAAAAATATCTTCTATTATCTTCCCCAAAAACATCATGTGTTAATATGATTGCAATAGAATGGTGCATATTTTCTTGAAATAACGCAGTAAGAGAGGAATGAAGTTATCTTCATGAACGCACACTACACGCGTGTAAGAGGATCAATTAAAAGCACCATCACTCGTGCGTACATGTTACTTGGCGTATTTTACAGCACTATCTATCATAGATCAATGTAAACATCCACAGAACTTACAAAAAAATTAGTCAACCTGCATCAAAACGTCATCTTTAGTTTTTATAAAACGTTATCTAAAGTCTGCAAACACTGAAGAGGTCCAATTAGCAGCTTAAAAACAAAATAATTTATTTTAATGGAGAAGACCTTTATCGTAGCGAAAATGAGTTAAAAGATCTTTTAAAATACATACACATAAAGGGCATTTTAACTGTGCGTGAAATTAACGCTTGAAGCTAAATGAAGATCGCTGGGTAGACTTTAGTGTGTACTTCAAAAATTATGTGAGCAAGGATGCTAAAATTAATAACAAGAGAGAAACAAAAATTAAATTGAAAGATATAGAAAAGGTCAAAATTTGGCATGGTGTAATTATAAACATTTATCGAGAAAATTTCCCAAAATTATACAATTGTTATGAACCTTATGCTGCCATTCAAACACAAATGTGACATACACAATTCCAAAACAGAGTTTCTAATTTTCTGTACGCATTATAAGCAACAAATGAATTTAATTTTCCAACAATTACCACGACTCAGCTGCAATTGACCTACTTTCGTCTCGCAGATCGATCCCCACGTGCACACCACATGGCCCTCGAGTAACCATGCAAGTTGGTAGATAGCCCTTGTAATAAGAATAAGCAAGAATACGCACGTAAACGTTATTGTCTGCAAACTGCAAACATATGAAAGAGAACTGTGAGACTTTGGGGAAACGTTAGATAAACCATACACTAAATTATAATTGTGGAATAAACTCATTAATTAGTACGTTGAATTTACCTTTTCCATCTACATTTAAAGGTAGGGTTTAAATGAATTTGTGAGGAATTAATACTCTATTCTCTAACCTTTACTTCCAGATACACGTTTTCCATTAATATATGTACACGAAAGAAAATAAAAGTTTAAACAGAAGGGGAACACCAAAACAAACAGAAATGATACAACCAAATCAATTAACCAGTCGTTTGATGTTGTATGAATAAATCTTAATTGCATTTGATTTATCGAATTTTTCGTTGAAGAACCGTTAAAACTTTGTCACGAACGAGGGGAAAAGTGTAATCCAACAACGTGTTCTTGAGCTCCAGAACAAAATACAAAGATAATTCATAAATTAGCTCAATCAATGGAAAGAATATCAAATATAACTCTGATAAAACTAAAAAAATCAGTGGAAATAACAAGATATAATACGTATGTATTTGGCGTTATTGGGTCGGTAGTCCGACTTTGCCGGCCAGCTACCGGTGTCCCTCATGCCTGGTCCTAGTTGAATTCCCATGCTTGGGGGTAAGAGCGACATGAGGCGAATATGACATATTCTCTTTACCGTAACTAGCGAGATCCGCCTGCTTTAGCTTTTATCCGTCACACAACTAAAGAAACTGGGACGATTTTCAACTCCATTATTGCCATTAGGCCTGCTCTTCCGCCTAACCACATGAAATATTTACATTATTCCTTATACTAAGAAGAAGATCGACGGGGGCAGGAACTTTAGTTTTACTTAGATATAGTTATGAATAAATAAAATTTCAAATATGGGTGTAAATAAATAATTATTTTTCAATATAAAATGAGGTTGCTGATTTGATTGTATTATGCCTATGTTGATCGTTCTCTTCTTTTTATTAAATACAAGCTCACATTAATAAGTTATTAAAAACAATTAAAGACTTTAATAGCAATATAACAACATTTATTGTAATGAATGATACTGATATAATAGTTCATTGTAGAAGCTGAAGGAAAGTGCATTGCTCGCTAAAAAGGAGAATAGTTTATCTATGCGACTATTCTAATTAAAATCGTCAGTTCATTCACAAAGTCATATAGTCTAATTCAAAAACCAATGGTAGCTTTATAAATAAATAAATAAATAAATAAATAAATAAATGATAAAAATCAAATAATAGAAAAGCAATTTGAAACTCGAGCATAAAATAGTTAAACGCGCCTAAAATGTGATTCTGTCGTGATAAATTCATTACAAGATTAAGAGATAAAGATAAAAATTAAGATAAATTCATTACAAGAAAATTACAAGACATATCATGAAACAAGGGATATAATTAAAAAATAAAATGTGATATCTTCAAACATCAATTACTAGCAACACACTGGTTCTGCAACAAACTTATCCCGAGGGTGTGCATCAAGACGTGGGACGTCAACAGGTGGATGCCATGTCCCTCGCGTGAAGAGGGCAACGCCGCACACTCACCGCAGGGTACGAGGCGTGGGCGACGGTCGCTCAAGCACTGACGCTCGCACGCGGCTTCCATCGGGCGCTTCATGTGCACCGCCGCCCCCGCCCCCCCCCCCCCCCCCCCCCCCCGTTCGTTCCATTGTCAACCACGACGCCTCCTCCCGCTTCTGCCCACCTGCTCCCCGGCCCGCTCTCTACCATCATCACCACCCCTTGTAGCTCAGTGCATCAACTGATGGTCACTGCAGCGCCTCTGGCCGGGAGGTCCTAGGTTCGAGTCCTGACGGCGGCAGGATTTTCGACACTAGCTTTTCAGCTACGTCGAATTCAGGGAATTCATGCCTGGAGGAGAATTCTAGCGGCCGGCTGCTCTGATCGGTAGTTCTCCGTGGTTCTCCGATCAATTCCAGGCGAATGCCGGAGCAGTATCCTACCAAACGGGCCACGGACCGCGCGCGATCTTTCTTTCCTCTTCCTTGTTCTATCCTCTCCCCCTTACACACACACTTACACTAACATGCTCTACACTACCACATATTCCGGGAGACCGGTCGGATGCTTAGAGCTTTTCCCGGCTGGGGCGGTGCCCCGCTGGTGGGAGAGTCTTGGTTAGGGGGAAACCCCACTAGCCGACGGTAGGTCGGCGCCGGATCTCGCCATCCAGCGGGGGAAGACCACCGCGATCTCCTGAGAAAAAACATGCACTACACTAACGGAACTAATGACCAAAGCAGTTGACGCGCCCGGATACACGAAACAAAAAACCAAACCATCACCGCCCCTGTCTCTGCTATATCCCACGCCAGCCCACACCATCCTCTTACGTGCCCAGCCACCGCTGTCTCCGTCACCACCAGGGTCAACGCTACCCCCACTTGCTCCTCACCGCCCCGGTTCCTTTCGGTCACTCACTCCACTATCACCCACACCCTTTCCCTTTTATCCACTACGTCGCTTTAGCAAGTACGACTCCACCCCACCCACTTCCACTGCCGCTCTTTCACTCTTACACAGTCCCTCTATATTCCAGTCTAGACAGAGGCCACGATAATTTGAACATCCATGTCTCCAGTTCCCCTACATATCGATTTTTCACTATCCATTCACCTGCTCTCAAAGCACGTCGTATGGTTACTAAAATCATTATATATTAATGAAACATTTCCTCTTTCTCTCTTTTAGATTCGAGGTATCGAGTTCACTGTATCTTCATACCTTCCTCTCCATCATAATTTCAGTAGCTCTACTTTTTCTTCTTTTTGTATTCTCTTCTTTCTTTTTCGGTCGTTTTTTTTCTCTTCCACGAACGTGTCCAGTCGGTGTTGCATGCGTGACAAAAATAATCGTCGCTGAGCTGATACACATCATCAGACAAGCAAAACGAAACCCAATAATGTTGAACGATTGAATATACCTGATACTTTTGGCCAAAATACGCATCATTATTTCTAACGGAAATGATGAGAAACGAACGAGAAAATTATGTCCACAGTCCTCATGGCGAATTCATACTAGGAGACCGAAGGGTATAGCCAAATAAGGTGGTGAAAACTGCTCCCAAAACAAATCGATAATCGCGATGCTCATTTGCAAGAGAGAGTCAAAAATGCTGTAGATTCACAAAAAATCAGCCTCCTAGGATAATCTGTTGCTGAGATACAACAACAAACGTGTTTTTCATGTTTTATTTTTTTCTTATCTTCTATGGCATGTATCAGGGTGAAAAAAATGGAGAGGCGAGGGAAAATAGTTGAATTTGAATGTTTTTGTCAACCTACTCTGACGGCGAAATCAAATAGAAAAAAAAATTGAAATGGATTTTCGACGTGATAACGTGGGAGTACTGTCTCCGTTTCCCCCTAGAATGTGTCTTATAACATTCTATAACTCATTTTTTGAACATTGTGGACAATAGTGAAACAAATTAAAACCTATTTTATCTGTTCAAAAATTTTGAAATTCCCACCAAAATGTGAGAGGAATTTTTTTTACCAATGTTTAAACAATTTAAGTATAAATGATTGAAAAGTCGCACAGACAAAAATCTAATTTCAACTTTTTGCTGACAAATGTTTGTCTTCATGTGAAAATATTTATATTACCGAAATAAAATCACCAAACCCCCTTTTTTTTAGATTTATGTATTGTCTCTAATATAAATCAAATAACTTGGTTTTAAGTGTATTAATATTTCATGTTTATAATATAAATGAAATTACTCAGGTGCAGATTTAATAATTATTGACAATTAGACAATCATAGATAATCATTATCATTTCAATAACTGAAATCAAGCCTAACCTTCATGAATATACAGTCTACTCAAATTTTCTGACGGTTTAAGAATTTTCGCCAAGTAACGAGCGGGTGCCAAATAATAAATGCTGGCAGCTATGTAGATGCAGCATTCTAGGCTGCGACTTCCGTTCGCACGTTCACAATAATATCGTCTAAACGATACTCCTCTTGTGGGAAGAGATAGGAGGTCTCCTCCGATGCACCGATTTTTGCTCGTTCTGCGCAGCGCCAGTTTGCGTAACGAACCACATGACCACATCACAGTTGAAAAGCGTCACGCGCGCGACGCACTTTGGCACTAAAATGAAAAAGCGAGACCAGACGTTGGCTGCAATGTTACATGCAGGGCAAGAAGTGTTGAGAAACATTTTGAATGTGGCATAAAGTGAAAAATTCCCAAGGTGACCAACCAAAAATAACAGGATGAACGTGTAATTGAAATAAGAGGTGAAATATTTGGAAAAACATAAAGAAGTCCTTAACTGTTTCTATTTCAATAACTTGCAACTGTGATAATGTTGGCATTTAAAATTCACGCTAGTATTATGACGCAAACTGGTGCTTGAAGCTCATTGGCGGAAGTCGGATGCATGAGAGTCTACCAATCTCTTTCCACCATAGATAGTCCGATTGAGTTTGGTTCATAAATGATGTAACACATAATATTTCGAGTTCATATGTCGTCAGTGAATCTAAACATTGGTAAAAGCATTTTTTTCCAATCACATTTTGACGCGAATTTCAATTTTTTGAGCAGATAAAATTGGTTTTAAGGTTTTTCACTATCCACAAGATCTGAAAAAATATATGTTATAGAATGTTATAACACACATTCTAGGGGAAAAACTGAGACAGTACTCCAACGTTATCACGTCGAACATCCATTTCAACTTTTTCTTTGAATTTGGCGTCAAAATTCGTTGAAAAAAATACCTTTAAATTCAACTATTTTTTCTTGGCTCTCCAATTTTTTTTCATCCTGACGCAGATAATAGAAGCTGAGAAAAAATAAAAGATAAAAACGCGTTTCTCATATCTCTGCAACAGATTTCCCTAGGAGGCTGATTTTTTTTGAAATCTACATTTTTTACTCTCTTCATATGAGCATCGCGATTTGTTTTGGGGGCAGTTTTCACCACCCTATTCAGCTATATACTTTATCTTTATACTAGGGATCCAATATCTAATTTTGATGACTTCAGTTTAGTTTATTTAATTGTCAAAATAAAAAGGAGTACGTATCATTCCAACTGTTTCCCTTTTAATCTTGCAGACAACCAGCAGCAATATGATTTGTTTGTGAATCTGAAAGAAAGACTAATCCAATTGTGGTGGGAGAAATTAGTAATAACTATTTACATCCATGTGAACATAAAGCAGTTTGTAAAGTATTATTTTAAGAATGAAACAATCTACTCACCAGAACCTCGAATCTCATCGCCGAATCCCATCGCGATTAGATGTTTCGTCTAGATTTCCTGATCCTTTGAGCGAATGCTGGGATGATTGGTTTGTTTCTCAACATTTATGTAGCTTCACCATCTGTGCACGTCAGAAGTTCAGTGGGGAATAGGGTTATTCAAGCAATCGTAGGCAGTAAGTCGATTCCATTACGAAAGACACGATAAGAGATAACCAAATATGTATCTAAAAAATCATGACCAAAATATGTAGCTGATTTGCCTTTGCAAATAGTTTTATTACATGGGAGTTAATATTTTCTTATCCACTCTCGCCAAAAAGCTCGTTTTCCACCTCCATTCTATTCATCATTTAACTTGCATACGGGTTCGGATAGGCATAAAGAACTCAACGTTCAAGAACTCACCTTTTCTACTGTATAATTCTAAAACACTAAATATGAGTATAACAATTATTATTCTGGGTCAATAACCCCTCATGATAGAATTTTGGTCAGTTTTCCTCGTACCGTCGACTAATTGTTGAGATATGTTAGTTTTGTTTGAAAATATCAAACTAGCTGATCTCTTGCGATTACATTGCGCAAAGGACGAGTTTTAGAAAATAATTATTACATATGTACTAGGTAAATCGATGCCTTCCCTCCCCCCAATATTGTTTCAGGTCAAACAATGCAATCATTGTGTTTGTCAGTTAAGCATGTTTCTAAAAATTAAATGAGATGTATTATATTTATCAAGATTTGAACACGTATGTCGTAGGAGACTAATGCAGGAAATTCCGCTATCCACCTAAGTTTAAAACGTGATGCAAATTACGTTTTTAATACATATTATTATAATGCGACTTTTTGTGAAGGAGCAGGTATTAAATAATTACTGAACGTGGGGTTTATACACACTAATATTTGCAGACTGCAACTTCCAATCGAGCGATCATAACTTGCACAACAAAACGACGTAATAAAAAAAGACGGTAAATAAGCTTAATTAAATTCATTTTAATATGTTATTAAAATTTTGTGTCCTTTATTATAAAAGTTATTCACAAGAACAAGTGATAACGTATCTAGAGTGCACAAAATTTTGAAAAACACTAAGTTTAGTTTAATAGAAAACTCAAATTTCTTTCTAAACGAGAACTCTTAGTGTTTTAAATAAATATTCTAGTTGTAATCCTGCGTTTACATCGCACAAAAGGAAGATCAGTAAAAAAGTTACAACAAAAAAAGCACAGCATATGCTGAAAATCGACCCCCCCAATTTTTTCATGCCGTTCAGTTTTATTCGCTATGATTAATGAAATAAGCCAAGTTTACAATTTCTGGAACAATACAACCATTATTCACTGTGAACACAGGGTTAATCATTTTTACAAAAATATAATTGAAAATCTTTATATTTACCAAGATCTGGACATGTACGTTATTGTGGTCAATATCAGGGAATACTACTACCAGTCTTAATATAAAAACGTAATGCATCACAATCCCCGATATTTTTTTTAGGACAACATGATTCAAATGTGTGCTGGATATTGCGTTTTCACTCCCTGTTTTGCATTTAAAACACTCAATTTTCGAACTTGAAAAACGTTGTCGACATTTAATCCTGGCACAATATTCTAATAATCTCCGTATTTCCTTACGTGTGTCCGTCCCTTACTCACTGTTTGTCTCAATACCCGTCCACCAATTGAAACATATGAGGTGTCAGTCGATGCGTCTCGGACTCCAGTGCGGAACTGATGATTTGTTTTTTAATCCATCCAGAAGGTTATATGAAATTTCTCTAAAATTGTGTTTTTACGTTGTTTAATGCTGCGATCTAGTGGAAGGCGCGCAAATTACGCGCCCCAGCGCCATTGCCATGCGCCGTCGACGTCATAACTAGCTGTGATTACAGTTAAATGTAACGACACCCAAGCGATGAATAACACGGGTCTAAAGAGATTGTTACTCTCAGACGCCCCTGTTTACAACGTGCGGTTTAGCGATTGAATCACCCGTAAGGAAAAGGTTCATTGTCAACGTTACCAGCCTGTAGGATAATTATCATTTAATAGGATGATTTTATTATGTGTAGCATATATTGCAGTACTAACAGGAGCCATTGTCAGAGAAATGTATGTATTACGTACGTATTAACCTCTCGTAAGATAATTTCCACTGGAAATGTAATGTTCCTAATGTAAATCTTCAAGAATGGGACGGTATGTTGTAGACTAGGAGCTTGCGAATACATAATTTTTTAGTAAGCCGCCTCATAATACACTGAAAGAATGTACTCTTTAGAAGAACTCTTCTGAGAGCTTTCGGATTCGATTCTCTAACACGGCATAATAAGGTTTGTAGTGGTCATAGCCGGAAAGAACATCTGACAAGAAGAGTTGCAATCGCACATTTATTGTATATTTTATTATTTAATTTTCATTTTTAATCGATAATTATTTTTACGTACTACGCCGACTATGACAAAACCTGACACCTGTATGTTTAAAATGTCTTCTTATTTAGAACTTGCACAGTCACCGATTTCTGCCGTAACATTAAAATAATTTCCTTACTACTTACGTAGTAAGGCGAGAATGTAAAAAAAATGAAGAAATAATGATTCACTATCTTTTTAAAACGGCAGTTTGTGACTGAATATGAGGGTGAATGAAAGGAATAAAACTAATGGCTACGCAAACCTACAAGCGAGCCAGAAATCTCCTCATTCTTTGCATCTTTCTTTTCATTATCGTCCTCCTTTTATTTAACATCTACGCGCCCACCCTTTTCGTCCCCTCTTTTCCGTATTATCCGCGCACGTTTTCTTGAACCCTCGCTTCGCTAGTTGCGAGAGGAGTAGAAAGTTAGGCTATTATGACAAAAGGAATTTTACATCGAATTTGTAGTTCGTTTTTCGGTGCAAAATAATTTCTATTGCACGGGAGCGAACGTAGCTGGTTATCCCATTTAATCTACAACGCTCGCTGCTATAATTTATTCTTAATTCAAATAAAACTGGCAAAGGAGTGGGGGTAGGTATTCTGGAGCTCAAGAAAATGTCCGCGTATAATACTTCCGTTGCTGCACCTCAGAGCCCTCTCGCGTGTTAGGCATCGTTAGCACGCCTATCCTTGCCCCTGGGTTGTGACGCTGCCCACGCTTATCGCTTCTCCCACCCATCGCCCTCCCCGAACCATTCGGAATGTTCCAACGCGGCGCTCCACGCGCACCCCTGAACCTGACCGAGGAGATTGCTCATCGCATGAAATGTAAGCCGCACGTATGGCTGGAATGTTTGCGGTTTTATCGTATATTACACATAACCTAATTTATTCAAAACGTTGATCTCTGGGTTTACTTAACAAGAAAGATAGCTTTCCATTTGTACGCGTACAGATCAAATATGTCAGTAGTAAGGTCGTATGCTGTTATATTCCCCAACACGTACCTCTTTCAAAAAAAAGTTAACTTGTAAAATTAATACATCTTGAAAATTTGAACATGAGGCTTGGTCTTGTGTTAGGAAATGACTAATCAGAAGAAAGGTGTACTTGTACCTATAGTTGGAATGTCAGGGGTTGTACATGGTGCGAATTGTTCGTTTGACAGAGTTTGAATGCGCACGTGGAGTTATGTCATGATACTGGGAATTAATTTGCTGATAGTAGAATTTGATGCAAGTTTCTGAATGGACTCGTGGAGAACAATGTAATAAATTCATGGAAGAGTTGCGTGTTCACTAGTTGATGAGATCTGGGCTGGAAATTGCAAGAGTAAATGAAAAAATCCAATTAATAAAATAATGATGAATATTTTAACAATGACGTATTTTCTAGTAGCTGAATACAGGTCAAGAATGTCAGCTGAGCAATCGTCCATCTTTCTCCCAATGCTTAGATCTCCCTTTTTTTTCTCTTTATGAATTAGTTTGTAAACGTAATTTGTCTTCCAATTCAAAACAACGTTTCATTTATCATTAGAAGTAATGCGTAACAGCAAAAGTGGCTGGAAAACATGCTGGTACACCGAATGTGACTTATTAAGTTTTGATAAATCCAATTCACTTAAATTGTCTACTGGTCAAAGCATGTTAACTGCAATCTTTCACTATTTTCAGTGTTTAATTCCCTATATTTGCCTGGATTATTGGTTAATGATTATGGACGCTTCTACTGCTAAGGTCATTAGTCCCACAGTGTAGTGTAAGCTTTTCCTCGGGAGGTGGCGATCTCCTCTCGCTGTATGACTAGATCCGGCGCCTATCTGCCTGTCGGCTACCGAGGTTTTCCCCAACAGGACAACTCCCACCAGCGGGGTAGCGCCCCAGCCGAGACAAGCTCTAAGCTCCTGACCGGTCTCCTGAAATGTTTTGTAGTGTAGTGAATGAAATTTAAGTGGATGTAAGTAAGGGGTGAGAATAGGACAAGGAAGAGGAAGGAAAGTTCGCGCGGGATCCATGGCCCGTCTGTTAGGGTACTGTTTCGGTATTCGCCTGGTGTTGATCGGAGAAACCACGGAAAATCAGAGTAGCCGGACGGTAGAATTCACCTCCAGACAGCGACTGAATTCGACCTAGCTATCTAGCTAGTGTCGAAAATCCTGACACCGTTGGATCTCGAAACGAGGTCCTCCCGCTCAGAGGCACTGCAGTGGCATTGGTTGATGGACTGTGCCACAGCTCCGGGTTATTTGCCTCAATAATACATTAGTAGTCATGTAAAAGAAATTTGTCCTCAAAATATGCAACACCGTTTCCTTACCTTCGGCTCTGATTAAGTAAATTTCTTATCAGAAGAAATGTGTGACTAAAAATGGCTGAATATGGTTACATTCAACGCATTGATATCCGAGTCTTCATAACAACGATGATGAGTTCTTGTGTTGCATGATCAAATTTGTTTGTTACATGGCCATTCTTCTTACCCACTCTCTTTTGTTCCGCAATATTTACTTTTTAAAAATTATTCTCAAATTAAAAAAATATGTCTAGAAAATTGTTTCTCATTGCCATTGACAATTGATTTTTCTGACATCTGTTTATTAATATGCATGAAAAATGGAATTACCTTGGGGAATTACTAATTTGTTGTCCGTTCTTACTTGTCTTAATCGATGAAGAAGTTTTGGTAATTCAAAAGTGCACGATAGGTGGTCTTAACAACAAATAACTTACAATACAAAAAATATAAATATGTCTGACTTCTTGGTATTTTGAATATCACTTGCATACGATCTACCCCACCCAGCGTTTATTAACTTCCTATAACATCCAACTCCTTCTGCAACGTATATTTTCTTGGAGTTAAAGAATGAGAAAAGTAATAATCTTGATCAATAAGATTCTTCGTCTTCTCATTCATCATCATCAATCTTCATAAGTACCACTGCAACCTCAGAAAATAAGCTATTTCTCGAGAAATGTCTGGACCGCATGTCTCGCTTATTCGAAGAAGTTAGAAGCAGAAGGTAAGTCTTCCCAGTCACGTAACGAGACACAGATTATAAGATAAAACAGTAAGAGGATTGGGAGGGGGCTTGGTGGTCTTCAATTGTCCTCTGGAAATTTTACATTTCCTGTGACAGTGGAATGGAACTGGCACCCAAAACAAGTGACATCCAATACTGGCTAAGTCAGTAAATTTCAAAGGGGGTATTTTTTCAGTCCGTCAAGTCATGCTTGTGACAAGTAAAAGAACCCTGGTAGGTTTTTTGGCTTCCGTCACGTATCCGTCCTAAGGGGATCCCACATTTTAACAATCAATAATTCAAACTCTGAGTAAATTCTGTGGTGGCAGCAGAAATTTTGTGGTACTCCATGATAAACTATCTGGGGTCAATGAGGTATCTACCACAATAGTATTAAATGTAATTTTAATATGATTACATATAGCCAGACATGTGTTTCGGGAACACTCTTCCCATCTTCAGTGGTTCTACAATTTACAATTAAATACATAAACAAATTACACATGTATTAACGTCAACAAAATCATATATAAACAGTGAACAATAAAATAATTATTTAAAATTAGTACTTACCCAAGTAACACAGATTAAACGCATAATTTCATGGAAAGTCGTCATACTTTGACATGTGTAATTTGTTTATGTACTTATTTGTAAATTGTAGAATTGTAGAATTGTAAATTGTAGAACCCCTGAAGATGGGAAGAGTGTTCCCGAAACACATGTCTTGCTATATGTAATCATATTAAAATTACATTTAATACTATTGTGGTAGATACCTCATTGATCCCAGATAATAATTCAAACGTTATCCAGTGAGACAGACGTCTGGCAAAAAAAATTAAGTCACTTCTAAGCGTTACAAGAATCGCGTACGAGGCGCACCTGTCAGGAAAAAACTAGAGCTTACCCGAAAAATAGCATGAGGAGAAGGCTTCAAAGGTACGGGTGAAGAAACGGGTGCGCAACACGGCTATTGGCCGTCTCCCCACCCCAGATGCGAACGAAAAATTAAACAAAAAGTCGGAGTTCGTTTTTTTGTGCTAATTGGAAACATTTGAACCAAAGTGCAACTACAAAGTATAGAGCTAAAAACAAACGGATGTAGTGACATTTATTTTATTTTTTATTTTTTAAATTTAATTGTTATTTCAATGAATAGAATAATAAAAAGTATTTTTGGTTTTTTTATTTTACTTCTATTACGTTGCCTAGCAATATTGTAAAAATCTAAAGGCCACGTTAATTTACTCTGCTCGACCGCGCAACCTGCGTGGGTTCTATTAATAGGAATTTCTGGTATCCGAGGTTATAGCCAGCCCAAACGTCTAGGTTTATGGAACCTCCACTGTATTCATACTTGTCCTTCTTCTTGCCATATTAATATTATGTGCCCAAGTTGCTGTCAATTTACTCATCTCTAATGAGATCAACTTTACGAATTTAAGATTTCTACAATACTACTGAAAGGTAAATGAAGTCGTATGTACCCTTTACAACCCCTGGGGGTAAGGGTAAATCGAATGAAGAGAGTCGAGTACGATTTCCGTACGTACCTTCACGAATAGGGCTTTGAAATGAGAGAAAAGGTGTAATTTTGTGAATATACTGTTTTAATGTCGAAAATAAATTTGTCGATATTGATTCCCGATAATAGCAGGACAGTCGATTTTGTTTATTTCATATTAATTCTGACCGAAAACGAATGTAAATTCGATAACTAGCAGATTAAACTTGTCCAATATTGAAGTCGACCTCAATGGAATGCAACAGCAAATCACCTCATTCAACACGAATTCATCCGCCATTTCATTTTGAAAAGGACAATGACACCGTAATCTCTCTTGTTAAGGAAATATTACCAATTAATGAAATGATTCGTGCATAATCTCCTCTACCCAGCTCAGTACACTCGCTCATCGAGCGAGTGTGTTAAGGATCTCATTTCTACAGCACACAAGGGCAATCTGATTCGAAGCTCCCGCTAGCAGGAAACATGGGACTGGCGGATTCAGTGGTAGCGATGGGGGCTGCGGGGACGGCAAAGATAGTGGGGATGGTTGGAATTGTGATGGTGGCAACTGGTTAGGGCTGTAGTGGCGGGTGAGGGCAATGAGGGAAGCGGTACGGTGAAGTAGTGGGAGCGAGGGATGGGGGGTGACGGTGAGGCGATGAGGGCAATGGGGACGGAGCATAAAGTTGGGAGCGACGAAGACTGTGAGAACGCTGGAGACGATAGGAGCGGCGGCTGCCGCTGCAATGGTAGGGTCGGACACGGAAGGCACGGTGGTAACAGGGGGGGGGGGGGGGTGGAGGAAACGGGGAGAAGTGGTATCAGGCGGGCGCGGCCTGGACTGTGGGAGCGGGCTGGGTGGTGGGAATGGTGATCGCGGTGGGAAGCCTGTGGGAAGGGCCTGGAACGTTGTGTCGATGAGAGGCGGTTGTGGGTGACGGAGTGGGCTGCGCGGGTTGGGGTGGGGGCGCCTTGCATGCACGCAGCTCCATCACGTGCGTCACCCGATGCGCTTTAATATTTCAGGAAGTCCCGCAAAGCGAGTGTCACGTGACGGCGCGCGTCGATACTGTCACGCCCGTGGCACACAACTGAACACAACAAACAGCAAGGTAATTTTTCACGGGAAAAAGTTGAAACTAATTGAACGTCGCCGAATTTGAAACTTGTTGTGTAGCAACATGTATTCTTTGTATTAATTGTAGCGGTTGTATAAAATATTATATTGCAAATTATGTTCTCCTAAAACTTCCGATTACGTAGGTTAATTACTCTTCATCAAATATCTTGAAATCTATCACATCGCATTTTCTAATATATTCTAAAACTTCCTTCGTAAGTAAAATGACGTTTTTGTTGCTTATGAGATCAATAATATGCTTAGAAGAAAATAATCCCTTGATCTAAATGACATTCTATAGCATTCTTTGTTATACCAACGGTAACAGTTAAGCGCCAACACCCCACAAAGTGATTTCAACCCAAACTAAACTATTTTCTAATCAATCTAGCTCAACGTGGGAACTTGCAAATTTGAGAAGGTATTACTATTCTGCCCTATTTCGCAGGTGTAGTTTTTCACATATATTTACATCTCTTTTTAAAACAGGATCGTCCGTTTTCTGTCTCCAATATTTTTTGTTGTTCTTGTTGTTACTGTGTGTATGAAGGGAATCAGTTTCCATGAAACGTAGAACATTGTGTCACATGGCCATCGGATATGCTGGATTTGCTAACTTTCCTGAATTAATATTTATCTCTTAAAAGTGGAGCTTGTGACTGAAGAGTTAGTTAATGAAATGCATAGGATATTTTTCAAAGAAATATCCAGAAAATTTTGATGAAGAGTTATGTGGGTGATGCGAATTACCCAGAAAGGAATATATAAGAAAGTAAAACGGTTGGATAATTTTTTTTTCGAATATCGGTGTGAATATTAAAATTAAAAAAATAGTATCTGTAAATATTATTATAGTTGTCCACTTAGGTAAGCTTGACGCCTACGGGTCACAAATTACCTTCATTTCAGGGACAGATTTGCTGATTCTCTGTTAATCCGTGTCCATTTCTGGCCGTTCCGAAATATGACCAACTATTGGCCTGCACCAGGAAAAATGCTAATGAACAAAATCATATAAATGGTTTTCCAAGAAGTAGCACGCACAATGGTCAAGAACTCTAAAGTACTGTCGTATTACACTGTCATAAATTAAATATTTTTAAAAATTAACAGTCTTCTCGAAAGGAGCTTTTTTATTGAATGATTAGAGATTCCGGGCGCTTCAACTACTAAGGTCATAAGTCTCGTAAATGTCCTACATGTTTTCATCACGGGAGGTGGCGGTGACCTTCATCCGCTGGCTGGCGAGATCCAAGCCAACCTACGTCGGCTCGCGGGGCTTTACCCCAACGAGCTATCTCCCAACAGCGAGACAAAATTCAAGCTCTCGACTGATTTCCCGAACTGTGTGATAGTGTAGAGCGTGCAAGTGTCGGTATAAGTAAGGGGTGAGGATAGAACCAGGGAGAAGAAATTATACTCCAAAATGTAATTTGTGTATTTGACCACTTATAATGTTGTAAAGGTATAAAATAAAATGCACCGTCTAAAGTCAGTAAAGTCATTATTACGAAGTACCTTTCAACTAAATAACGGACAATTTATTGGGAAATTTTATCATTATTTGAGGTCGTAATTTGTAATTAGAATCAGAATTCAGCCTAAAAAAGTGTACTTAAGTTTGGAAATAATGAATTGTGTTAGTGCTCTTCATCGACTGTAAATATTGCATGCTAATACGTACAGGGATGGGAATGGTATTAATTTGGGATCAGGTAATAATAGCACATGGCGCACCACATAGAACATTCAATATATTTTGCATAATCTTTAGGATTAGTGGCATTGACGAGTGAGTGAATCATCAACCATTTTATTTTACCTTTTAGCCCAGGTGCTTCTTATCCTCACCCAACCCGGCTGCCGCTAGCATGCCACATGTATTTTGTGACTGCAAAATAAACAATTTATATTTACCTTTAAGCATTCCTGGATTTCCATGGTATTCTTGTTCAATTCCGATTTCTTCATAGATTATCACAGAAGAATTATTTACGTAATATAAATTATAATTTCACAATATTTTCCAATATCTAATTCAATAAATCGTTGAAGGATAGTTTTTTAACCAACCTGTCAATAAACATAAAAGTCAAATAGTTAAACACAATAAAATGATAATTGAATACACATTAATGCATCTTTTCGTAGGATAAATTATCCATTTATTCGAAGATTTATGAACAATCATTTTTGTAGCGTTAAAAAACATTTTTACAATTTGATATCTGTTCTCTTTTGGCAAATAAAGTTTATTGCTTCCAAATACAAACATATGACAGCAAATGTAAACCACGCATTGCAACTCATGTCTGGAGAAATCCGTTTATAATTCACATGAATACTCTAATAGACAATAACTACCATTATTGTAATGACATATTTATTACCAAGCAATTTAAAGTAAAAAATTAGATATAATAATTCATTGGTCAGTTACTGGAGGTATTCTAAAACTATCTTCTGTTCTCAATTCTATTCATCTGTTTGCATCTGTAAAGTACATTTTCCTCTCAAAACCTGATTGCGAAAGACTGAAAGCCAACATGTAAAATGCTTAATTTTTATTGTTAAAGACATCGGGAAACTGCCTTATAAGTTCATACTTCCATTATGAAGGTAAATAATTTATAATCTTATGTTAATTATGAACGCAGAAATACGCCTAATATTTTGACTTCATTGAACATTTTTGAGAAAATATAAGAATAAACTGCGAAACAAATTGCAAATTGTTATACAAATTGCAAAGCTGCAAAAAAAATTGCGAAATAATCTGCATTTTCATTCGTTTTCTACCGAAAAGAATTTTTCCTGGAGTGTAAAGTAACATTTCATATGCAAATCGATTGATTTGGGAAACAAAGAGTCATCGAAAAATAGTTATCGCTAGTGTAAGTTATGTTTTCGTTTTCTTTGCACAATGTTACCAGATCCAGACTTCATTTTATTCCCTTTTTTGTCTTTTTCATTGGGTATGTTCTATTTGTTAAGTCAAAAGGGAGCAATTATAAATCCGGCAACGCACTTCCCCATGCTCACTAATGTCACGCATTGAATAATGGTATTTTGCTGCAATATTTACCACTCTGTTCCAAAAGTATTCGACCATCATTCATGTCTTCCTGCCTGACAATTTTAGCGCTCTCTGTCGGGTACGAATGCCAATTGTAATGCTTCCCAAACCCCCTACATACCGCAGATTTCGTCGGGACGCCTTAAATTTATGCGCAGCATGCATTGTTAACAACTTGTTTTTTACGTTCGTTGCATTTTGCTATTGTTAAAAATACGAAAAGATTGGAGCGACGAATTTGCGTTAGTTTTGCTTCAGACTAGAAAAAGGTTGTGCAGAGACCATCGAAATGATGAACTCGGCATTTGGGGACGAGTGTATGAGCAAAACTCAAACAAAATAGTGGTTTAAAGATGGCCACACATCTGTTGGTTGAAAACCCACGCTCTGCGCTAGTTATGACGACAAAAAAACGGATAATATCGAACGTGTGCGACTTGCGATCAATGAAGATCGACGATTGACTGTGTGAGAACTAGAACGTGATCTTGGAATAGCGGAAACGAGTGTTTGAGAGATTTTATATGCAAATTTGCAAATGGTTCCCGTGCGTAGGAAATTCATTCCGAAATTGCAAATTGTTCAGAAGAAAAAACTACGCCTTGAAATCAGGACAATTTAGAAATGGTAAATAATAATGAAAATCTGCTTCAAAAGATTATAACTTTCGATGAATCGTGAGTTTATGTTTATGATCCCGAATCAAAACAGTCTTCGCAGTGGAATCTGCTGTAAGAGTAATGACCGATAAAAGCGAGCCAAAGTTGGACAAATTTCAAGTAGTTGCTGATTTTTCTTTATTATGAGGGTGTTGCTTATCATAAAAATGCCCCTAGAGGTCAGATGATCAACAAGGAATATTATCTTCAAGTTATGAAAAAACAGCGTGATGCAATTCGAAGAAAACGACATTAGTTTTGGTCAAGCGGTGATGGATCCTTCATCACGATAACGCGCCAACGTTTGCGTCATACATCGTGTAGCAATATTTGACAAAGATCAAGGTCCTTCAGCCTCCGTAGAGTCCTCACGTAGCTCCCTGCGACTTCTGGCTGCTCCCAAGATTGAGTGCCGCAGGTACGATGCCAATTCGACCACAAAGATACAATCGGAACTAAAACGACGATCGCCCTCAAGGAGCCTTTCGGAGCGTATTTTTCAACCAAATGTGGACTGTGGGAATTCTGATGTGCTGTTGTTGACATTCTTAAGAAAAGAAATAAAAGAGATCATCTTCGTCAACATATTAGTTTTATTAAGATAGGCTTGACGACTTTGAACATCAGTCTGCTGCTTTCGGCAAAAGTCGGTAGACTGTCGGCACAGACTAGACCTGCACAATCTACCGACTTTTGCCGAAAGCAGCGAGACTGACGATGACGACAAAGTCGTCGAAAGCTGGCTATCTTAATAAAACTAATATGTTGACGAAGATGATCTCTTTTATTTCTTCTGAAATGTGGACTGCTTCGATTGATTCTACCAACCCGTTGACGCAGAATAACAGCAGCTGGAAAATATGAAGGGAGGTAGGATACTTTTGGGACAGACCTTGTACATAAAGATTATGGACTAGAATTTGTGACCCTGCACATGCTAACGAACAAGCAAATATTGCTGGGAAACCACACTGTAAAAATATTGTAGCAATAATAAGCAATAAATTTTCTCCTGCGGGTTTTTTATTTCGGATTCCAATGCACATTTCCAACCGTTACTGCCATACTTTTCACATATTCCGGTAAAACATTCCTGTGAAACATCAGTACATTTCGTAAAATTACTGCAGTTGTAGATTGGGGACTTATAAACTATGTTTCTGCACAAACTATGCCGTTGCCGTCCCCTCTCTCCCGAAATCCTCGACTTCTT
Source organism: Teleogryllus oceanicus (assembly GCA_964035755.1). Lineage (NCBI taxonomy): Eukaryota > Metazoa > Arthropoda > Insecta > Orthoptera > Gryllidae > Teleogryllus > Teleogryllus oceanicus. The sequence continues at coordinate 170,089,337 of CAXIVR010000003.1, forward strand.
CACAATGTCACTCTCTTATTTTTCATGTCAGGTACTCGAAGAGGTGCGGATGTGAAGCTCGCCATAGCGCGTCTGAGGGTAAAAGTTTCTGGCGGATCGGCCAATCAAATTGAACTTCCACCGCAGACGGGCAAAAGTTGAAGCGCTAACTTACCTTTATCTTAAGGGTATATAAAATGGTGAATATCAGAGTAATATAAGGTGTTTCACAATTTTCATCTCACGGAACATGTCCCTCATAACATTAATATCTAAGAATTCTTTCAGTCATTAATTACGTAAAATTACTCCTAGGCTTATTTACATGATTAAAATCTTGACTTTTATTTTCACTGATGCCACTGCATTCCTGCAATCTGCGGCATCCTAGTCATCATCTTAAGGGCCATTCTTCACGACCGGTACTCAACCAGAAGGCTCGCTGGAGCACGTCGTGGGCCGTCAGCGAGTGAAAGGTGCTTACTGTACACCCGAGCCTCCATGTACGAGGCTGACGCATAGGGTAATGAAGCCGCGCCTAACACTTTGAACAATAAAATATAACAAACTTTCTTGAGCTAATCTCCATTGTCTCCAAGATTTCTTAACCAACATTTGATAGAGAATGTACTGTTCCACGTTCCACTTTGACTCTAATAATTCACTCGTGAATTATTGGAGGAATATACTGTATAAGTAATCATATAATCGTCAAAGCACTCTTGACTCAGAGGCTGCCGGACAGGTCACGCCGGCCCACATGGGATGCTCTTCTCCGCAGTCAGCCATTTTTTAAACTCTTGATCAACTTGGTAGGTTGAGGAGATTTAGACCTGCATATATCAATGAAGTTCCCTAAATTTTTGGTATCCATACACACACACACATCAACATTTTTACAGGTCCACAGGGCCAATTTCACTCTCCATTAATGAAAAATCAAAAATCACTCTCTTCACGGCAGGTCTTTGAACACTCGATCCCTTACTGTCTTCATGGCAGTAATTAACTGTGAGTAAAGATGCGGCACAGGTTGACAAAAATTTAGCCGACGCTTTCATTAATAGGCCCTTCGGTTTACTGTTGAGCACTTACCAAAATAAACTACAATCAACGTATCTCACAGACCTTTACTTCAATGATTTCGGCACTGCCCTCAATTAGGTATCAATAAATTGCACCAAATTAACCTCATAATTTGAGAACAAACAGAAATGTGCTTCTCCAACCAAGAATTTACAATACCCATAATATACGAGACAATGCATAATTTCACATCAATACTTCAAAGGTTCCATTCCAACTCTCTTCAAGGAAGATTCAGCAGCATGTATGGCGGTCGAAGAACAGAGACGGGTAAAGGCTAAAGGTCACATCGCCAGCCTACACGGGCTACAAACGGCGACGAACAGTTAACGCCGTCGAACCTGGTGAGAGCCTTTCCGAACTACATCTCTTCTTGTAGTCCGTTCTGTTGTCTATCTCCACACACCGTCATTGCGGTAGATCCACGCTTAACCTCTCTTCACGGCAGGGTACTCCAGCAGGTTGAGCCGTCGGAGTCCGCCGTGATGCGTCTCTTCATGCCGACTTACTCATGCTTATTTTCTCTCGACATCTACTTACACTCACACACCCCTCATTTGTCCACACCTAACCTCTCTTCACGTCCAACAGAACACACGACGGATAAAGGCTGCGGACAGGTCGCGCCGACACACATGGGTTGCTCTTCTTTTTTGTCAGAATTTTTTTTGTTTCGTGATCAACCCGGCAGGTTGAGGATATTTCGCACTAGGTTTCTCCATGTAGACCGCAGTACATTCTATCTCTTCTCCCTCCATGCACACCATTTCCACAGATCTACACTTAACCCTTCTCGAGCAGGTAGGGTTGTCTGAGGACACCGTGGCGCATATCTCCATGTGGTCCTCTCTATTTTCCATCTCGACATCCACACTCACCGTAATTTGTCCACACCTAAGCTCTCTTCCCAGTAGGAGCTCGAGCAGGAAACCCTGGCATGGAGAGAACGCCTTGGTTGGCGAATCTTTCCATGTCTTCCGCTCAATTTTCTATTTCTACCCAAACACACCATCATTTCGACATGTCTACACCCAACTTCAATTCATGGCAGGTGCTATAGCTATCGGAGCCCGCCGTGGCGCCTCTCCATGTCTTCCCCTCAATTGTCTATTTCGCCCCCTACACAAACACCCCATCATTTCCTCCAGCCCTCACACCTAACCTCACTTCACGGCAGGTACTCGAGCAGGTAGGGCCTCCGGAGCACGCCGTGGCGCGGCTGCGGGTAGAACGCGGCGGCGGGCGCGGGCTGGGCGTCCACCACGGGCTTGACGCGCGTCACGCCGGCCTCCGCGCCCTTCTCGTCGCGCGGCGCCTGCATGAAGTAGGGCGTGAGCGTGAGGTCGAGCGGCGGGCGCGGCGCCGTCTCCGCCTCGTGCTGCAGCCGGCGCAGCTCGTCCGCGTCCCGCAGCAGCATGCAGCACGCGCGCATCGTGAAGTAGTACACGATCTCCACGCCCGACAGCAGGCTGAAGCCCAGGAACAGCCCCGCGATGCCGCCGAACGACACTGCGCAACAGTCACGGCGCTCATTACGACAAAAAGAAAGGCAGAACGTGAATAAACGAATGAATGCATGAATGATTTGAAAAATGACACGAACGACACTCTGCAACAATCACGCCTTAGATTACGAGAAAGAAGGAAGCAGAACGTGAATAAACGAATGAATGTTTGATAAATGACGCCGAACGACACTGCGCAACAATCACGCCTTGCATTTACGAAAAAGAAGGAAGCAGAACGTGAATAAACGAATGAATGAATGTTTTGATGAATGACGCTGAACAACCCTGCACAACAATCACGCCTCAGATTACGAGAAAGAATGAATGAATTCGTAAAGAATGAGTTCGTAAATACGCAGTCACGTTATACGCAGTTCTAACTGTATTTTTAACGTAAAATAAAATTTAAAAAACAAACTAGTGGAGCTAAAATAGCACGTACTTTCTCGCCATTAGCAATGGAAATTTAATAGTTTGAAGCGTAAATTAAATAATTTCAGACATTAGATTTTTGCTGAAAAATTAAAATTAAAATATATTTGGGGCATTGAATTCCTTGTATGAGGTGTGCAGTGTATTCACGAACAAACGGGATGAGGTTTTTAGCCTTACAACATACTTCTGAAGCAATAGGCGAGAAAGTAAAATATTTAAAAGGGTATAAATAATACGACACCTAATAGCGTTGTTAGACAAATGCAATTACATCGAAAATATATAAGTACGTGAATAAACATGAATGAATGTCTTGATAGCGCTGAACAATACAGTGCAACAATCACGCGTCGCATTACGACGAAGAAGAAAGGCAGTACGTGAATAAACGAATGAATGAACGAACGAACGAACGAACGAACGAACGAACGAACGAACGAACGAACGAACGAACGATCGAACGAACGAACGAACGAACGAACGAACGAACGAACGAACGAACGAACGAACGAATGTTTTGATAAAGGACGCTGAACAACACTGCGCAACAATCATGTCTCAGATTACGAAAAAAAAGGAGTACGGGAATGGGTGAATAAAGGAATGAACGAGCGAATAAACTAATGAATAAACGGATAAACTTTCCCTAAAGACCAAATTAGAAGATTATAATCGGCTGAAATGAAATTTCTTCCAACCATAGAAAATGTCTTGTTCTCAAGAAAAGTGAAAAAATTAGAAACGAACTAAACATTTTAAGTTAGGAGCAGACTGAACAAGTCTAATCCTTACAGTTGATGTTGATGATGATGATAAACGAGTAAACGAACGAAGGAACAAATGAACGAACGCATGAATGAATGAATGACTGCCATAATGAGGCCGAACGTCACTGCACCACAGAGGACTTCACACCGTGCTGAAGACTCGGATTATTATGAAATTTTACCAGCATGTTCATCACCTTATAAAATGCATATAAGTAAATTTTAAGTGTTGCGAAGCACTATAAGTAGTGCTTTTGCGATGAGTACCGATGAGTAACGATGAGTACGAGCGATTAGTACCTTTCAAAACTTTAGGACCTTTATAAAATTTTACGATCTTTCGTGACCTCCTGCCCGGAGAGGATCAATTGGCTCGAAAAGCATGCAGGGTGATAAGAAATGTTTTTCGGAGTAGGAACATTTCGGAGTAGGAAGACAGAAAGGTCAGTGCCCTACCGAGAACCTGTGGTACTGATTTGAAGACGCTATCGTATTAGATCTTCATAGAAATTTAGAAATTAAAATAATATATTACTTCCAGTTGACGCATTTCCATTATATAATTAATTCAATTGTCTTCTTTTTTCTAGGTAAGTGCAACTTATTTTACTTGCTGACAATACACAACACAGAATATAACTTACCTAAAAGATCAACCCAGCCGAACAGAACTTCTCTCTTGTAGCGTACAATCGGCCACGAAACAAAACTCATTTCGATGTCGTTTGACTTTCGTCTGAAAAATTAATATTTGCAGTTTGTAAGAACTTATATCTCAATAGAAAGAAATGTTTTAATGAAATATAATAATTGTTTTATTTTCATAATAAACGAACTGGTACGCGATTAGGCAAGTGTACCATATTTTCGCTTGGTGTTGGTAAATCCGACAGGAAAAATGCTCAAAATTAACAACTTAATACTTACGAAGGCCCATCTTCCAGTTTCTCCACTTCGTACACAGTGTTCATGCATCCGAGTTCACATTTGCAATTTTTGCTTTCATCCAGTAATTTTGCTGAAACAAATTCATCTAATAAGTCTCCCTTTCTTGCTAATGCATTGCTTGAAAAAATACACATCATTGCATGACTTACCGTTGTTTTCGACCAAACAACCGAGGTCATCCACGCCACATATCTTCTTATTCTCTATAAATGACAATAGTTTCGTTTAAAATTGCCTTGCATTTTCAAATAATAGGACACAATATGTAAATTAAGAAAAACTAATATAATAAATTATGCAATGTAAGAAACGTTAGCGACAAAAGCGCTAAATACTATTTTATATTCACACATGATTTTTTTTTCATGAATTTGGTTGAGATGTGGAGCTTACAAGCAAATATTTGACAAAACAAATGACGTGTTAAAGACTATGGTTTTTTCATCGGAGAATCAGCAGACATAACTTTTGGTAAATGTTCTTATTGAAACAAACTTCAAATAAAAAGTAAGGAGTTACATCAGCACATACTTTCTCCTTTCATTCGAAACGGGTACAAATTTGATTTTGGACATTATATCATACTAACACAATTGTCAATTCTGAAAAAACTCAAGCGATAGAATTGATTATGATTTCGTGTCGATTGATTGCTTGATTAGTGATTCCGTGCACGCCAACTACTTAGGTCATTAGCTCCGTAATTGTAATGCACGTTTTCCTAGGGATGTGGCGGTCATCTTCTCCCGCTGGTTGGCGAGATCCGGCGCCGACCTACCGTCGGCTAACGAGTTTTCCCTCATCCAGGACTCTCCCACCAGCGGGGCACCACCCCAGCCGGGACAAGCTCTACGCTCCCGACCGGACTCCCGGAATATGTGGTTGTGTAGTGCTTGTTAGAGTAAGTGTGTGTAAGAAGTGAGGATATAAGTAGGAAGGGAAGGAAAGATCGCGCGTGGTTCGTGGCTCGTTTGATAGGGTATTGCTCCGGCATTCGCTTGGTGTTGATCGAAAAAAAACACAGAAAACAACTGAGCCGCCGGCCGCTAGAATTCTCTTCCAGACAGCAACTGAATGCGACCTAGCTCACAAGCTAGTGTCGACAATCCTTCCGCCGCCAAGTGACGTCAGCTGGGCGTTACCGCTCCTGGCGAGAGAAGAAGGCAACCGGTGTGAGCTGGCCTGGCCTGTCCGCGCGCTGCCGTCACGCCCGAGCAAGCGGGTAGGGACTCGCCACCGACCCTACTCCGCAGCTAGTCGGCGAGCCAATAGCCCTAGCGGGCTCTAAAAGGGTTCCGACCCGACGCCATGGCAAATAGCGAGTGGCAGTGTTAGCGATTGTATCCTGGCGAGTGAATTGGCGAGAGAGGTGTGAAGAGCAGCTACGACGACGACCTGTGCTACTGACGTGGAACACTCTTGTGGATATTCGACGACTTGGCTGATTTTGGGACTTTTCTGGACTACAACACACGGCTTCGCTTTGGTACATTCTTCTTGTGATTCGGCACTTCAGAAATTGTACCTGACTTGAATAAAAATCATTTTAAGAATTCTTGCTTTACAACACGGCTTCGCTTTTGGTACATTCTTCTTGTGATTCGGCACTTCAGATGTTTTTAACGGGCGCGTCACCTCGCCCGAAATATGGTCATATATGTATATGGTGGAATATGCTCATGTATATGGCCATTCGTACGGTAAGAGTGGTCTATGCTTTTAAAACGGGAGACGGCGGTGTTGTGATGGAAGACGACTTCAGGCGCCGACCTTCACGTCGATTTGAGGAGCTTTTCCGTGCAGGGATCTCTCACCAGTGGGTCATCGTCCCAGACGCACAATCTCTACGCTCCCAACCAGTCTCCTGGCATGTGTGATTCTGTAGCGCATGTGCGAGTAAGTGTGTGCTAGTAAGGGGAGAAAACAGGAGAAAAAGGGGGAAGGAAACATCGCGCGCGGTCCGTGGCCAGGTTATTAGGGTGCTGCTCCGGTATTTGCCTAGTGTAGATCGAAGATACCACGGAAAACTACCGATCAGAGCAGCCGCTCGCTGCAGTTTTCCTCCAGCCAGTGGCTGAATTAGACACATTACGCATTTTTTTAATAATTCAAATGTCGTGTGGACAGGTCGTAACCTTCTCCAGATCAATCGGAGAATGTTATAACTGACGAATTAAAACACAATTTTGCTGTCCCAGGGACCCATAAATGGCCTATTTCAACCAAAATATCGACCACCTCCTATGTTACATCTATTATTTAGTTTGTGAGGTAGTCTTCGATAAGCTTTCTGTTGAATGTTCTCTTCTCGTATTACGACTTTATTAAACTCGAAACTCAGCGCAAGGTCAGGACATCATGTCTACTTCATTCAATCGAAGGTTTAGTGTTATGTTCCGAAAACAAACATAGAATGCAAATCCACAGTGATTTATTCACCGCATGTATACAACAATGAAAATTCACACTATGATCCAGCTCGCCAGAAACAAGTAGCCGGCGTACATATAAAATCTCTTGCCACGACGCACTCAAACCAATGAAACGACGCAGTGACACGCACCGAATTTCACCTCTCCACATAGCACGTCACACGCAGTTTTAATCGTTTTTTTATGTAAAATATATAAATAATAAAATAACTTTCGACCCGCTGTAACGTAGCAGACTAGCTCTCTGATCCCTTTATGAGAGACTGTCCCGCCTGACGACCATGACAACAGATTATCATGATGCCATATCGACATGTGAAAGTTGTTATTAGAGAATCATCAGCTGTTTTCCGCAAACGACACGCGGATGATATGCTCTGTACAAATCCTATACCATCCATGTATATTATGTACAAATTAAATGTACACTTATGAGAATCCTGTCGTCTTTTTTCACGACGCTACACCGTCACTATACGTTTGCAGTATATCCATGCTCTCCATTCGAGCACTCGTCTCACTATGCCCACCCGTGCCGAATGCATCTACTGCCCCAACCGGTGCTTGCGGTCTCCTTTTGCACTTGCGGGAACGTCGCGCCCGAGACTCGCCACGCGCCTCTGGTTCCGGTGGCTGCCTTTACCAGGGCGAAGAGCCCCCAAAACACGCTCTACCCTGCACCGTGAGCGGTAGCTTCGTGCATCAACTGATGGATGTCACTGCAGCGCCTCTCATCGGGAGGTCCTAGTCGCTGTCTGGAGGAGGATTCTAGCGGCCGGCAGCTCTGATCGCTAGTTTTCCGTGGTTTCTCCGATCAACACCAGGCGAATGCCGGAGCAGTACCCTAACAAACGGGCCACGGACAGCGCGCAATCGGTTCTTCCTCTTCCTTGTCCTATCTTCTCCTCTTGCACACACACTTACACTACACTACCACATATTCTGGGAGACCGGTCAGGAGCCTAGAACTTGTCCCGGCTGGGGCGGTGCCCCGCAGCTGGGAGAGCCTGGCTAGGGGGAAACCCCACTAGCCGACGGTAGATCGGCGCCGGATCGCGCCATCCAGCGGGGGAATATCACCGCCATCTCCCGAGAAAAACATGCATTACACTAACGGGACTAATGATCAAAGCAGTTGACATTAACCCGGAAACACGAAAAAATCAAATCAAATCAACGCTCTACCCTGCAATTTAAACTGGCCCAACACAGATTCCGCTTTTAACTCCTTCCTCCTTCAGAGTAGATCGGAAGCTTTCAAATCATTGATTAATTTGAACTCAAAATTTTAAAAAAATTGATAAATTCAAGACAATTTAAAAAGTATCTATGGTATTTGCCGGCTGATTTATGCTCAGAGCTAACATTGCGACTGACTCTATAGTGACTCTGACCGTGAGGTCCTCGGGTTCGAGTCTTGATGGTGGAGGGTTTTCGGCTCTACGTAACCACCTAAGTAGAATTCAGCCGTTGTTTGGAGGATAATTGTAGGGACCGACTACTCTGATCGGGAGTTTTCCGTAGTTTCTCCAATCATTGCCAGATTACAGAAGCAGTATCCTAACGAACTCTCAATGAACCGCGCGCGATTTTTCCTTCCTCTGCTTTATCCTGTTCTCTCTCACTAGACACACACTCGTACATGCGATCTCCTTCTACTTATGTCGGGGGATCAATCGGGAGTTTAGGGCTAGTCCCGACTGGGGCTAGCTGGTGCCTCGCTTGGTGAGATTCCTTGTGGAAGAAACACGAAAGTCACCATGTATGTCGGCCCTGGATCTCACCAGCTTGTGAAGGAGGAACGCCTCCACCACCCGGAGTAAAATATTCACTACACAATCAGAACTAATGTCCGTATTAGTTCCAGGCAACATCAATCAAATCGAATCTAACAGAATCGAATTGAAGAGAATTGAATCGAACCAAAGGAAGTAGATTTGAAGGGAATCGAATCAAATCAGATCAAATCGAGACAAATCGGGGCAAATCGGGGCAAATCGGTTCAAATCAGGACAAATCGGGACAAATCGGGACAAATCGGGACAAATCGGGACAAATCGGGACAAATCGGGACAAATCGGGGCAAATCGGGGCAAATCGGGACAAATCGGGGCAAATCAGGAGAGCAAATCGGGAGAGCAAATCGGGAAGCAACATGTCTCTCACTGATAGTGGCGTAGAAGAAGGGCACGCAGCCGCAGAGCTTGAGCAGGCGGCGCAGGCGGCACTGGCTCATGCACGAGGTGTACGTGTAGATGGAGTCGGTGTCGAGCTTGATCTCGTCGGGGAAGACGCAGCGGCGCTGGCGGATGGACAGCTGGCGCGCGTCGGACGTGGTGTACGTCTGCTTGGCGGAGAAGGACAGCTTCTTCAGCTGGTACATCCACTCGTGCTGCGGGGACACGTCCACGATGGGCGCTTCGTCGTTGCTCTGGATGTACACCTGCGATGCACAAGAAGCTCAGATGATGTATTTTCTCACAACTACACCCAACTTCTCTTATACGAAAATATTTTTTACTTGTAGTTGCAAGCTATATTTTACATCCATAACCTTTATTATATTCCTTCCATCACCTTTTATTTTTTAGGTTTGCTAAATCAAAATACATCGTTTTCTATTATCTCATATTAACATTCGTTAAAGAAACGTTCATATTCCGTAAAATGTGTCTTAAGTCAAAATTCATATTTTATATACATGTACGAAAACCCATCGTTCGCAAGGACTTACCAGGATGGGCTCCACGGGTCCTTTTTCCGGGAAACGCTGAATGTCCACTTTCAGTGCCCACTTTTCGTCCGTCTCGCGAATGTAACGCGTAGTGAATGAGTCGTCACTGAAAAGCAGTCAGTACAGTTCACTCTGTGAACATCGTTAAGTATAAGAACATTTTACTTCAGAGAGCGTTTGAAAGGTTAACAGAAAATAAGGGTTACGTGAATTGTTTCAAATTTATGTGCTCAATTGATTTGTGTGTTTCAATGCATATTAGCTTGTTTGTGGTTCTATTTCAATATGTTAATTTTATAAATGTCAGCCATAAATGCAACCACTTCCTAATTGTATCAGTAACATCCGCTATTGATTCATTTCTACAATTGTGCAAATCAAACCAGGCATGGTAAATAGGTTTCAAAGTTTGAAGTTTATGCATCCAGTAACATCAACACCTGTGAAACCATAGTTTGAATTTTGATTGCATCTTGACTTACTTGTTGGCGACGTACGCGAGGCGCGAGTTGGACACGTAGCAGAAGCCCACCTCGGTGGGCATGGGCAGGAAGTAGTTGCAGCAATCGATGATCTGCGCGCGGAGCTCGCACTTCAAGAACATGCCCTCGCACGTCTTGACGAACTGCGAAAGAGAAAATGTTCATGCACATACCACGTTTGACCGGTAATCTGTTGTACTTCCTCAAATACATGCATGCATGCATGCATGCATGCATGCATGCATAAATAAATAAATAAATAAATAAATAAATAAATAAATAAATAAATAAATAAATAAATAAATAAATAAATAAATAAATAAATAAATAAATAAATAAATAAATAAATAAATAAATAAATAAATAAATAAATAAATAAATAAATAAATAAATAAATAAATAAATAAATAAATAAATAAATAAATAAATAAATAAATAAATAAATAAATAAATAAATAAATAAATAAATAAATAAATAAATAAATAAATAAATACATAATTAAATGAAGAAAGAAAGAAAAAAGAAAAAGAAAGAAATAAGATTGAATTAATAGCTTATGTGCATGGCTTAACGTAGTTTCAACTCAACTGCCCACGTGGCCGAGTGGGCTACCGCGATCCCTAGCTGCAGTCTTCGCAGCATCGCTTTCTCGGCGTCCGGCGAAATCTAACATACATGGCCTTATTCAATCTCTCTGGCAGCCGAAGCAGGGCTAGTAGGTTGGTTCATGCTGTGCGTACCAGTACCCCAAAAGAACCGTCAGGTTCAACACAACACGTACTAAACAAAGCTGTAGCCCAGTATTATATTAAAAATGTGACGACGTATGTGTTTCCTTACAAAAATGGGAAACGAACAACGGCTGCTTGTCCGGTGGAGTACGCCGGTCATAAAAAGATAATGAACGTGCTCTCCCACAAAATACCTTCCTGCCAGCCTCCTTCCCTGTCCTCCTCAAGGCCCACTACTTCTATGGTGAGAGCTGAGCACTAGTGTAACAAATAGAACATTGCGCTCTCCACCATATTGTAGGCAAGTGCGGGTGCGGTCATATAATGCCGTGAATCTTAATGCTCTTTTCACGGGATATTACGGATTCAAATTTTGAAAATCATATTGTAAATGTCCCTATCAACTATGGCGAATAAATTACGAAGAATTTAAATGTTATTTGTAAGTAATTGGAAATAGCTGTTAGTAATAGCTGTAAGTAAATGATCGACTTGCCATTAGCGACCTTTCAACCCTTATCGAATAAATGTTCTGTTATGTTATTTTTATTTTTATGTTTGTGAAATTATAATTCCCCAATACTTTTGTAAATAAACGGAACATAAAGAACGGCTTAAAAAAGAACAAACTGACAATAGAAAATTCTTCAGTTACAATTATCTGTGTCACTTATGTTACATTCAGCTAGTAGCCACAAAATGCCAGTTCTGTACAAACAAACACACAAAAATCGTACCAGTAAGTAAACACTTCAAACAATTAGAATTCTTTCCGGCTAACAGATCAATTGAACGAAATAAAAATACGATTCCAAAAGAAATTTCAACTAAGATATTTTTACCATTATTGCATCGTTTTTGTTGTCTTCCGTAGCTAATGCATAATTTCTTTTTGTGAAACATCGATTCAAATCTTTCTGCAGGGGCAGCGGAGATCTTGTGGTAATCTATGATAAAATATCCGGGATATAAGAGGTATCAAAGTAATGACTGAATTTTCTGCACAGTAATTTTATATAACCTACTATGGTGGTTGATACCTCTTATATTCCGGATATTTTATTCAAATAATTATTTAAAGTGAAAACGATTTAAGTAAAGCTTGGCACACACACACACACAACTTAATTGTCCAGAATGCAGTGAAATGATCAAAACTCATGTAATGTGTCTTCCAAATTTTTAATAATGTAACCAAATTTTCAAATGAATAAAATACTTTGGGTATTATACTTCGATTTTTCTATAGTGGACGATGTCATTAGGCCATTGTTTCATCTCCTGCCTTATAAAATTAATATTTTTAATTAATTAATGAAACATCCTTCTGAACGGGGCTCGTGGCCTCAGAAATGTGCTTACCACTGTTAAAAAGAATTATTATATAAGACAGAAGGTGAAACCTAATGTCATCGGCCACTGTAGAAAAATCGAAGTATAAAATATATTTATATATTCTTACTCACTGTGCAGGTATGCTGTGACTAAATTAAAGTATACTTTTCAATCACACCAAAAATTTTAATTTGTTACTAAATGAAACATGTCTTGTTTGAATCATTTGGAATTTTGAAAGTTTGCTTCTCAAAACCCTAATGCTATTTTATTTAACCTTCAGGTCACAGAACTATGAAGCTCTCTTTATACATTTTTATTGATGTATAAATAATATTCTTTTATAGCTAGAAAAAAGCACTGCAAAGCAATAATTTACATTGGAAATACACATAACTCTTGTCACATAGGGGCACACAACACGAGTGTTCGCACTTGCTAGGAGATAGTTGCCTACAATATGGCGTAGCGAGCAGCCTTCAAGTTGTAACGCTACACTAGCGCTATATGTGCAGCTACGTAATACTTTCCTATGTCTTTTGTCTTCCTCTATTTCGCTCGGTCTCCCTCGGTGTCCCTCTCCCGGTCCCTTTCTCGGTTCCTTTCTCGGTTCCTTTCTCGGTTCCTTTCTCGGTTCCTTTCTCGGTTCCTTTCTCGGTTCCTTTCTCGGTTCCTTTCTCGGTCCCTCTGTCCGTCTTTCTCGGTCCTTTCTCGGTTCCTTCTCGGTTCCTTTCTCGGTTCCTTTCTCGGTTCCTTTCTCGGTTCCTTTCTCGGTCTCTTGTCGGTCTCTGGTCCTTTCTCGGTCCCTCAGTGTCTGTCTCAGTGTCTGTCTCAGTGTCTGTCTCAGTGTCTGTCTCAGTGTCTGTCTCAGTGTCTGTCTCAGTGTCTTTTATTTTTGATTGTCGGTACAATACTCGATTATTGTACAATTGCACTAACAAACGTAACAATAACCGTACCATTTTTTGATATTCCCGAAGGGTTTTATCCGTCAGCATTCCTTTTTTCTTCGCTACGATGTCCTTAAAGGCCGGTATCCCACGATAAGAAAAATTTGCAACAGCGTTCAGAAACTCCAAGACGTCCTCGTCTCCCCCATGATTCCTGAAACAATATTTAGAAAGGTTCATGGTACACTGATTTAACATATTCCTCATATTGTACAATATAACAGAAAATGGATGATGTACACATATGAAACAAGGTTTATTATGGAGCTATGGCTGAATTTAGATCGGAAATGCAAGAGGCGCATCCATTAAGGATATATTTACAGACTATTACGTGACATAATATTTTGGATGTAATGAAGTTAAAATTAATGTGTTAATAGTAGGCCATGATTACCATGTACTGACAAGATAGTTCGGAGTTGGATGGCAACACGAAGCAACATAACATATGGCATTTCATGGAGAGTTGGGCATTAACATGATTTACATTGGCTAAATATTATTAGCATGGTAATATTCCTACATACATTATTACTTCATTGACACGATACTTCTATTATACATACATTACTATACATTATATAATACTTCATTGACATGATACTTTTAATGTTGTTGAAAATTCTCATTATGCAATGGAAAGAACACTTACAAGGAAGAAAATACACATTTCAACAGGGGTACGAGAATAATGCAGACATGTGTCTAATCTTGACAGGAGGACAAAACATATACATACAGATTCTACATGTACGAATCATTCGGACAACACAACAAGTCGCTTACTTTGCAATACATTGTAAAAAATCCATTTGAAAAGAGTAACAAGGCTGCAGAGCAACTCACGCCTGCACGTATTCCTCAATGGCCGAGTGATTTCCCGCGTGCACCGGGCAGAGCGCGACCGCGGGGAACGGGACGTCCCAGTTGTGGAAGTCGGTGTCGAGCCCGGTGATGGTGGGGTTGGTCTGGAACTTCTCCCACAGGGACGCGATGATGATGAGCGTGGCCACGCCGCCGATCGACGTGAAGCAGAACCACATGAACCTGGAAAGCAAACAGGGTTGTTTGTTGTTGTTGTTGTTGTTGTTGTTGTTGTTGTTGTTGGTTTGTTGGTTGTTGCTGTTTTTTTAACACAGTATCCATATTGTATTCTTGGCTGTCCGGGATGATCCGCGTCCCTGTCGTGGTGGCTGACGTTTCCGCCATCTTGTTGTGTAGTGGTTTAGCGGTGAAATGTCGTTGGCTTCTACATAATTGAAATGATACAAAGCGTTGTCATTACCAACCTTGCTGTGGCCTTCTTCAGAACTATACTGCTCAGTAGTATAGCTCAGCAATCGAGCTCTGAAGAAGGCCACAACAAGATGGCCGAAACGTCAGCCACCACGACAGAAACGCGGCTTATCCCGGAGAGCGAAGAATACAATGACTCCGGCCGCTTTTTTTCGTGTTTCCGGGCGCGTCAACTGCTTTGGTCATTAGTCCCGTTAGTGTAGTGCATGTTTTTTTCCGGGAGATGGCTGTGATCTTCCCCCGCTGGATGGCGAGATTCGGCGCCGACCTACCGTCGGCTAGTGGGGTTTCCCCCTAACCAGGACTCTCCCACCAGCGGGGCACCGCCCCAGCCGGGACAAGCTATAAGCTCCCGACCGGTCTCCCGGAATATGTGGTAGTGTAGTGCATGTTAGTGTAAGTGTGTGTATAAGAGGAGAGGAAAGGACAAGGAAGAGGAAGGACAGATTGCGCGCGGTCCGTGGCCCGTTTGGTAGGGTACTTCTTCGGCATTCGCCTGGTATTGATCGGAGAAAACACGGAAAACTACCGATCAGAGCAGCCGGCCGCTAGAATTCTCCACCAGACAGCGACTGAATTCGACCTAGCTGAAAAGCTAATGTCGAAAATGCTGGCGCCGTCACGACTCGAACCTAGGACCTCCCGGTCAGAGGCGCTGCAGTGACATCAATTGATGCACTGAGCTACCGCTCCCGGAACTCCGGCCGCGGAAGCCTACGAATCCACAGTATTCATATAGCAAAAATCTAGTGCTGCTAAAACAGCACGTACTTTCTCGCCCGTGTTTTTACGCAAATGTACTCACATTTTCGAAAAACGTGACCTGACCTGAAGAACATGACCTTATTTCAAAATCTATCTTTAAGGAACAGATTTCACCAAGAAAAAATCTCTAGCTTAATAATTATAGGAAGATGCCGGAAAATTTTGAACTTTTGCAATTTTCGAAAAGTCAGAGTTTTTAAAGAGCAGCAGACCTGCACCATTCTCTTAAACGTGTTTTACACTAACCAACCACAAATTTTCATGAAAAACGATCGAGCAATTTCTTTGTTGAAAATTTGTAAAATGTCTCAGGGGCTTCATGTAAATTAAAAATCGGTTTCAAATTAAAGGAGCCGCGACATCAGCCATATCGCTTCAAGAATATCAATTTTGAAGAAAATCGGCTGAACGATTTAGCCGCTAGCGTTGTTCACAGACGGACATACGTTTCGCCATTATTCAATTTTTCGTATCGGGATCCGGAAAATGCCTGAATTATAACCACGATTACTTCATTCCTTCATCTCTTTTCTCTCTAGTCAAACAGGTGTATTGGTGAGAACGCTCGCCTTCTACTGCTGAGACCGTGGTTCAAGTGTCGGTCGATCCTTGTGGATGGACAATACAAGTTCACGGCAGGTTTTCTCAAGATCCTCCCGTTCTCCCTTCCTTTTCTACCATTGTTCCATCTTCAAATATATCATACATTCGTGATCTCCCACCCATCATAAGCATTTCAGGTGTAGCCGCAAGGCATGAGCTGCGTCATTATAACAAATAATATTTTCCTTCTTACATATCGGGAGACCAGTCAGAAACTTAGAGCTGGAACCCGGCTGAAGTGGTGCTCCGCTAGAGGAGATACCAAGAAGTGGGAAACACCACACCCGTCTAGATTAGCGCCAGGCCGTATCATGCACTACTGACGGGACCAATGGCCATCGTGATTGACGCACCCGGAACCAAATTATTCAAATTATCGTTTCCATGTTCTCGCGGCAGGAAGTATTATTCCGAAGGACAACATGGATAAGAGCCAAAATGTATTGCTTTTTTATCCTTGAAAATAGATTTTATTACATGGGAGGGTTTTTTCTTCCAAAATATAAGTAGTATATCACTTAGTGTAGGGATCACAGAATTTTGAAAATGTGCACACAATTCACTTTTCCCCATAGTACGTCATATGCAGTTTTAACTGTTTTTTTGACGTTAAATAAATAAATAAATAAATAAATAAATAAATAAATAAATAAATAAATAAATAAATAAATAAATAAATAAATAAATAAATAAATAAATAAATAAATAAATAAATAAATAAATAAATAAATAAATAAATAAATAAATAAATAAATAAATAAATAAATAAATAAATAAATAAACAAACAAACCCCAAAATTCTCACTCACCTCTCGCAAAACGGCCGCCCCTCCTCCCGGATGTAGCGCACGCCGTGCAGGGTGCTGTTGTCGAAGAACTGCTTGGTCTGGTAGGAGAGGCTGGTGCGCAGCAGGCGGCGGCTGGCCAGCTTCTTCTTGCCGCCGCCGTGGCCTCTGGGGTCGGCGCCGGGGTGCGTCCAGGGCTGCGGGGCGGCGCGCAGCGCGGGGACCAGCGGCGGCGGCTGGGGGCCGCCCACGTAGGCCAGCTGCGGCCCGCCGTACATCCCGCCGCTGCGCACGCACGGACGCAACTGTCAGGTTGGCGTGGAATCCCGCCTCTCCGATAATCACCGGTTAATAATAACAATTAAAATGATAGCGTACAGTGCAAATTGTCACATAAATGTTGGGTTCTTCACTTTTATTATTAACAATCAATGATTTTTCGGGTTTAAAGGTATTCTTCTTGCCAATGAAACTTTCCAAAGAAAAGTAATAAATTTAATACATTTTAACATTATTTTACGCAAAACAATATGTCGTATTTTTCATTGACCGATTTCATCTGTAAACCCCCAAAATTATTGTTGGTTAGTAATTGAAGTGCGGAATCAGAAAAAAAGCATTGTGATCCGGTTAATCCCAAAGCAATCAAACGTTTTTGTGAAGTATAAATTATGACATTTCTTTATTCCACGTCAGGTCCATTTTATTTCCCGGTTTACTCGTACGATAACAGCAAGAAACAGGATGTTGTTGTTGGCAACTTGGAGAAATAATCGTGTGGGTACGTGGAGAGGTTGCTGTGCCATGAGGTCAAGGCGAGAGGGTTGATCCGTTCTCCGTGGTTTCTCCGATCAACACCAGGTGAATGTCGGAGCAGTACCCTACCAAACGGGCTACGAACCGGGCGCGATCTTTCCTTCCTCTTCCTTGTCTTATCCTCTCCTCTCACACACACACTTACACTAACATGCACTACACTACCGCATATTCCGGGAGATCGGTCGGGGATTTAGAACTTGTTCCGGCTTGGGCGGAGCCTCGCTGGTGTAAGAGTTCTGATTAACGGAAACCAACCCCGCTAGCCGGCGGTAGGTCGGCGTCGGATCTCGCCATCCAGCGGGGGAAGATAATCGCCATCTCCCGAAGAAAAAACATGCACTACACTAACGGGACTAATGACCTAAGCTGTGGACGCACCCGGAATCACTAACAACCAACCAACCAATCGACCAAGAGAGGCACATACATCTCATTACCAATCCGGTAGATCTTTCTCTCTGATCCCACAGCGAGTCGACGCATGTAGTCTAATTTGTTGTATTTTCCATTTGAACTTGTATCTTTTGACTTTTGTATCTTTTCTCCTGTTAAGAAATGTGCACGTGCCACCACCGCTGGGAAGTATAAGACTTCGTATTATTAGGAACAGACCACATTTTGAGCGGTGTTGTCAAGTTCAATAAGAAAGAGGCTTTTAGAATGTCTTGGAAGAGCAAAACCTTTTTTCGTTTGGAAATTTTCAGAAAAAGCTAAAGCTTTTTGTAAAAAGAAACTCATTTCAACACTTTTGAAAAAAAAAGCACATTTAATCTAAGACTTTTGTGATTTCTGAAAACTTCATTAGAGATCATTTAATGTATGCGTACCCACAAAAACGCATTAAATCACGAAATAGATATGTAAAGTCGACATTAATGTCTGACAACATGTGAAACAACTGCCTTTCTGTAATTTTGAAAAATCAAACGTTTTCATCAAAATGGCGTTCATGTCAATTTGGTGCAAAGGGGTTTACCAGCCCAGCAAGTATAAAGAAAAAAATGGAGCTGTTTTCAGGAAATTTTTGTTTAAATTTTTTGGAAAATTGTCACGATCTATTTGAGTCGGTTGTCCCTTAAGTGTATTTCATTTTTTCCTTGGGACGTGGCGATGATCTTCCCCCGCTTTAGTAATCCGACGCCGACCTGACCGTCAGCTAACGGGTTTTCTACAACCAGGCATCTGCCACCAGCTTCTCGCCGGTCTAGCCAAGCTGCTCTAAGCCCTGACAAATCTTCTGACAAGTGTAGTAATATAGTGCATGTAAGAGTACGTGTGCATCAGTTAGGGATGAGGATATGACAAGGAAATGGAAGGAAAGATAAGAGCGGTCCGTGCCCCGTGTGTTTGCTCCGGCATTCGTCTTGCGTATTGATCGAAAAAAACAACAACAGAAAACACCGATCAGAGCAGACGAGCGCTAGGATTCTCCTCCAGACAGCGACTGAATTCGACCGAGCTATCTAGTTAGTGTTGAAACTCCTCACATCGTCGGGACTCGAACTAGGACCTCCCGGTCAGAGGCACTGCAGTGACATCTATCGATCCTCTGAGCCACCTCCCTGAGTGATACCCTGAATGTTTACTTTCATCAAACTCTCCACATCAAACGTTTGCAGAATTTCATCACTTTCTCTATACTATATGTACGGAAAAGTACCACAAAAAGATCCAATTAACCATACAAATATGAACTAAGATACAAAAATATTCTCGAAATATTCAAGGATTGCCCAATACCTTTTAGAATCAGATAATGATAAACAGTTAACTTCTAATGAATAATGGTTAATTGATGTAGTACACTCTCACATCCCACTCGTACAAAGTTAACATTACGGAACTGTTCACTACCAAGAGTTGCTTTTCGAATTAGAAAGGAAATTGTAGAAACATTATTTTGAAAACTTATGAATGAAGAGGATGATTGGGGTTTAGAACCCATAATATTGATTTTATAGATTTTTAGTTTGATCAAAAATCAAACTTTTTTTCACATTTTTGCAATGTCGCAGACTCTGAATTTTTATATTATTTTGATGTGACTGATGAGGATATTCCTAATACATAAAATTATTGAGTATTTCAAGTTAATGCCTGTGAACGTTACTATTAAACATTTTTTTATTTAGACACTCATCATAGGAGGTTAACTTTGAATGTAATAACTCAAGATACCTTAAAGACTTAGGTATAATATTCCTAACGAAAACTTCGTAAAAAGATTATTTGTGTGCATATATTTGTTTGCGAATGGAAACTGCCCAAGGAGAACCCACGGATGAGGCGGAAGTATCAGTTTAACATCGTTTGATGTTGAGCGGAAATATGTCAAGGAGAGAGGCTAACTGAATAATGTGATCTTCTTGCTCTGTTTCCTACCAGATCTCATCATCTTTCTTTTTATTTTTAGCTCAATGTGTTCCACGGTGGACAAAATATTTCAACTATCAATCGGCTACCATGGTTTCGTTACACTTTAGAAACAGGTCTACGAGGCACGGGTCAACGTCCGTATTTTGCAAGTCTTAAATGAAGATACTCGTCAAAAAATTATATTTTAGTGTTCGTAACCTTAGTAACGAAATTTGAATATCTGTCAGGTTAAGAGCATGATGAACATTCTTTTGTTTTACATAATGGATTTCTTTACTCTCTCGTACATGTAGTATTAAGAAAGTTATGTAATGCTGCGCCAAAAAAATCGCCGATTTTTCGACAAGAAACTCGTTTTGCGGGGATTTGATACAGAGAAAGTTGACACAAACTCGTAATAAATAGTAAATTACTCCCTCTAACACGTTATGTGGTCAGATTTCAGAAATTGTGAGACCTTGATAGGAAAAAGTGTTGTTTTTTTTTGTTTTGTTTTTTCAAAACGTTCGTCCGCCCGTCCGTCTGTGAACACCAGTACCTCCTAAATTATACGTAGGATGAACTGAATATTTCCCGGTCGATATGGCTCGACTACAAGCTTTGCGATTTTGAAAAACATTAATTAATTTTGGGGGTACTTAACATGAAGCCCGTGGGACATTATCAACATTTTCTCAAAATGGCCCCAATTTTTTTCTTTAAATATTTTGAAGGAAAAAACACTCTTGAAGGTGGCATAGGTCCGTTTTTCACAGTTAACTTTGAATTTTCGAAAAATTTAAAATTTGTTTGGCTTATTCTTATTATTACATTTTTGAATGCAGAAGAATTGTTCCTTCAAATGAAATTTGTTGTCCATAATTTGTTCTTTTCTTAAAGTCATGTACATTTTTGAAAATTTTAATAGTTTTCGCGCAATATTGCATGCAATAAGTACAATAATAAAAAATAACAAAAACCATATTTTCTCTAAAACGGTTCCAAATTTTCACTCGGAATTTTTCGTGTGAGTAGAGCTACCCACCATACCCACATTAACTACCGTGCCTAATAGTCAGCGCCAAGATGGGCGCAAAGTGGAAACGAGACGTAAGCCCCGCCACACCTGATTCGTCCGTGAGGATTCTCAGTTGGACTCAACGTGGCAGTGACCCCGGCTCAAAAGAAATTGAGAAGAAATTCGTCCGACTCCGGGGAGATGAGCATGTCTTCAACCTGACCAGTCTCCAGGCTGGTTACCCCTTGGGGAGGGGCGCCCTTCTCAGGTCCTAAAGTTTGCGGGTGGGTAATTTGGGACCGCCGTAAGGCGTATGCGATGGCACGCAGATTCAGCTCTATGAGCACAAAGAGGTTGCATATACGATCATAGGGTCAATGGCTTCAACCCTAAAACATCAAAATCCCTTGATATCAGTAACTGGTGCTCGACGAACCAACACATTAATGTCCAAGACTCCTGTCTACAGACAGTAACGCTTTCCACCTACAGCGTAGATTAATCATGAAATTATGATGCCGTTTTTAATCAATTTGCCCTGGCACAGTTTTCTCCCAAACGTAAAATTTATTCTTGATTGCCATAAAACATTAAAATTCAGAGACTTCAAGAATTATCATGTGTTCCAATTACAACAATCTCAACTGTTACATACATCAGACAATAAATTTTACATTATTGATATGTAACTATACGAATCATTTATTTTATTCTTTGAATCACCACTTCGACTCAGGCGTTGCTTTGGTTCAACTTTTTCGCACTCCCAATATTACCTCTAAAAATAAATAAAACCTTTACGTCAACATTGCAACGATGTGCAGAATACACAACAGCCTGATTGGCTGACGTGGGCCGGTGACCTCGACCACGCCGTCCCGGGTGACCAGTCGCCGTGACACGTTTTCCTGCCCCGCGCGCACGCACGCCGCTCATCGATTGGGCCGCGCCGCTACCAGCAGCGGGGGCTGGGGCGGGGGCAGGGGCGGGGGCGGGGCGGGTGAGCACGTGGCGTGTCCTTGATGGACGATAGATAGAGGGTGGCCATCACCCCACGCGGCTACACCGACACGTCCCGAGGGACGACAGGATGGCCACGCTGCGTTCCCAGGTTGTTTTTTTCATAATATTCGATCTTCGGGGACTAACGAGGGAAGTTCGTTTGGTGTGGGCACGCTTTTACTTTGGAAAGGGAGAGAACGACATTAGTTGGGCAATCGGATGCATAAATATAGATACAAAGTGTTGATTTAAATAACTTTTGATAGACCCGAGAAGCGGGAGGAAAATGTAAGAAGTACAGATTGGAAATGTTCTGCCCATACCGATGTAGTGATAAAATATGTAAATTGTAAAAATTTCATAATAAATATTCTGCATTTTTTTGGCAATTTCCTACTCCAGTACTAATTATATTGCAGCTAGGTACTGACTAACGTGGTTCAGCGTATCAACTGATGCCATTCAACGAATTTCTCCTACTTATCCTCTTATTATTAATTACAAAGCAATTCCTTGGATTTCTTCTAACATTTCAATTACATATCTCGGATTACAACTAGATACTAAATTAACATGGA
This sequence comes from Teleogryllus oceanicus, assembly GCA_964035755.1. Taxonomy (NCBI): domain Eukaryota; kingdom Metazoa; phylum Arthropoda; class Insecta; order Orthoptera; family Gryllidae; genus Teleogryllus; species Teleogryllus oceanicus. The sequence continues at coordinate 170,111,949 of CAXIVR010000003.1, forward strand.
AATCACATTTTATCTATAATAAAATCTGGTTCATAAGAAACGATCAAATATCACGTGAACTCGATATTCTTCTCCTAAAATCCTAGATCCTTCGTATCTCAGATAAATTTTATGCTTCTCTTTCTTCTTCTCCTGCTTATACATCTTTTAATTGGAAAAACAGTTAATCCATTCCCGCGTATTAAACATATTTTTTTTTAAGATCATTATAACTCTAAAAAAAAAAAAGCTCATATCAGAAATTTTGTTTGAGGTTGCAATTATTTCTTTATTTCTGTATGTTTTATTGTATACCCACTCACAAAAAGGGGATGCGTGCCCAAATCTTTTTCCACAGTTGGGACAACCATCGATGGACATTACAACCCTGGCGTCGAGGCGTACCCCCTTTATCATTTTTGCCCAAGTTTCAGACACGTCCTTTCCCCCCTCAAGATTTTCCTCCTAGTTATCTCAAAGGGGGGAGAATTTTCCCAGGTGTGACGCCCTTAAGGGACAGGGGAAACGGGGAGAGGGGGGGGTGAGAGGAAGAGGGAAAAGGGGGAGGACAAAAACAAAAGGATTGGTGGGGGCAAATCACCGCCGACTGACGTTTTTTGAACCCCGGGGACGCTGACGAACCGGGGCAGGGGTCACAAGGGCGGACTTTTTTTATCGATTTCTTTACCAGAAAATGAAGTCAATTTTTGGATCAAAATTTTGGAGAAATTTGTGGGATTAAATTAAGTTTGAAATTTTTGTTTCAAAACATTTTAAATGCTAATGTTAAAAGCAAGGAACTTTTTCATTAAAAAAATTTTTGGGAAAACACAATATAATGATTTAAAATAAAAATTTCCCTATCCAAATTAAAATTATGTTAAATTTTTTAAAAATGTATTTACATTATTACGCCTTATTAAGGAAATGAAAAATACAACATTTTATTACGCATTATAAAAATGTAATCCCCTTTTTTTTCTATATGAAGGAAAAACGGGTTTTTTCGTTAATCAATTTAAAAAATCACTGGGGGTTTCCCAAGTGATTATAAAAAATTTCTATTGAAATTTTTGACTATTTGTAAAATTAGAAATTTTTATATGATAAGGGAAAAAGGGAAAACTAGGGAACCTTCATTATAATTATTTAAAATATAATTGTTTATTCTTCATTTTTTTTAAAAAGTTGCTATTTTTCTGTTACATGTTTAAAGATTTTTCTACCCCTTCCCCAGTGATTTTTTTTATTTATTTATTTATTTGGTAATAAAGGCAACAGACAAATTATAGGGTGAAGGGGGCAACAAAATTTAATTATTTTAAACATATAAATTACATATATTAATAGCAAAATTGTAAAAATTATATTTTTAAATAGTAATAATATAAAGCTTTTTAAATTTTTAATTTGTAAATCTACACTAATTTAAATTTTTTTTAAATATTTTGAATAACCACGTAGAAAAAAAGAATAAATTTAAAAACCCTTTAAATTTTAAAGGAATCAATGAATTTTTTTTAAAGAGCTGTTAAAAAGAAACAAAACTTGTTTAATAAACTTAAAGAGATTGATATTTAGTTAAAAATTTAATTTGGGGACAATTTTCCCAAATTAAAAATTTTTAAAGGGGAAAACAGTTTTTCGAATGTTATCTTCCAATTTATGTTAGGTTTTGTATGACCAAAAACATTTTTCGGGGGTTTTTATTGATTGGGTTTTCTGAAACAAAATCGGGAAACCTTGACACGGTTATGATATTGGAAGAAACTTTTTTAAAAGGAAAACACGTCCTTTTTTTGTAATGATTAATTGTAAATAATTTTAAAATTGTAAGATATTCCAATAAAAATGGTTCATAGATCCCAATACTTGAATGCATATCGAACCTAAAAAATACTTTTGTTTTTAGATCAACACGGAAAACAAAAGGGTTTCAATGAGATCATAATTTCTCAAATCTGAAAACTAAACTACAGTTTTTTTTTTTTTCAGAAATGAAATTAACCTTTTTTAATAATATAAAGAACGGATTGTGCTAAAATTTCCATAATGTTCAAATTTTGAAAAATTTTTCTGAAAATTAGAAAAAGTCTTTAAAAATTTTTATTAGTTACAGTTTAAAAGAAAAACAGAAAAATATGACAAATTTTTAAAATGAAAAAAATGAAAAAGACAGTGTTACATCAAACCCAAAATTAAAAAAAGGCATTTTAAAAAATCACCCCTTCACGCGTATTAGATTTATAAACCTAGCAAAAGTTTAAAGAGTTTGCGGAGGAAGAGGCATTTTTTTTATAGTCGAAAACATCCCTTTCTTCGGTTTTCATTATCGCAGGACGGGAAGCTTCAAAGGTCTGCTTCATTTCTGGGAAGGGGGGGAACGCACGAGATGCCCGGGAGAAGGGGCCTGATCCGAAGGGTGAAAAAAATTTTGCCTGGGCTTAGAGCCGGGGAAAACCCAAGACAAGGCCCATGATCCGGAGTTTAAAAAGAGTTCTGCCACCTTTGCCCCCAAAATTTCCCCGTTGAAAAATCTTGAGTAAGGAGATAAAATAAAGATGTTTCTTTCCCTGGGGCAATTTTATCCCTAGTCGAGGTTTATTTCCACTTACCCCCACGGCCAGGAACACAGGAAAACGAAATTTCAAAATGGAAAATTAAGGATATCTTCGATGATTTGATGTTGATATATGATGTCGGTTTATAGGAGAGAAAGAGGAAGGGACGAAAGGTGTAGCCTTGGGTTAAGGGCCCCGGGTTCCCTTTGAAAGTGTGTTCGTGATGTCCAGTACCCCCCACAAAAAACCCCCAAACATAAAAAGCCATGGTCGTTATATGACCTAGTAGTTAAAAAGAGACATTAAAAATATAAAAAAACAAAATTCCAATTGTCAAAGAAAGTTTCATATTTGAAATGGGGAGTTTTAATAACGTTGCCTAAAAAAACCTAAGGATTTTATTTCCGGGCAAAATATATTAAAAAACGGAAGTTTATTTAATCAAAAAAAAATTTCATATGGTCACAATTTTTATTTTTTATAACTTAATTTTCATCTCTCTAGAGATTTTCTACAATATTGCAATGATATTCATTGAAAAATAAATTTTTCACACTTTCTATTTTTTTAAAAATAAACAATTTATTAAACTGAGTACCATAATTTTAATAATTTTTTCATTACAATTTTTCCCATATTTTTTTGCTGAGGAAATGACGGAAAATAATTGGGACTAATTTTGGGTTAAGTTTTATTTATTTTCTATTTTTTCATTCCGAAGCGCACATCAGAAACAAGATATCAAGTAAAAAGATTTAGGTTTTAAGGAAAATTGGCTTTGAAATCAAACCCCAAAAAAAAAATTTTTCCCAAAAAGACTTTGGAACATGAAATTTTTTTTTAGACTGTTGTGGGAAAAAGGATTTTAGCAGGGAGAAAAAAATTAAAACATTACTGACTTAAATAAATTTTTTTTTAAAAATTTTAATTTTTTTTTAAACATTGGGATTTGAATCCAATGATTTTCCCAAATATTTCTGGAGGGATGTTACATTATGCCATATTGCTTTATTGAAACTTTCAAAAAGAATCTTTCTTTTATTTACACCTTTCTGAAAAACTATACCGTTTTAAAATTGTAGTAAATGTCACCTTTATTAAACGGGGATTTTTCAACTTTACTTACTAATCTTTTTCAAATTTTCTCAAACCTTTACTCTTTTTTCCGGTATAACAATTATACAAAAAGTTAAAAAAGTAAAAGTTTTTAAATTTAAAATTGCTTGCGGGAAAGCATAAAATTTTTTCCCGAACGCAAATCAAAATTTTTCCCTTTTTTTGACTGCACTTTTTTTAAGGAGAGAGAAACGTAATGCTACGCAAAAAACGGCGAATGTCTGCAAAAAAACGCATATTACAGGGCCCTTTTGGAGAAAAAATGAAAAACCACTTGCAAATTTAAAAAAAAATCCCCCAAAATCGTGGTGTAGCCAGAACCATGTTTTGTGGGGGGTTAAAGCGAAAATGATGAGAAAATTTCTGTCCCCCGTCCCTGCAATTAGGGCAAAAACCGTTACATTTTCCCCAAAATTAATACCCCCAAACGATCTTGATGTTGTAGGCCTTTAAAAACCGATATTCAATTAGGGGGGGGTACTTTCATGAAGCCCTGGGACTTTTTTTCAAATGTTAAACAAATGGCCCCATAATTTTTTTCTTTTTTGGTTGATAGTGGGTTTTTTGAGAATATTGCAGGTCCTTTTCGTTTAAACTGATTTTCGTAAGTATTTCCCAAGAAAAATTGAAATTTGAGTTTTTCCCCGGAAACTTTTCCTTAAAGATAAATTTTAAATAAGATCAGGGAAATTTTTTTGAACTTGTTTTTTAAATGTTTCAAAAAATAGGAGGTCCCGGCTTTTTTAGCATCACTATATTTTTAAAACTGTCCTATTTAACTTGACTCTTCTCGAATAACCCCTTTCCCAGTTTTATTATGACAATGGGATGAAGAGAGAGGAAAAGTAAAATATTATTTTTTTCATAGAGAAAGTTCGATTTATTAAAATATAATTTTATATTAAAAATTTTTAATTTCTATTTTAAACTTTTTTATATTATATTATATACAGTATATTTAAACTTAAAAGGATTGCCCATGAAAAAAAAAAATATATTGAAACGATTATGTTCTATTTGATAGGTTTTATTATATTTAATCTTTTAAGTGGAATAAAAAACCCCTTAGCCGTTTTGGGAAGATAGGTACGCTGTCGCTTATAATGATTTCAACCAAAGGGTTTTATTTCTTCTGTTATGGTGTGATTTGAGTAATGCCCAAAATTTTTTTAATTTAATATTAATTTTTAAAAAGACTTAAAAAGGGGCCAGGTTTGTGTCCATAGACGACGACCAGAAGCCTCCGTTCTGTACATCTGACGAGGCGCTGGTCGTCCTATTTTCGGGGAATTATATTTTTAAAAATTTGAAAAAACTTTTAAAACTACAAAATTGAAAAAGAGATCTTATGGGGAAATTTTTTCCCAATTCATGAATAGTATAATTTTGGGGAATGAATTAGAGAAGAGTATGTGCTGTTGTAGAACACGTTTTTTAAATTTTAAAGTTTAAATTTCAAAGAAAATTCAATCAACTATTTGCAGAAAATTTAAAAATATTGTTAGATTATATCTTTAAAGTTTGAAAATTTTTTAAAATAAAAAGAAAATTTTCCCGGAAATTCTTAGTTGGTTTTTTTTAAAAAATACAAGTTACTCCAAACCCAGCTTCTTTTTTTTCAGACGGGTTTTTTTCAGACGAGTTAAGTTCAGTCTTTCGCGAATGGGGAGAATTGAAATAGGGAAAGATAGATTTCCAGATAGAAGTTTCCGGCCCACAAAAAAAAATTCAACAAAAATTTTTTTAACAGAATCAACTATAAAAGTATGGGTTGATGACCACATTCTTATCAAGAAGTGAGTTTAAAACCCAAAATGGAAAAAAAAAATAAATTTCAAAAAAATTTCATTAAACACCCTCATCGGTGCCAAAAAGTGATAGCTCCGTGATTAAACGCGTAGTGAAGGGAAAGGGGACGCAGATCAAATCCGCTGAATATTTTTACTTTTCGAAAAATTAATCACTATCATCACGAGAGAACTTAAAAACTGAAGGGGGAAAAAACTATTTTGTAAACGATAAGGGATTATATTAAGTTTTGTGTGGTATTTTGTATTCCAAGCAAGGGACAAAACGAAATTTGAAGAGAGGGTAAAATAAAACAGGTCTCAATTGTACATTATCATTTTTTTATGTAATCGTTAGAAATAATAGAAAAAAGTTTTACCGTTGTATAATCACTAGTAATTTTTTATATTTAAAATTTCAGAGATAACGAATCCTTAAAAGTCTGTTTTTTAAAAATTTTGCAAAAAGGAATTTCTTCTTTTTTTTTTATTAATTGAGAAAGGAATATGTTTTTTTTACAGTTTAATAAAATTAGAGACATTACGAACCCTTTAAAAATTACTATTTTGGTTTGTGCCTTGTGATAAATGCTAACAGAACGACCCTTTTAATTGTTTGTAAAAATTGATAATTTTATTTTTTATTCTTCAAAATTTTTTAATTTAAATTTCGGAGGGGAGCCATTTCAAATGTGAACCCAAAAATAAAAAGTACTTTTGATGGCTTGGAAAGAAATCCCAATTTTTTAAGACTTTTTTAAAAAAAAAAGTTTTGATATTTTATCTTAGTGGGGGGAAACGAGACTAATTTTAACCATTCAATCAGCCCCAACACAAAGAAAAAAAGGAATTTTTAATTATTTAGTTATATCCAATGATTTTTCCATTTTTTAGGTGATCCAAGCACAAAACATGTCATTTAGTTCAAATAGGAAAAAAGGAGGTTTTTTTGGGATCTCAAAATGTCTTAAAAGCTTTTTAAATCAAAATTAAATTTATTAAAAAATTTCATAAATATGATAAGGGGTCGAAAAAATATATTACGTAGTTAAAAATAAAAGGACAAGATTTTCCTGAAATTGTATCTGAGAACGAATATGTTTAGAGAAAATTTCTATTAGTCTTAAATTTTACTCTAGAAAAAAATGAAAAATTACAAAAAAAATTTTTTGTATCGTAGATAAAAGGTTGGATTATGAAAAAAATAACTTCGGGGAAATTGTTAATGGTTTTAAATCGGGGTATTGGGGACGAGTTCCGATCCCTTTTTTTCTTTTCCTGTTCTTTTTTACCGGTCTAAATTAAAAGATAAGTTTTTGGAAGGGAAAATACTTTTTTATTTATTGTTATAAGATTTTGGAACTTTTATACTATAAATTTTAATTAGTTTGCCCCCGCTTTATTACAAATATTTATACAAATGTGCATTTATTTATAATTGAGAAGAATTTAACCAACTCGCTTGGAATTGATATAATTTTGAAAACATTTTATCTACTTCAAAAAGTTTGTCAAAACCCGTCACTTTTTTTGGGAAAAAAATATGAGGGAAATGTTTATCCCTTGTTAGTGATATCCATTTGTGACCGATAAGATTAATTGAGCCAAAAATAATTCTTTGACAGGAACCCAAACCTGATGTTGATTTACGACCCTTTTCCCAACACTGAGTTTCCGGGAAAAAAAGCGTTTTTCAGTTGGGGTTTTTTGGGGCCGTATTCCACGCATTTGATATTTGTCACCGCTTTAAAATCGTCCCAGATTGGAAAATTACTTGTTTTTTTTTGATTATAAATAATTATATTTTGCAATATGAATCATTTTAAAAAAAAAAACTCACTTGAAATGACAATCAGTAATGCAGAAAATTTTAGATGTTTTTTTTTCTCACCTTTGAACGCTGTAATACGTTTGATGATTTTAAATGATAACGTTATCCAGACAAAACAAAAAATTGTATTTTTGTTTTTTCTTTCTCATATACGCAGAATATAAGTATAATAGTTATTTTATGTGAGTTTTACGTATATTTGTGGGATACGTAAAGAAAGTTATTTAAAACAGCGGGAAAAACGATTTGGGTTAAACGGTAATAAAGTTTGGGGTCGAAAAAATGGTTTTATCCAAAGTCCCCATCCGTCTGTGATTACTACTAGCGCCAAACCAAGACATCCTTTCCAAATTGAAGAAAACCGTTTTTCTTGTAGTTTGGTTGAAATTTGAAAAATTTTGAAAATTTGGGGGGGACTTTTTTAAAGAAACCTTGACATTTTTAAAAAATTTCAAAAAAGGTCGAATTTTTTGGGAAGAATAGAGTAAAAAACACTTAGAAGGATGACATGTTCCAACTGGGGTTTAATCAATTTTAAAAATTTTAAAAATTTGAACATTTTGGCTTCCACAACTACAAAATTGAAAAAGATTTGTCTTTTAAATGAAATTTGTTGTCCATTTGTTCTGCATAACAATCATGTAGGCTTTTTGAAAAGATGGCATTTTTTGTGCAAAAATGCAAGCAAATTTTCAATTTTAAAGAATTGTTTAAATGCAAAACTGCAATGAAACCCCTTTTTTTTCTTTCTATTAAAAAGTTTCAAAACCGATTTTGCGAAATCGTATTTTTTCGTTTCGTTGCAAGAACATCCTGTCTTCAGCTAGCAAACTCAAAAGTATCACTGTCAACACCTTCTAATATAAAAAATTGTTAAGTGAGCGGGAGGGCCGTGTTCAGGTGCTTTTTTGAAGAACTGGAAAACCCGATTTGTCCTGGCCTGTTCATGCAACTTTTTTTTTTGACAATTTGATTTTAATTTATTTTTCCTTTCAATAATTTAAGGTATCATTTGATTGTCGTTTAGGTTTTTAAAAAGAAATGAATTGGGGAAAAGGGAAATTTGTTATATATTTAAAAAAACATTAAATTTAAAAGGAAAATAAGAGTTTTTTTATATAAATGTGAGATGAACAAAAAAATAAACTGGGAAATAGTGATTTTTGAAGTCAATAAATGTTTTTGATTTAGTAATTACTAGCAAAAGAATTTGAATGTCCCGTCGAAACTTGTCGCCCAAGTTACCGCTAATAATCCATTGGGAGAGGGGTATAAAGGTAGGGTAGAACCAAACCCCGCAAAAAATTTAAAAATGAACTGAAACATTCTTAAGTAGAATTAACTATTTTTGGGCTAGTTTTTTGCTTTTTTCGTCTCTTAGAGGAATTTTTTTAAATTTAAATTCAGAAGTGCGGAAAAAAATGAGTTTGAAGACAAAATTGTAAGATTCAATTGAGTGTTCACGGGAAACTTTTCGTACGACGTTGGAGCGCAACGCTTTGGGGGGGGTTTTCCCAAAAGAGGAAGCGTGTTCAAATCCGCGATATCAGGGATTTTACTTTACGAGCAATGAAAAAAAATTTAATAACGATGTCGAGAATGTTTTAAAATTCCTTTCTTTTCAAGAAGATACCATTCAAACTGGGAAAGAATTTAGGTTTTTATTACTGGTCGTTTCCAGATCATCCCCTACCCATATTTTCCTGTTCAAGGGGTTTTGGTTTTACATTTAGTTCCTTCCCCAACCCCTTTACGAGAAGTCCGAATTTTTATTTATTTGTGTCTCACTTTTGGGCAAATTTTTTAGCTGAAAATTTTTTTTTCTTTTTAAAAAATTAAAAAATGTCACTTTGCACCCAAAATATGAAGAACTGAGGTGCCCGAATGGGGGACTTTCTCGGGGAAAAGTTTATATCTTTTGTGGACTTTTTAAGGTTCTGCCAGCTACAAAGGGTTTTTCTTCCTTGCCAGCCATCATCCCCAAAAATACATTTTTTCATTTTTCAACTTTTTTTCCAAAAAAGCTCTTTTTACAGGAACATTGAGTTTTTTTAAAACCCCCTAAAAAATAAACACTTACCACAAAAATAATCATCAAACTATTCAAAAGCTCATATTAAAAAGGTATTTAAAAAAATTATTTTTTTAATTTTTTAAAAAAAAAGAATAGAGAAATCTCTTTATTATGGATATGTGAATTTGGCATTTCCCCCAAACCCAAAAAAAAAAAATTTGAGCGTTTTTGAGAAAATTTTTTTATGTAAAATTTTTTAAAAATTTTAAAAAATTGACGCAAAAGTGAAATCAACTAAAACTTAAAAAAATTTAACCTATTAAAAGATCTAATTATAAAATTTATTTGGGGAAAAAATTTATCTTTTTAATTTTTTTTTTTGGAAAGACGAAAATATTTAAAAGCGATTTTTTAAAATTGGGGGTTAACGTGAAAATTACAATTCTATTTTTGCGTATTTTTTATAGAGTAAACAGTTCTAAAGTTTAAAAACAATTTTTTTTGAAAAAATTTAAATGTCCGAAGGCTAGAAATATCCCCCAAAATTTAAAGAATGTTTTTTAAAAATGCAAACTTCAGCTCAGGGGAAAAAGACAGGGTTTTTTAATTTGGAAAAACGATGCATGGTTTAGGCGCTGATTTAACAGAGGACAGAGGGCGTTTTTTTTCCAATTGGTTTTTGGCATCACGGATCCACAAACTGAATTATGGTACACCCCGTGTTGAGGACTTTTTCTTTAAATTTTGCAATTTTTTTTTTCAGTTTTTCGTCACCAGAACGGGCAATGATTTTTTCGAGAAATGCGTTTTTCCGGGAGATTTTATAAATTTATAACGAATTTCTTTTGTAATAGGGGTAAGAAAATATTTAAGTGTTTGTTAACATGCGTCACGCAGATAAATTTTTAAAGGGAAAAAGAGGGATGGTTAAAAAAAATTTTTTTTAAAACGTATTTATATAAAAATATTGATTATTAGTTGAAGTAAATTTTATCATGCCCATTTTAAAATTTGAAAGGTACATTGTTTTGAATGATATTGATTAAAAACAAGTCCATTATTAAAATTTTTCTAACTTCATTCAAGAGTATCAAAACTATTTTTCTAAACCATCCCAAAAGGGGGTCCAAAATAAAAGACTAGGGGCACGGCCCCCCTTCATCCTAGAAAAAATTATTTTTCTCTCATAATGAACTAGTGGTAAAAATAGTAATGAAGATGAAGATGAAGATCTTTATTTATATAAATTTTTTCATCGAAAAGTTTTTCCCCAACTTGACGTTGAAATACTTGTTACATTATTTTAGAGACACCAATAAGTCATGAAATGGAAAAAAAATGTTGAAAGGTTTGATTAGTGATAATCCAAATAACTAAAAAAAAGTTGGGATATCTTTAAGACTTCAGAACGGTGCAAAAACCTTTTTAATTCATAATTTCGTTTTTGAGTCAGGATATGAAAAAAAGGTAGAAAAAAAAATTTTTTTTTTTTGAAATTTAACCAGAAAAATAAAACATAAAAAAAGGAGACTCAAAATAAATAATGTAAAGTCAAGAAAATGGTTTTAGGGAAAACTATATGATCAGAAAGAAAAAGGATATTTCCAGTAGGAAAGGAATTTAAAAATCGGGGTGAATATTAGAGGGGGATTTAAAAATTTACTTTAAAAAATAATAGGGGAAAGGGCCAATTTTTGTAGACTTTAATTTTATAAACAAAAATTTTAAAAAAAAAACCAAAAGACAAATAAAGACAAAGGTGGAAGCGTTTAAAAAATGGAAAATTGAATTAAAATGGAAAAACTCCGGTTGAATGCTAAAAAATTTTTGGGGACGATTTTTCAGAATGTTTTTTAGAATAAAAACGAAGAGATTAGAAGATAATAATGATTGAAACAATTTAAAAAGAACCCAACTGGGCAAAGGGTTAAAAATATCAAAAATTTTAAACTTTTTAAAAAGAAAAAGAGAAAGCCGGGGAACTTTTGGGGGTTTTTGGATTTAAATAAAAAAGAATAGAGGATGATGCCAGGAATAAAAACATTTGTGTAGATTTGGGAAAAATTTTATTGAACAAATACTCGCTTAAGAATTTTAAAAAAATTTCCCTTAAAACCCCCGGGAAGATACCGATAAAAAGTTTTTTTTTAAAAAGAAAGGGGAAGATCGTTAAAATCGCAATACCCAAAAAAACCAAAGTTTTTCCTTTTTTAAAAAGATTAATGAAACAAAGAAAATTTGATTATTTTCTAAGGGTCCTTTTAAAACCCAAAACGATATTAATTTTTTGGAAGAAAAAACGTTTCCATTTCCATGATCGCTTTTCAATGGGAAAAACTATTCTTCCGAATTGACAGGTCGAAAAATAAATATTGATTTTGGTAAAAAAATTTAATTTTGTTTTTAAAATTGAGGATGAAGGAAAAGAGAAAAAAAGAAAATAGTAAATTCATATTTTGTATTTTCACCAATGAATAATGTCAATTAAATTAAAATCATTTTTTTTCCACCAATAACATATGTGGGTCTTTAACCTGAAATCTTTTCCTTTGGGGGGAAAAATAATTTACCGGAAAACTTGGAGTTTATCGACGAATGACAGAAAAAAGTAATTCAATAGCCAAAGGGCTTTTATGCATTTTAAAGGCAGATTTTTTTTTAAATCCCGACAATTTTTCATCATTTCTCTCATGGTATGCAACATGTACTCGTTAATGTTGAAATATCTGTATCACTTTGGGAAACCAAAACTTAAGTAAAAGGGAAGCAAAGACCCTGAAGATTTTTACAACCCAGCGCAGATTTCTCCTTTTTCCGACCGATTAAAGTTACCAAGGAAAAAACAAATGCCAAAAAATAAATTGAGGTTATTTCTAATATTTGATTTTCTTTTTAAAATCGTCTCTGCGTGAGATATACCCAAAAAAAACCCAAAATATCAATCATGGGGTACATTTTAAAAAGTTACATTGAAATAGTAGAACGTTTCAACAATAATAAATATTTAGTTATAGTTTTAAAACAACCCAATTCATATTATAGTACTTTAATAAATTTTTATAAATATTGATAATTAAATGAAATTTTTCCAAATAAAAAAAAAATTTTTTTTTGTTTAAAATTTATTAAAATTTATTAAAAAAATTTTGAATATGCAGTAAATTTAAGATGCGTTAGTGAAACAAACCAAAAATTAATTTTTAAAAAAAATTTAAAAAAGTATGAAAAAAAAGAAAATTTTATTTTTAAAAAAATATTTTACAGAAGAATCCTTTTATTTTTTAACGATTATCGTGGACAATTTGTTTTACAAAATTTTGAAAATTATAAAATTAATTTTAAATAATTTTTTACAGGGAATTTAGTGATTTAATGGGTTAGCAAAACAGTGTTTATGGTCTGTTATTAGAAGAATGGGGGAACATTCCCATGATAAAAAATTTTGTGCATTGCTGTCTCGAAAATAAAATATCAATGAAAATATATTTTTATAAATAAAAAAAAAATTAACAGGTTATTTAAACCAAAAAAATGAATAAATATATTGTATGGTGTGTGTATTTTTTGTGTGTTGTGTGTGTGTGTGTGTGTGTGTGTGTTCCCCCAATGTTACACAATAGACGAAAGCGGTGTTTTTTCCCTTTTAAACATTAAGATATTAAAATGTTATATAAGAGTCATATGTCGTTTTGATTCTCACCCAAAACCTCAAAGACTAGGTATCACATATGATTTTTTAAAATTTGGGGAAAGAACTCCCTGTAAAAAGCAATCACCCCAATTAGATTGGGGGTAATTAATTTGGGTCCCCAAAACAAAAGATCAAAAAACATTATTTTTCAGCTGCATTTCCCCAACATAAGTTCAAAAAAAATTATTTGGGCTAAATGAACTTTTTAAAAACTTTTAAATTTATTTAGTATTTTTTCAAACAAAAAATTTTATTACAATATTAATGTTCAAATAGTAAATTTTAATTTCATCTGAGAAATTTATGATAAATTTTTTAAATGAAAGCTGCTATCTGGGGAGTTTTTTTAAAATGACTCTAAAACGTATTTTTGTTTTTAAATTTTTCTAATAAAAAAACTAGGTTAGAAGCATACAATGCAAATTATTTGCATTTTTTTTAAAAAATTACAATAATAAACGACGAAAAAGGAAAGGGCTTTTAAAAGTCGTTTCCAGTGTTATTTTTTGCAAAAACCCCTTTTTTAACAGTTTTAAAATATGTTTTTTTCTTGGGAAATTGATTCTTTTTTTATGTAATTAAATGATATACAAAATTTTTTAAACTGTTTTATTTTAAAATTTAAATTTAAATTTATATAATATAACTGCCATACCGCCATTTTGTAATGTTCAAGATGTAGTCCCGCCCCCTGAAATGAAGCCAAAGGGGTTGGTTTAGCCTGATTTTCCCCAGGGGGGGGTAGGGTGAAAAATTGAGTTCGCCGGGCACGCCCATTTGGGAAGGAGGTAAAAATTTTTTCATACCCAAAAACAAATTTTGTCGAACAAGGATAAAAAATTATAAAAAACGATGTCCGCAAACTCACCCCGAGATAGGGTGAGTCCTGATGAAGGATTTTTGACACCACCTGAAACGGGGCGAGTCAGCCGTCGGAAGGGAATTCCAGGCCCCGCTGCTCCCATCGGTAGTTTTTCGGTTCTCCACCAAAAGGAAATGAAAACCCCATAGACCTCCGATCCTTCGTTTTAGGGCATTTGGGGCCCCTTCAATTTTTTTGAAGACTGGTTTGGGAATGTCAACTAAAATATTTAAAAGACAAAGAATATGTTTAAAAATCAAAACATGAACGTTCAATGGTAAAAAAGGGTTTTGTATAAAAGGAGCGATAAACACTAAATTTCCCAGTAAGACCATTTAAAATTTACTTTTCCTTCTCTGATAAGATTTTATTCCTTTTTTTTAAAAAGGAGAGCCAGCTGGGGAGGGGTCATTCCAGCATCTCGAGAGAACAGGATGATGCCTTGGGGCTGCCACCTTAGGCGGGAGAGAGATGCGCACGGAAGTTCCGTCTCGCAATTACGCAGGTAGGGGTGGGGCCGGGGGAGATATCCATGGGGAAAAAGGCAGAGGGCCACCGAAGGCACACGAAAAGGCCCCCCCCAAGCTACGAGATGAGGGAAAGGGTTGGGTTTTGGGGAACCTTTATTCTTGAAACTGAGTGCGCCACAGTGTTTGGGGACTACATAGAGGTTTTAAAATACTTTTAAATGTCTGATAAGGGAATGCGAATAGTTGACTTCCGAGTCCCTGTTTTCGCGGCTTGGTGGGCTAGCTCATTGCCTCCGAATCCCACATGACCAACATACTACTAGGTCATAGTGACAAGATAAATGGCGGTGAAACAGATGGGTAGTTGTAGACAAGTGATCCGAGGGAAAAAGTCAAAAGTGATTGCGGATTCGGTGGTATAACGGTCAGCGTACCGGACTGTTGTACCCGAGTTTGTGGGTTCAAACCCGATCGAAGCCGTGGATTTTTAAGGGCGAAAAATTCCCTCGTACGCCTTCCTTCGGAGGGGAAGTAAAGCCGGCTGTCTCAAGTAGTTGATTTACTGCATGTAAAAGATCCTCAAGCCTAAAAGAAGCCTCTGAGCAAAATCCGCCAGTTTCATCGCCCAAGATAATACGCGTAATCGACATTTGCGTGGTTAGACGGAAGAGCGGGCCTGATGGCTCGAGTCTCGCCGCATAAAATAAGGCATTAACTAAACTAAACTGTAGTGCACGTCGGGAATCACTGCATATAACTACTCGTCGAAGCGCACATGATTCAGGGCTTGCAGTTCTGAGAACATTTCAGCAGAGAAAACGCTACAGGACGAGTGATTTTAAACGAGTGCGTGGTTGTTCTACAGTAGAAACCATATACCACAGGGCAGTATGGCAGAGCCGACAGTGTACAAGAAAGTGTAGGTAAGATAAGATGCTCTCAACTCATTGAAGCGTTTCAAATATGTTGTGGGCGTAGTTGATGTTTTAGGAGGTGGTCAGTTGAAGTCTATTGGAGGTCTGAGAAGTTTCTAAGGAGGACCAGATTTTGGAGGTTCTATAGGGGCAGGACGTTTTAGGTTAGCTCCTGCAACGAAGAGTGAAAGCGGACAATAGAAAGTTTAGATAAAAATGGTCTTAGTAAGCAAGATGTTTCGTAGCCTAGATACAAGACTGCTTGCTAGGATGGAACATCCAGCTCTTAAACTTTCGCACCATACGATCCGATCAAATTCTCCCGTCTTCGGCTAAGACGGTTCTCCAGCTTCAGCCAAGAGACACTTGATACCGCTCCTGCAATAGACACCCGTGCTAATGCGGGAATCAGATATGATGAATAGTATTTAGAGGTCGTAACGTTCAGGTAACGCTGAGCCGTATACACAAATACAATGACGAGCAATATTTAGAGAAGCAGGAGAGATGCTCTATCAGAGCTACACGTGTGAGGCGCCTCTAGCGGTAAATGGAAAATTGGCTGAAAATTTTAGTGAAAGACAGGGGAAAAGACGAAACGGCCTCTGTGTCCAACCTAGGTGAAGGCAGAGCGACGGCACTGAAGGCACATCTGAACGAAGAGGAATCTTGGGAAAAGCGGCTTCGGACAGGCCGAGCCACGCACGCAGCGGGCGTTCCAACATGGAAGGCCGCCCGTAAGAAACGAGAGTCGGCGGCCGGGGGTTGCTTGATACCGTGTCTGCGGAGGGAGAGGTGGGGCGGTCGAATCGCCGAGGGCGGCGCGGGGCGGCGCCAGGCAGGGCGCGAGCGCGCGCGAGGCAAACAGGCAATATTTCTCCCCGGGCCGCGGACGGGGGCGGCGCAGCGCGGGAGGGGGCGGGGCGGGGGCGGCGGCGCACGGAAGCGGCTTTCAAATAGAGATTACCCGGCCCGCATCCGCCGGCGCGGAACCGGCGCCGCGCCGCGCCGCGCCGCTGCGGGGGAGGGCCGAGGGCGGAGGGTTGCGCGCAGAGGGAGCGCCGAAGGGCCCGTCACGAGGAGGGCTGCAGCGCACCAACAGCTACGAGATAGACTCGCACAAAACATGGATAATTCCCACCAGGCTCGCAAAGACACACAATTTAGAATAATATTCTTCAATGACGTTCAATAACGGAGTTTTTATTTATTTAACGTCAAAAAGTGTTAAAAACGATGTGTGACGTGCAATGTGGAATTGGGACTGGGATTTTTTAAATTCGCAATGAGTTCATGTTGAGTAATGTATTTATGTGAAAATAATCTCTACGTTCATGAAAGAGACGCTCAGGCTGACAGTAACATAAGTCGCACGAATTCAGAGAAATAGTTATATTGAATTTTGTCGCTGACATAACAGAAGGAAAGGGCAGTAAATTAGTAGGTTGAATGCTATATACATTAACTATAAAAATGTGATATATACTACAAATCATTTCGAAGACCCACTTCACTCTAAAAATTTACACGATATCATGAAATGAAGAAAGAGCGAAAATGATAGGCATTTTCTTCTGTAATCTACCACGGGTGCATTGGTTTTAAAAACGCTGGATAGTCTCAAATAATTTCACTTCGCTTAGAAGCCAATATATCTAAAATAGTGGGAAATTATTATTTACAAGCTTCATGTTTATCACTTGACCCTAAAAACTTCGATTTGTATTCACGTACTTTCTATCCTATTGAAATTCACCTTTCTTTTAATATCCCGATGATAAAATGGTGATATATTAATCCGTTTTCTGAACCAACACAAAGTAAACATTTTCTAAGTTAATAGTTTTTCAAAAAAATTTTAAAAAATTTAATTCAGATAGAATAATACATATTTATCTTGCTTAAAAAGTGTAGAATATTCCTTCATAGAAATTTAACATATGGTAAATAATGACTATTCGTTCAATTTTCAGCATCTCTTCTACCTTTATCTTTCTGTACGATTTTGAAAGCTTAATGATTAAGGAAACTACGACGATGATGATCTGATTACATAACACAATATAATAGACATAATTTACTATAAAATATCTTAATTTCACATTTACACTATTAAATTCAAAATATATTTTTTCTCTTTCGGAAAAATTCCACATCAATATATTTACCTTTCCACTTATTTTTTTCGTTTTCAATGTATTAAATTACCTTTTTAAATATATCTATATGTACCTATAATATCTCTACTTACTTTCATGCATTTCTGAGCTATTCTAAGGAAACAGTCATACGTCATTAAGCTCATTTCAGGCCGCCATATTTTTCGTTCCATGTTTAAACTCTTTTGATGCGTTTCTTATCGCGAACTGATCCGAGAAGAAATAAAACATTTGTCTTGTCACGTGCCCCCACGCGCGTTTTGAATCCTAAATATCCCAGTGGCGCGCACAAAGCAGAAGGCCGCTTTACAGCTCCCGAGGGCCCAGTTGACGGAAGGTTGGACGCCCAGCACACGTCCTCCGCCGGCCCCGCAAGCACAGGGCCGCTCTTTCAATCAGACCTCAAACACAGGCCAAGGCCCTCAATTTATATTCCATCCAGATATCTCGAGCCGGACACTTCATCAAAAGGCGGGCCCGGGCGGCGCAGCCCAGCGCGGCAGTGGGCAGGCAGCCCCCCCCCCAACCCCAACCCCCCGCACGCCGTAATGTTTTTAATTAAGACTCAAGGTGGGATGAATACGAAACGCGCTGATGAGAACCATAAATAACACGGGCCGGCGCTACCCGCATCAGTCGGAGTCCTGGCGTTTCGTTAGCGTCCACCAGATACTTTCAATTACAACACTCGTCAAAGAAAATTTTTAGACTCACAAATTTCGCTATGGGTACACAGCGTTCTCTTAAAGGAATTTTATTTTTTTTCTGTACGAATTACTTGACCCTCAGCTTGATGCATATCGCATTCTCACGAGACGCTGGTAATGTATGTGGAAGTCGTTAAGCCAAAACAGAGCGAAATCGTGTTATCTATCAATTTCTTCGGTTTCCTGCTTGGTAAAAACCCCAAGGTGAATATTTTATCTTCTTCGTCTCGAAATATAGCGCAATCTCGTGGACGTCTTACACAATGAATTTTGCATGCGTCGAAAAATAAACAGTGCGGCCACATTTAACGTCCGCGAAATGAAATTATGAAACGGTACGCGAGGGTAACTTTCACACTGATCTAGAATTCCTCTCTCAATGCAATTAACGCATTTTTTTGCTATTTGCGCCGCAGGGGAGGTTAGAGAATGGTTAATAGAAGCGTCGTGCCCGCCTCCCGTATTGTAATTCCGGGCGTATTTCGGTAGATTAGGAGGGAGAAGTGTTTGGCTGTGGGAGGAAGAGCGGTGCGGTGGGAAACAGTTAAAGGAGGAAAGGGTGAAGGAAAGAGAGGCCGGAGAGGGGGGAAATGGGAGTTGAATTTATGGCGCAATTAGCACCCCGAGCTGTAATTTATACGTGTAATAAACCCGTATGGGCCGGGGGCGGGCGGACGGTGGCGGCAGCGGCGGCGGGGCGGGGCCGGGGCAGGGCGGGACGGGGCGGGGCGGGCGGAGGGGGCGTGGCAGGGAGGGGCGGGGCGGGGCGCAGGGGCGGCGGGGCTTCCCGCGGGGTTCGCGTTCTGCTGAATGCGGCCGCGCGCCTGCGGCCGGCGCATGCCGCGCCCGCGCCGGCTCTGGGCCTAACCGGCGCGGCGACGGCTGTGCCCGCGGCGTGCGTCGGCAACGGCGGCGGCGGCGAGGCGGCAGCGGAGGCCGTGGCGGCGCTCCGGCGGGCCCCGCGCCAGCTCCAGGCCCCAGCCGCGCCTCACTATGCCTCACGCGCCGCGCCTTTCTTTTGTCATTGCGATACGCGAAACACGGGGATTGGAGTTCACTCATAGGATTACGTTTCCCCGTATGATGGTAGTTATCTCTTCTAGTTCTTTGTAATCATTGATCTAATAATTTACTGCTAGCGTATCTAAGAAAGTCAATTTAACACATTGTAACAAATATTTGCAAGATGAAAGAAAAATTATTGTAATTAAAAATATTTAATTATTAAAAGATAATAGATTAATGTAACAAGTATTAAAATTGAAATAAGTGGTAACCTAGCAATTTTAGGAAGCCATTGCCTTTAATGTATTGCATTAGGCTGCTATTATTATTATTATTATTATTATTATTATTATTATTATATAATAATAATAATAATATTAATATTATTATTATTATTATTATTATTTATATGAGACACTTTGAACGACCTTTATTTCATCAGGTTGCGTGTTTTATCTTTTAATTTTTCCTGATATTTTAACTCATCTTATATCCTATACAATTCGTCGAGAATAGATTTTTAAGATTTTTTTAGCCATAACGTATGCAAATGTGTCCCTATTTAATTGATTTTTCCTTTTTTTAAAGGCGTATTGTCCTGTGAACACTAAAGTAATTCCTTAATAATTTGAAAATGCGATCTGATGGCATTGTGATAAATAATGAAGTGCTGCCACACTTTACCCGTGCAGACAACACTAGAGTCTACATCACACACACACACACACACGCGCGCGCGCGCGCTAAATTTTCGAAAATGGATTTTCTACAATTCATCTCGTTCAACTTGAGACCCTGCGACTTTCAGAGCAATGTTTTTGGTATAAGGGGTACGTTGTATACACTACAATTTGAATTTTTCTAAAAATATGATAATGAAATTGTGTAGAAGATACAAAAACCATGAATGCAATTACACGTCACAAATTATTCTTGGAATTAAACTCTTCGATTTTCAAAATAATACAAAAAATATGCGTGTTCTTTCTTTTCGGTGGATAAATAGAGACGAATCTCTAAAGCCACTCAATAGTTTAAAATGAAATTAAACTTTGAAAATATAAAACTCACTTCAAAATGTAAAACAGTAACGACGACAATAACGAACATACACGTAGTCTTTGGATTCGACTATGACATTAGAATTAGAAAAATTACCACCGTAAAGACCTTGGCGAATTGAAATACTAAATTACAATTTCAAATTTCAAATGCACGGGTGAAATTATAGTTCTTACTAGTAACTGTTTTTTAAAGTCGTTTTTATATTTTTTTATAATTTAATTTTTATTCATCCTCTCCCTGTGATTCTTTACTCTCCAGTTTTTTTTTGACTGGTCTTCATTTGGGTTTGTCCTGAAAGAAAGTAGGATTTTGTAATTATTCCCTAAGTTAGAAGAAATTTTAATGTCTTATTGTGCGTTATTATAGAACATTGGGGAATAATATTACCGTAATTGAAAAATACGTTACAAGATTTATTACAGCTGGTTCCGATGAATTATTGGTCCATTTCACACCACAGTATAATATTGAAACAATTTGAAACAATTATATCACAAAACGTATTTTTTTAGAAACGATAGATTTTACGTGTTACGTAAAATCTTTGACATGTGAATCATTATGGCATTCAAAAACGTATGACATTTTACCCACAATAGTAATGAACGCCTTTATTAGTTTCGTAATGTTAATTACACAATTTGTTCAAAATTCACAATTCTTTTTATTAATTGACATTATATTTGCACAAAACGTAATTGTTTTCTTTTTTACTTAAAAGACTTTTACATCGAGACGTGATGAAAAAGTAAAATTTAAAATGGGTATGTTTCACAAATTACAGTGAATACAATTCAATTTTTAATTGTCAGACGAATGCCAGCTAACTTACATGGGCAAATTAATTGAGGAGTCATATTTGATTCTTGTTTGTTAGACAAAATTATTTGAGATTACCTCAAATAATTTAAGATGATTTGATTTCATCTATATTGCGAAGGGAAATGCGAGAAAACTAGGAGAAATACTAATTAAATAAAACAAATATTTGTAAGCAAAAATATTTTAAAAAATTGGAAGTGATTGTATTCGAAACAGGAGTAGAACACTTTAATGGAAAGATCGCATTCATTGAGTGGAAATCAAAATAAGATAATTGCAATTTTAGGAATCAACAACACAATAAACTTAAAAACGTAGTACATAACTTTACAAAAATTGCAAGTTCAATAAGATTCGAATCACCGGTAATCAAGTTAACCAATTTTAAAGTGGCACTGTCTTGTGGCATTTTTATAGGTATTATTTTAACATCTGATTCATTAAAAATTGACTGGATTTGTTTTGGATAGACGCTTGCACATTAGAGATGTGCCTATTAAAGATGTGCACTGCTCTAACGCAGTGCAAATGTGCGCTCATTTGTTGATTGAAAAACTGAAACATTTGTCCAAAAAGTATTTGAATCGTGAGTATTCTTAAGCCTGTCAGTTGCTTTAGTCATAGGAAACACAACTTTTAAGTTTTTTTGCAATGTCTTTTGATTTTTCTTTCGTTGACTTGATACGCGTTAGTTGAAATTGATTCCCCTATAATATGAGGATTCTTAAATTTAATGAATAATTTTATTCTTCAATATTGGCTTTTAGCATTTTCACAAGTCTAGTGGGAGTACTTCACACAATGTTAATATAATCTCACTGTAAATTCCAACTCAACTGTGCCTTACATTATGTAAGCTCGATACTCTGCACGGTTAAACAATTAAATTTTGCAAAATTATTAACAAATCAAATAAATTAATCCCCCATCAATTAAAATAGTACACAATATCAGATAGTCAATTTATAGATGATTTTCTAGATTTTGCATGTTTGCATAGATTAGAAATTCTGGCCACTCGCGCTACGGAGAGAAATAACCACATTAGCTATTTAAAAAAATCATATTTGAAGTAAAGAGCTCAGTTTAAAATTTAAAAACTACACATAGTATACGTGGCATAATAATTATTACTTAACCTAAGCTTTCACTTTTATACGATGGTTGAATGAGGACATTTTGAATGAGAAGACTATTGGAGATGCTATTGGACAGGTAAGCAATGTTTTAAATGAAAGGTTTGAGGTTTAAATCATTATGTGAATAATGATTTGATATGAACTAGAGTGCAATAGTGATAGTGCATAGGAATTGGTCCAAGACTATTTGGATTTTGTTGAGATTTATTTTTGAAGCAATAATACATTTTAGGCAGGCGTAGACAAGTGTCTGTCTTATTATTGTTTTGATAATATTAGTGCAGCGGTGTGTGGGAGGTATTAGTCCTTCTTGTTTAGTGTTTTTAGACGCAGTTTGTTTTCAGTTTGTATTGTTATGGTGTCCACTTTCTTGTTACAATTCCTTTTGGTGCCTATGACCAGACCTAAATATTTGGTGGGTTTATTTAGGGCTGAGCTTGTCATTTAAGGGTTTCGATCAGGTTTTTCGTCCAGGTTCCCTGATCCATTGAGCAAATGCTGAGATGGCCCCTTGTTTTGCTTCTGGACATAAATGTAACTTCATTTTCTGTGCGTCTTCTAGGAATTCAATGAAATACAATTATTCAAATTATCGTTTCCATGTTGTGTGAGTAATAAGAGCCAAATTTATTGTATTTATCATGAAAATAGAGTTTGCTACATGGGAGTTTTTGTTTTTTTCTCCCTTTCAAATTCAAATTTTATTGCTTATTTATCCTTGAAAATAGATTTTATTACACAGAAGTTTTTGTTGTTTTCTCTACTTTCAAAATTCAAAATTTATTGTATTGTTTTGAAAATAGATTTACTACATGGGAGTTTTGTTTTCTCCTTCAAAATTCAAAATTTAAGTAGTATATGACTTAGTGTAGGGATCACAGAATTTTGAAAATGTGCACACAATTCACTTTTCTCCATAGCTCGTCATACGCAGTTTTAACTGTTTTTTTGACGTAAAATAAATAAAAAAAATAAAATTAATGACGTTAGTGGAGTGTACAGCCTTAATGAGAAAATTTTTGCTGCAGTGTTAGTGGGGTTTAGTTTTATTTTCAATTTAGATGAGCGACTCTCTATTCGATATAGATAAAATGTTATTTGCGAATTGAGGTTGGTTGCGAAAACAAGTGAATCATTTGCAAACTTCTGTATTTTGTGGATGTGGAGCAGCCGTTAGCTAGGATTCTCTTCCAAACAGCAGCTGAATTCGACCGAGCTATCTAGCTAGTTTCGAAACATCCTGCCTGAGTCGGTTTTCAAAGCCAATGACTTCTCAATCCGAGACACTGCAGTGATAACTGTTATGCTGAAAGCCATCTCAGCCGGTGAAATCCTTGCGGTAACCCTGCTTTGCTTTTTTTGGAGTTTGAGAGATGACTATTGATTATTACTGTAAAGGTTATGTTGGATTGGTTTGTTGTTGGATTATTCAGGGGATGCATTGTGGAGAGTCGCTTATTTTTATTAGTTTCTATATTAGTGCCTGGTGCCATACTCTAACAAATGCCTGCGATATGTCAGTGATAAGAGTATAGAATTTCTTTTCCTTAAATGCTGCATGGAGATGTACAGTAATTGTGAGGTGTTGATGTGAGAGTATATGTTTAGAAAAAAGCAATTTGCTCTCTTGAGATTGCTTTTGTTATTTCTAGATTTTTTGAGTCGTTGGAGTATCGTGTTTTTGAAAATTTCGGACAGGGTTGGAAGTGGGGCATTGGTAGTGGGACAAGGTTTAAGGGGCGATAGCTACTGGTTTTGCTGTGTTTTTGTTGGGTTTCGTAATAGGAAGAATGATGGCATGCTTGATTATGTATATTTGTTATGTATACTACTGTGGTGGGGTTCTGGTAAGTGTTTTAGAATTGAACTATTAATGTCATCATGATCTGGCACTTTTTCTTCGGGAGAAAGCTAATGATTATGTTTACCTCTTTGGGGGTGGTGAAAGATATTTGATGACGTGGGACATAGTTTGAGATGTTTATTGATTCAATAATAGTATAATTTTCTGGAAGCAATTAGTTATTTCCTCTACCTTGTCAGCTGGGGTAAGTAATTTACTTTTAGATGAATTGATAGTATTAGATTGATAGAATTGGGGGAAACAACTGAAATATTTGTCACTAGCGTATATTATGGAAAACGTTCTTCACGATTTGTTGGAAGTATTCCCAGATTTCCATGGCTTCTTTTATGATAGTTAACACTAGTAGTACTATGAATTAAGTAACGATAGTTAATGACTAGGGAGGTTTGCATATAGAACTCAAGAATACTTAAATGTGATTACTGAAAAGAAAGCAGACTTGATTTTTTCTCACTGTTAACGTCAAAACCTTGAAACTTTCATCAAGATTCAAAAGCAAATGGTATGCCGGAAATGCGTCTTTAGTGAATGAAGGGTTTTGTACATAATTGCAAAAGAGATGTAAACTTTATATTATAGCAGCACAAATATTTTGATGAAAAACTTTGTAGTCAATACGTCTGGAAGGAGTATACTGTCACAAAAAAATCTAGCTAACAGTGAACGGCGCGCCACTGAGCAATAGAACAGGAAGACTTAGTGCTGAGTGAGAAGCAATACGCCAAATAATAAACAACCATCTTGTGTTGCACAATCTCAAATGCCAAATAGAAAATCCTTCGTCGCGATTAACAACAACTTCTTCGCTAGCATATGTTTGAAAGGAAGTGTGCATGACCTATAACAACATTTCAATTATATTCATAATTTTAAAAGTGTATTATGATGAGGTATAATCATATTTAAAATAGAGGATTTCAAAAACTAAAACATATATTTAAGAGCTTCGCCAAATATTTGAGTATCTATTATTATTATTATTATTATTATTATTATTATTATTATTATTATTATTATGAAATATTTATTTTATTGCATTTTTCAAACACTGAAACAGATTATCTGGTTGTTGGCCTCAACATTGTTAATTGCATAAAACACTTACTGTGATTACTCATTCGTTTAATCGAGTTATTTCCGTTATTCCGTTAGAATAGTACTACAATTACCAGTCTCAGTTTACTAAAATACATGAATAATGCTCCCAATAAATAACAACTCTTCTCATTGACTATGAGAAGAAATAATTCACGAAATAATATGAATAGAACAATTTCACAAAAGTATCAACTTTAATGCATGTTCTACAGAAAAAAATCAGAAGTGTTGTTACAGTTATTGCTGATTTTAATAATTTATGAGTGAGTTTTTAAACATTTCGTTTAAAATAATAGCATCTCTGAACTTCTTATTTAATGAAAATAATGACACAAACTCATTCTCATGGTCACCAAAGCAATGCGAGTTTTAATTCATTATTAGGTATTTCTATCACAACAGGTAACGCCGCAGCAAAACAGTGCAATAGTATTGCTTTAAAACGTATTTTTAAAGTGTTTAATAAGAGGGAGAGCAAGAAAAAAACAGAGAGAGAGAAAGAGATAGAGAAAGAGAGAGAGGGAGAAAGCGAGAGAAAAGGAGAAAGCGAGAGAGAGGGAGAAAGAGAGAGGGAGGGAGAAGAGAGGGAGAGAGAGAGAGAGGGAGAAGAGAGGAAAAGAGAGAGGAAAGAGAGAGGGAAAGAGGGAGAAAAGAGAGAGAGGGAGAAAGTGAAAAAGAGAGAGGAGGAAAGAGAGAGAGGGAGAGAGAGAGAGAGAGAGAGAGAGAGAGAGAGAGAGAGAGAGTCGCTTTTCATCCGACAACATCGGGGGATTATTTCACAAGACATGTTAATGCTTGAAAGTCTCCCATAATGTATATAAGCTTTACGTCGGAATTCACAATCTTGAAATGGGTCACAAGTAAATAATCTGTGACATTAAACGCTGTGTAGGAATGTGAATAATCAATTAAAGAACGACGGTTCAGTTGATTCGAGCTCAGAAGAGCGGCGTGGAAGGCCAGGTGAATGAAATCACCACCTCAACGAGGAGCGTGACCAAGAAAGGTGGAAGCTCTGTTTTGCACACGGAATGTTTGCTCGGCAGCCGCCGCCAGGTTTACTCTAAATCTATGACACGGAGCCGAGGTGGCGCTATCTGTGGCGGGCGGGCGCCCTGATTATTTGTCCTCTGCATCAGGGGCGGCTTCACAAATTCTCGCGCCATTGTGCGGGGCGCTCAAACAATGGCGTCACGTCTAACGTGGGATTTTGTCACATTAACCTCCAACCCCGGTTTATGGCGCGCAGGCAATCGAATGCGCATCGTCGTGGCGAGGGCGAGGACGAGGGCGAGGACGTGGTGCGCCGCGCGTAAATTCCTCCCCCTCTCCCCCCCCCCCGCCTGCGCCGGAGGAGTGGGCGGGGCGGGCGGGGTGGAGGCGGGCCCCAGTCGAGGGGGCTGTAATGGAGGGGGAGTCACTTCTCGTTCTGATGATTCTCACGCGGAGAATGGTATGCTATTAAAGTTGCATGTACTGGATTTGTTATGGACAAAATATTAGAAAAAAAGGGAACTAACAACAAGAATTTAAGAAGAAATAAAAAAAGAGGTCATCTTCGTCAACATATTATATACATATACATAATATATTGACCAAGATGACCTCTTTTATTTCTTCTTATTAGAACGTCAACAACACCAAATCAGAATTCCCACAAAACAAGAATTTAACAGAAATTATAGATGATATGCAATGAAATGCCAGAATAGTGGGGAAGGTAAGAAAAAGCAAGTGAATTGTTGTAAGAAAAGAAAATATGTGGCTTGGGTATGAACGTCGACTCAAACACTACAGTTGGCAATGTTGAGTAGCGTGAAATATGGTTAGGAAGGATATGATGATGGGAAAGAGGGTTAAGGCCTACAGAAACGAATTTGCCAGCAACTGAAGTCAGAAAGCCAAACATAGGCAGACGATAAATTATAGTTAAAAGATAATATAAGAAATGAAGTAGGAAGTAAATGAATTGGATCGGAAGTGAGGTAGACAGGGTAATTCTAATTCTGAAAGATATGAGAACAATCGCTAATTAAGAAATTAATTACTACATTAAAACAGGACCGTACGTAGTTACTGCAATCGAATACCAAGCAAATTAGTCAAAATTCATACAATCTTGAATGAATAAATGCTAACACCCACTTCCATTCGAACTTCGAATTTACAATGATACGAGAAAATCAATTTTTCCTCCTTCTTAACAAATAATCTATATGAATTATGCAATGTATGAAATAAAAAATCAATTATTCTTAAAAAATAAATTTGAGTAGGACATTTGCCACAATACTTGTTTTTTCACTAACTTTCACTTACTTGAATTTTGCCATTCTTTTTAGTAAAGAGGTTAATATTACTCATAGTGCCAAATTATTCTAAGAATAAAATAAGCAATCACATTAATGAACAACAAAAATCGTAATAATGATGATGATGATATAATAATAAATGAAAGAATCAATGAATAAAGAATGAAACAATTGAGGCATCATTTTTTTCGTAATCCCATCATTAAAGAAATTTAATATTTATGTTACTGATGTTGTCTTATTTTCCGAAGGGTTATTATTGTAAATTAATTGAACCCGTGAGAAAATTCCGCCTCTTATGAATCATTGTTTTAAAATTGAAAAGACTTTCATATAAAAATCCAACTTTGAACGCCCAAACTCTGAAGTGTGCCTTAAATTATATAAGTTTTGTATTGTTCTTATATAAAGATTCTCATAGTACTGATTGTTAGTTTGGAGACTTCTACGTGTGCAATTTGACACAGAATTTTACAAAGAATATCATTCACTTTAATTTTAAATTGATTTTGAGATTCTGCACGATAATGATATCATCAGCCACGAAATGATCCTTCAGAACGAAACAACATTTTAATGTCCTAGGATACACCGTTTAAGAGCTACGCACAATGGAACCGTTCATTTTAGGAAGGTCCGTGTTGCGGGTTGCATGAATGCACAATAAATTATCTATAAAATTCAACATTTGTAGCCTTAAGCCCGGTATACACGATACAGTTTTCGAGCAGATTCTCATACAGTTTCTATACTGAAACTTCAAGATCCCAAATTAGAAGTATAAAAGCCAAAAGTCGTGCATACACGGTCAATACATTTTCTGCACGAAGCGCCACAAGCTGCCGCCAGGGGGTCTAAAGAGAAACAACTGATTTGCGTCGCCCGAGAACTGGCTATGATCTTTATTTTGTATTAATTAACAATGAGGACCATTGAGAATAAAAATAGGAAGTCAATCATTGGGAAAAAGGAAGTTTATCACAATATATCACTTCACACAATCGCACTTTGACACACCTAACCACAAACTCGAAATAACCAATCACCGTTAGTGAATCATTCTGTCGCTAGAGGCGCTTGAGTCCTGTAGGCTTTCTGCATGAAAAATTATGAACATGTTCATATAGAAAACGTGCAGTCTGGGCTGCAGGTTTTCTATACCAATCTGCACGAGAAATGTACCGTGTATACCGAACTATAAATTTGCTTGATAAATTCCCAGGGAGTAATTTCCTATCCAACAGAAGCACATTTACAGTGTTTTGTTAGGGGGCGTCTTTTGTTTAGAGTTCTTCTCTCAGTCTCTATTCGAGTAATTTGCGTTCGTTCGTCACTCACTCACTCACGATTAGTCCCCTTCCCGATCACCAATCGAGACACGTGGGACGCGTTTTGGTCTCCTGATGGGAAGCTGATCGTTTGTTTACGAATTCATCCAGATGATCCTAGGAAAATCCATAAAAAATCGCGTGTTCGTGCGTTTTTTAGACAACTAAAATGAGTTCTGAGCGACTTAAGGCATCTACGTAGGTGATCAATGCCTCATTTCAATCCTCAGAATGAGGCACATGGATTAGCATTGTTTTTAGTCAGGTATTTTTAGTACATTCTTACAAAACAAACAGAAAACATGTTTTTTTTCATGTTTCAACGCATCTACAATGGTAAAACGCTGTGAATTATTACAATTTCTGCCTTTCCGGCCTAACATGAAACCTTAGGTCATAATTTATAAGATTGATAATATTTAAACCTAATTACGAGAGGACAGACACATTAAAAAAAGTACTTGTGACAATGAATTATAAAAATTGAAAAATAATACGAATTCGAATGTTTTCCAACGCTCAATGAAGATTTGGTTATTCGGAGGTGATAATGACATAAGTCAGCACGTCAATGTTATGTTTTACGCTGTCTGAGAAAAAAGAATTACAAAAATATTTGGAGTCATTTTTGAGAAAATTTTGAAAATATAGTTGAGGAATTGAGAACTTAAAAAATGTTGAGATAATGATGTAAAATACTCTCAAAAATCAAAAATATTCGTTTAAAAATTCGCAAAACCTTTCGTTCGTTCATACCTATCGGAGAATATCGGTTTTGGTGAAAATCGTCAGTACAATATATGACAGACGGAAGTACTGCCATCAATCGATTTTTCAATATCAAGAACTCACAAAACATAGATTCTGACTACAGAACGTATTAGAGAAAGTAATTCAATACATATGTAAACAAGATTTATCTATTTTTGCGTTACCAGGACCTAATAATACAAGTTCTGTCTAAAAATTACCTGTTTCTCTCAGTAGTACAATACCCTCTCTTTACTGCATAAATACGCAGTAAGGCGAGAAAATGAAAAGAATATGTGCCAAAGTATGCAAATATTCTGACATCCGACCTCAAGGTTGTTTCCATGAGTTGTCACTAGAATGACATCAAGTTTTGCAAGATATCAGAGCGCCAGATCTATAACTGACACAAACAAAAACAACCAATGATTTCCCTATCTCGCGTAAGATCTTTTTAATGTCACATTGTGCTTGCAAATTCCAGAAATAAATTCCCCATAAACTTGTAAAAGAGGGTATTTTATGGGGTAAGTGAAGAAAATTATGTCTCTCACTCAGTTATGAATTCGCAAACGCAGAGATTTTTACAGACGTCACGACTTCCGGTGACGAGTGTGCTGAAACGGCGCGCTGCTGTCAACCGACGCCCCTAAGCAGGCGGAAATCTCCGACAGCGCCAAATAGGAAGGCGTTGAACTTGCAGTGGAACAGGTGCCACACGCCGTCAACTAAGCATGTTAGCACCTGCGGTTCACGCAGTCACTTGAAGGGAACCTACCGGTTTTGAAAGCATTTGCCGGTCTCATCAGGATTCACTGTCCAGAGGGGATTCTCAGGGTAATAACGTAGTTCGTGTCACAAATACATACAGTGCGGTTCAATTAAGTAATTCTGAAGTGAAGATACTAGCAAGATCTAATTAACTTACTCTGTACAGGCAGTGGACACACAGAAATTTTATGATATTGTAATTAACAAATAAAACATACAATCTTCAACAAACCATTATTTTCTAACACTCACATAAGTTTGGTATTATTCACCCCGTCTTCAGTGGCGCTGCATTTTTATAATAAACACATAACTAAAATTCATATTGAAGCAAAACTGAAGTAAACATATTATTAATGAAATAGGTAAATAATAAAAGACTAATATGGATAATAAAATCTTATCCAGGTAATAGGCAATGCATCAAGAAGCCAAATGCACGTTACGCATACACCATTGCTTAGTGCAAAGCGTCCATTGTCCAATAATAATTTATTAATATTAAACAAATTGGAATTTCATTAAATGATTGAAGAATTAGCTTGGTATACAAAACGAATCACGTATTTCTGTTTTCCGAATCGGATTAAGTTTGTATTCATTAGACACTGAAACAGAATGTTCAAATGTAGTTACTTGCATCCCGAAGTGTTATTTTCGTATTTTACTTCATTTCATAAATACATTTCTAAGCCCCGCCTCTCTGTTTGTGGCATGAAAAAAACATACATTTTCGAACTTCATGATGAGCTGCAACGGTTGACTGTATAGACTATTTAATAAAAAACAATATAAAAGATGGAGACCCGAAGAGTTAAAAGTAATGCCCACTGATTTGAAAACCAATATTGTTTAGTGAAGATGTCAGGCAGAACATCGCCTGGACAATCGAAGTCCATATCCGGAATCGTGCACTGAAAATAGCATTAAATTAAATGTCCTTACAATTTTCATTTGATTGATAAAGTAGTACAGAAGCCAAACTAATAGCATTTTCTACGTTATTACATGAACTAGCAAATGAAATATTTGGCGTCAATGTCATTTACATTTCTTAACATAGTGAAAATATTTGACTCCGATTTCCGTAGCGTTGCCTGCAGAAAGCTATCTTAGAAGAATATTTTTTTTCTTTACATTTCTCAATCTTTATGTCCTTTGCCCCGGAAATGGGACAGTCAACTTCAAAGTTTATTTGTTTAGCTCAAATGTCTTATATTGTGAATATTATAATCCGCAACTTTCCATGCTTTAAACAACACGTATTTATTAAAAAAATTAATATAATTGATATTAAGATGATATAGTCAAACAAAAATTAAATTAATTAAATTAAATAATGAAAAATAACTACACAAAAAACGCCATCACCTACCCTCCTTGGACAGATACGTGCGACATTTCTGTTTGTAAAGTTCTTTCTTTTTTAAAAATTTCAAACATAATACGTTAATATTAATTCTGTTTGTAATTTCCGTATCATTGTACTTGATGCTCACGTAATAATTTCCCACGATTTTCTGTGAATTTCATTAAATTGTATTCGCTGTATGTTACAAATTAATCTTTCATTATTTGTTAATTAAAATCCATCACCTATGGTAATCCCGTAGACTTAGAACGCCGCGAGATTCGTTTTGGTAAGAATAATCATTACTTTAAGCAAAATATTTACATATTACTTAGCTCATTTTATTTGAATCGGTTCTCTGTTTTGACCTCCAGAACCACTTCCCCAAATGGATTTCTGAAAATGACAATCGATTGGAGGTGCAACGTGAGTCCAACACGGAACCTTATGAATACAATATTTCACTTATCCTACACAAAGCGTAGTCAAATTTTCTAACTCCTAATAACACTGCAGCTATCCATGGCGCTTTCGGGTCCTTTCTTCTGCAGTGAATTATACACATGTTAATTGTTTTTTCTCGCTTGGCACAAATTGCTCATTAATCAAACGGTTGCTTGCAAAGAATCTCCAACTTCATCTCTCCGTGCTCAGAGACTATTATACGCGCACGTTTTTTGTTTTTTTTAAGCCCCGGAATACCTATCCCCACTCCTTTGCCAATATTAGTTGAGTTAAGAATAAATGATAGCAACATGCGTTGTGGACAAAATCTGATAGCTAGAAATGTCCGCTCCCATGTAATAGAAACTATTTTGCATCGAAAAACAAACTACAAATTTGATATAAAATTCTTTGTAAAATAACCAAACTCCCCACTTCTCGCGCAACGAACGAAGCAAGGGCTAAATTGATTGATTTTTTCGTGTTTCCGGGCGCGTCAACTGCCGTGGTCATTAGTCCCATTAGTGTAGTGCATGTTTTTCTCGGGATAATGCGGTGATCTTCCCCCACTGGATTGCGAGATCCGGCGCCAACCTACCGTCGGCTAGTGGGGTTTCCCTCAACCAGGACTCTCCCACCAGCGTGGCACCGCTCCAGCCGGGGCAAGGTCTGAGCCCCCGACCGGTCTTCCGGAATATGTGGTAGTGTAGTGCATGTTAGTGTAAATGCGTGTGTAAGAGGAGAGGATAGGACAAGGAAGAGGAAGGACAGATCGCGCGCGATCTGTGACCCGTTTGCTCCGGCATTCGCGTGGAGTTGAATGGAGAAACCACGGAAAACTACCGATCAGATCAGCCGGACGCTAGAATTCTCCTCGAGGCAGCGACTGAATTCGACCTCGCTGAAAAGCTAGTGTCGAAAATCCTGCCGCTGTGGGGAGTGGGAACCTAGGACCTCCCGGTCAGAGGCGCTGCAGTGACATCAGTTGTTGCACTGAGCCACCGCTCCCGGTCGTAAGGGCTCAAGAAAACGTGCGCGGATAATCCCTTCATTGCCCCTCTCGCCAACCCCCTCCCGCCGCGCGTCACCCTGCGACGCCGCCTCCGGAAAGAGCAGCTGCCGCGAGCGGCGGCGGGAGGGCCCCAGCTGACGGGCGCGGCGCGAGCGCGAGTCCCGCCTCCCGCTCTTTACTCCGTGCTCTCGCGTGCAGAAGAAAACGGCGCGTAATTTTCCGCTCCAACTTCTCGACGTGGCAACGCGATTGTCTACTCCACAAATACTCTTAATACGTTCCAACACTTCCCCGAAAAGTCTCGCCCGCGCCGCCCGCCCCGCCCGCGCTGACGCGCACGCAACCCGCCTCCATTAGGCATTAAAGTCCGCGCCGCCCCGCCCCGCCCCGCCCCGCCCCGCCCCCGCCGCACCCCGCCCAGACGGCCACCCGGCGCGGCACACCCGCGTTGCCCCTGGGCGTGACTCCTCGCCCGGCAAAGAGCAGTGTTCACCCCGCTCTCTGCATTCACTTGTACACTTGCGTGGATCAGGCTCCTTCGATTTCGTTCTATTCCTCATAGCTCTCTGCATTCACTTGTACACTTGCGTGGATCAGTCTTCTTCGATTTCGTTCTATTCCTCATAGCTCTCTGCATTCACTTGTACACTTGCGTGGATCAGTCTGCTTCGATTTCGTTCTATTCCTCCTGTACTCTGCATTCCTTGTACACTTGCGTGGATCAGTCTTCTTCGATTTCGTTCTATTCCTCGCCCAGCTCTCTGCATTCCTTGTACTGCCGCGTGGATCAGTCTTCTTCGATTTCGTTCTATTCCTCACAGCTCTCTGCATTCACTTGTACACTTGCGTAGATCAGGCTCCTTCGATTAATTTCTATTCTCATAGCTCTCTTAAATTTCACTTGTACACTTGCATGGATCAGGCTCCTTCGATTTCGTTCTATTCCTCATAGCTCTCTGCATTCCTTGTACACTTGCGTGGATCAGTCTTCTTCGATTTCATTCTATTCCTCGTAGCTCTCTGCATTCCTTGTACACTTGCGTGGATCAGAGCAACAATTCGTTCTTCTCGCAGCTCTCTGCGTTCACTTGTACACTTGCGTGGATCAGGCTCCCTTCGATTTCGTTCTATTCCTCATAGCTCTCTGCATTCACTTGTACACTTGCGTGGATCAGTCTTCTTCGATTTCGTTCTATTCCTCATAGCTCTCTGCATTCACTTGTACACTTGCGTGGATCAGTCTGCTTCGATTTCGTTCTATTCCTCATAGCACTCTGCATTCACTTGTACACTTGCGTGGATCAGTCTTCTTCGATTTCGTTCTATTCTCGCAGCTCTCTGCATTACTTGTACACTTGCGTGGATCAGTCTTCTTCGATTTCGTTCTATTCCTCGCAGCTCTCTGCATTCCTTGTACACTTGCGTGGATCAGGCTCCTTCGTTCGTTCATATTCCTCATAGCTCTCTGCATTCGCCTTTTGCCCGCGGATCAGGCTCCTTCGATTTCGTTCTATTCCTCATAGCTCTCTGCATTCACTTGTACACTTGCGTGGATCAGTCTTCTTCGATTTCGTTCTATTCCTCATAGCTCTCTGCATTCACTTGTACACTTGCGTGGATCAGGCTCCTTCGATTTCGTTCTATTCCTCATAGCTCTCTGCATTCACTTGTACACTTGCGTGGATCAGTCTGCTTCGATTTCGTTCTATTCCTCATTGATGAAAGCGGGCGTGCCGGCAAAGAGTAACATTTACCCTTATAATAAATAAAATGAATCTCAAACTTTAAAAAAATTATATCCATTTCTGAATGAAAATTCTCTCTTCTTTTTAGATTCTCTATTCACTATATTTAAATATTCGTATATAATTCACCCTTCGATAACTGGTGCATGCCCCATTTGGGGTGGTTCAGCAAAATCTCCTATTCACAAACCAGAGGTTATAAAAAATAAATATTCAAGAAAAATATTAAAAGCACCATTGTTCATTATAAATAATCCAATTTTACACGAAATTAATATTCTTCCTCTAAAATCCTGGGACCTTCGAATCTCAGATCAATTTTATAC
Source organism: Teleogryllus oceanicus (assembly GCA_964035755.1). Lineage (NCBI taxonomy): Eukaryota > Metazoa > Arthropoda > Insecta > Orthoptera > Gryllidae > Teleogryllus > Teleogryllus oceanicus. Next base: position 170,147,075 of record CAXIVR010000003.1, read on the forward strand.
TTATCTTCCTCGTTCTCCTGCATATACTTTGTTTCAGCTTTGAATAACAATTATTTTCCTCGAATAAAAGCACATTACTCAAAGGTTTCCCTAAATCCCCCATCACATCACTGTCATTGTTTACAATGTCTTTACATCTTCTATCTCTCTCACTACATCTTTTTATTTACTGTATAGATTTTCACGTTTTATTTTCTATTTATATCTGTTGTATATTTTTATGATCATTGTGGCCCTCAATAACTCAACTAAAATGATGTGTTTGTAGCGTGTTTAGAGGTAAAATTTATAGAAGCTTCTCCTCATATTCTGTTCCATGTTATTGTAATTTTCAAATATAATATTTTGTAAATCAGGAATTAATAAATCTATATATAAATAAAAGGGCAGTGCTTATGTCTGTCGCATATAGACGGAAAATATACTCAATAGTTTTCGCTGAAATTTTCACACTTTATTCTTATTAGTAACGGTAGTATTTAAAAAGTGGTTTGAATTAAAATGGACGGGGGCGTTGTTTTTGCAAAGTTAATCGACGAGGTGGGCACTACACCGTTCCCAGAGGACCTTCTTGAAGTGCGACCTATGGATATCTCTTTGAACAACAAGCTTCGCTTCGACTCATAATATCGAATAACATCGAACTTGCGATCTAGAAATCAGGAAGTTTGAACCAAATGCTAGCAGTGCACAACATTATTCGAATATTTTTAAAGTGTAGAGTAATTTACTATAGTGTAATTAATACGTAGTTAATCTTCATTGGATAAATTGATATTCAAGTAAAATTGTATTTATTTAATACAATACAATAAGTAAGAATGGCCGGGTCCACTTGCATTAAAAAATAAACTTTTCGTAAGCCGTTTACCTGCCTTCCCAAAAAGGCAAAGCACCCCCATTCCGTTTTCCTTCTTATTATGAGGATTGATTTCTACGTTTCGCGTGTTCTACATATAATCACAGAAATCAATTATAATTTATTCACTTCTGTCTGTTTTAAAAGAAACATTTGTAAGTCTTTTAAACGCTATCCCAACGTTGAAAACTACTGGTTAAAAGTTTGTGAGAACGAAATACTGAAATCACATATCAGTGTGATTGCATCTTATTTGACTCATTTAATATTCACAATCCCGAATTTCTGCCACGTTCACCTGCGCTCGAGATTTCCCCTGGACTGGTACGAAAACATCAACATGTCCTACTTATGAATGCAAAGTTAACAGAAATGTTTACTCCTTCCGAAACACCGGATGAAAGAAACGGGGTGGAGTGGGGCGATGCATTCTCTTAAATAGTATTCTTAAAAAAGTGAAGAGATTACTCATATTGTGCATATATAATGCTATTTATTAAATTGTTGAAGTGGATGGACTTTTCGTTTATTGAAAATGTATCTTCATGTAAAAAAAGTCTTTTTAGTAAAATAGGAAGAAAATGCGAGGAAAATAAATAATAAAAAATGCATTGCAAATGTGATCTCAAATAATGAACTCTAATAAATTAAATAAACTCTAATAAACCAAACGAATCATAAATTAAACTCTAATAAACCAAAGAGCATATTTGGCCAAAATCTAATACATATTAATAATTTAGATAGATTTCTTTACATATATACCACCATTATCATTGTAACACGTCAATCATGTAAATTACAAAGTAGTGTATGCACTCGAATTGAAGAAAAAAGTTGACTTACAGAAACTTTAAATTTGTCTCTCAACGTAGAAAGAACAAAAATACAAACGTCGTGATTACTAATATTGCATATATTACGAATTACGAAAATTAAGCCCTTTATTATGTCGGTGGAAATCCTAGAAAAAGTGATAAGTAAGGTAGAATAGAAATGTGAAGAATCGTAATTTTTTTACGTTCAACAATGCGTTAAGAAATATCGAAAATTCTCACAGTTTTATCTGTGACACTGATTTTCTAAAATCACCAATGTTTTAATAAAAACAATAAAATTAACCAAATAAAAATAATTTTTTACCTATTTTCTGAGTAAACCCAAAATGAAAAAATGTAACACTAGCGGAAAAAACAACAAAAAACAAAAACAATAGTGTTAAATGGGATCTCGGTTGCAATGCAAGCACCGGTGTTTTGGCTTGGCTGGCGTGAAGTCAGTAACCCCAAGACGCCCCTCCGTGCGCCAATAACACGAAAGGTGTCGCCCCTCGTTAATGAAAGGGCGGGGCCCCGTGCGCGCGGCCGCGGGCGGACGGACAGACGGATGTGCGTTCCCGAGCGCCGTTTTACGGCTAACGGCCTTATTATGACGAAGCCAAGGGGGCGGGGCGGGGCGGGGCGGAAGGGAAAAGGCCCGCAGTGGCCACCACCCATCCGGTGTCATAACAGCGGCCCAGCCACCCTCATTGGCAGGGGAGCCGCGGAGCGGGGCGCCAGATGGCTGGCTGACACGGAGCTGGGTGGATACCAACTGTTAAGATAATGACAGCAATTATGTCTGCCGCTTGTTTACTGTGCCCCAGGTTAATTTAGCCTCCCCTCCCCCTCTCCCGCCCACGGCGAGCGCGGCCTTCTGCCGGCCGCTCCGCCAATAAGACGCGAGCCCGGCGCGCACGCAGGTGGAATTACGAGCGCGTATTATAATACGCGCGTTGGATGCGCGCGGGTGACGCGGCAGCGGCGGCGGGGGAGGGGCGGGGCGCGGGCGGGGCGCGGGCGGGTGCCGCGAGGAGGATGGCGGACGAACGCCGGTTGGGGAACGAGAGGAGACTCAACGACGGAGAAGAATTTGATGAAATGGACTTATTCATTTCTACTTTCATGCACTTTGTAATAAAATTAACTATTTAACTCACCATTGAATCGCGGAAAGACCCTCGAATTTATTATTCATCAATTCTTATGGTTTGTTTTTAAGGGGAGAGGAGAGGACAAGGAAGAGGAAGGAAATATCGCGTGCGGTCCGTTTTGTAGGGTACTGCTCCGGCATTCGCCTGGCGTTGATAGGAGAAACCACGGAAAACTATTGATCAGAGCAGCCGACCGCTAGAATTCTCCTCCAGACAGCGACTGAATTCGACCTAGCTAAGCTAGTGTCGAAAATCCTGCCGCCGTCAGGAATCGAAACCAGGACCTCCCAGTCAGAGGCGCTGCAGTGGCATCAGTTGATGCACTGAGCTACCGCTCCCGGTAATTCTTCTCATGCTAAATGTTTAGTATTACAGACGCTATTAATTCTTGTCCGTTTTATTACTGTTTTGGGATATTTCATTACTTTTTTTATATCACAATATAGACACGAACGTAAACATCACAATAAGATGACTTCCAGAATGAAAAGTAGATAGACCACAATGATAAATGACTTGCGAATGAGGTGTTAGGACACAACATGAAGGAGGACGAAAATAATGGGATCTGGCATTCCCATTAATAATTATATCTTGTTGTGAATGGGTTATGACATAGTATTGGATGTATGGTCAGTACAGAAATAAGATCGGTGCGAAAACATATGTGCTAACCTTATGTTTCACGTTCATTATCAAGATGAAAACGGGGACTGGGAAGTCAACTTTTCGCATTCCTTTTGAATTAAAGATTTTTAAAAACGTCATGCTCGGGCATGGCAAACACTGTGGCAGCACTCGGATTTCAAGCCCACGAGAATCAAGGATTCCATAAACCCTTAGCCTTCCTCATCTCGTAGCTGTAGGGGCGACGACATTATTCTGATGTGCCTTCGGATAGGCCTCTGCCATTTTTCCCATGGATATCTCCCCCCGGGTGCCCCACCCCACCCGGAAATTTGGGAAACGGAACTCCCTGCAGCATGCTCTCCTGCACTGCCCTGGTGGAGAAGCCCCCGAAGGCACACCTCCCATCCCTGGCAGAGATGCTAGGTGAGCCCTCTCAGCTGGCTCGTCCCCTTTTGAAAAAAAAGGGAAGACAATCATCTGAGAAAAGAGGAAAAGTAAATTTAATAGGGCCCTTTACTAGGAGATTTAAAGGTTTATCTGACTCCTTTTATGCTAAATCCTTTTGTACCATTGAACGCGTTCATGTTTTGACTTTTAAACATATTACTTTGTCTTTTAAATATTTTAGTTTGACACTGTCACATACCAGTCTTCAAATAAATTGAATGGGCGCCAATGACCCTAGAACGAAGGATCGCGTACGGTCTATGGCGGGTTTGCTCAGGCTTTCGCTTGATATTGGTCGGAGAAACCAAAAACACGATGGAGCAGCGGCCTGAATTCGCTTCCAGACGGCGGCTGAACTCGACCTAGCTATGTAGGTGGTGTCGAAAATCCTGTCACCATCAGGACTCGTACCCTAGGCTCTCTAGGTCAGAGGTATTGCAGTGACATCAGTTGTTTTTTTTATAATATTTATTGATCCTTGTTCGACAAAAATTTGTCTTTCAAGGGAGGGAAAACTTTTGAAAATTTCGCTTGGACAAAAATGGGCATGTCCTGACCCGAACTTTACCAGATTTTTTCCGACCGCCCCCCTGCGGGATCGAGCTGCCCAACCGTTTTAGCTTCATTTGGAGGGGGAATTCATCTTAACATTCAAATGGGGGGATGGCGAGATTTTAAGAAATTTTAATATGAATATTAAATCAACCAAATTTTTTACAAAATTTTTGTATAAAATTTAAAACATAAAAAAAGGACTTTTTGAAAAAACATATTTTAAAACTGTTAAAAAAGGGGGGGCCAAAAAAAATAAACATATTAAGCCCATGTCTACATTTCGTCGTTTTTTTTGTAATATTTAATATAAATGCAAAAATTTATTGAGATTGTTAACCTATTATTTTATTAGTAAAAAAAATTTAAAAGAAATACGTTTTAGAGTCAGTTTCAAAACACGTTCGAGATAGAGCTTTGTTGTGAAAAAATTCATCATAATTTTCAGATGACCCAATTAAAATTTACTATATGGTAAAATTAATATTGTAATAAAATAGTTTTTATATAAAAAACTAAAAAACTTTTATTTTAAAACATTTTTCAAATGAAAATTTTTCCCGGGGGCATTATGATTGGTAAGTGAGCCAAGCAAATGAATGATTTTTTATCTTTTTTTTGGGGGTCACAATAAATTTCTTCAATCTAACGTTAGGTGATTGCATTTTACATGGAGTTCTTTTCCCCAAAAAAAAACATATGTGATACCGTCTTTGAGGGTTTTTTTGGGGAGAATCAAAACGAATATGACTCTTATTAACATTTTAATATCTTAATGTTTAAAGGTAGAAAAACCAGTTTTGCTATTGTGTGAACATTGAGGAAAAACACACACACACACACACACACACACAAAACACACACACATACACACACATACACACACCCTATCAATATATTACTTTAAAGTAATTTATGTATGATTTAATCCAACGAATAAATTAATAATTTATTATTATAAAGTATATTTTTTAAATTTCATATTTTTATTTTCGAGAGACGAGCAATGCAAAACAAAGTTTTTTCACGCAAAGGAATGTTACACCATTTTCTAGATAAAGGGTTAGAAAACTGTTTTTTAATCCAAAAAACACTTAAAATTTCCTGCTAAATTTTTTCAAAAATTTTAATTGTTAATAATGTTTCAAAATTTTGTCAAACTTCAAATCTTTCGATAACTTAGAAAAAAGAAAAGGATCCTTTTGTAAAATATTGTTTCAAAAAAAATTTTCTTTTTCAAAAATTTTTACATTTCATACAAAAATTCAATTTTTTGATATTTTTCATAACGCATCTTCAGTAATATTGCACTGATATTCATAATTTTTAATGAATTGTTAATAAAATTGTAAACAAAAAAAGCAATTATTTTTTTATTTGGGAAAATTTTTTTAAGTTATCAAATTTTAAAGTAATTTTAATTAAAGTAATTTTAATAAATTGGTTGAATTTTAAACTATAATACAATATTTATTATTGTTGAAACGATTCTTATATTACAATGTAAGTTTTAAAATGTACTGCCCATTGATTGATAGTTTGTGTTGTATATAGTATATTCTTTTAAAAATTTACAAAGAAAATCAAAAAAAGAAATAACTCAAATTTTAAAATTATTGGATTTTGGGCGCACTTGGGACCACTTTAATGCAAGGTCGGGGAAAAAGGAGAAATCTGCGCTGGGGTTTAAAAAAATTTTAGGGTCACCATTTGTTCCTTTTTTTGTCTTAGGATCCGAAAGTATATAGATATTTAACATTAACTTGAGAATACATGTTGCATACCATGAGAGAGAAATGATGAACAATGTCTGGAGTTTAAAAAATCTGCCTTTGGAATACTGCATCAGAAGTCCTACTGGCTATTGTAATTACATTTTCTGTCATTCGTCGATAAACTGCCGAACACTTTCCGGTGAATTATGTTATCGCCCTAAAGCGAAAGATTTCCAGGTTAAAGAGACCTACATATGTTATTGGTGGATCGAAAATAGATTTTAATTGTGGAATTGACATTATTCATTGGTGCAACATACAAGAAATGGAATTTACTATTTGTGCTAGTTTTCTATTTTCACTTCAGGCCCGTCAATTTTTCGAAAACATAATTCAATTTTTTTTTTACCTAAATACAATATTTACTTTTCGACCTGTCAATTCGGAAGAATAGTTGTTCCCATTGAAAATCGATCATGCCGATAAATGACAACGTTTACAAATATCATAAATACCAAATAGAGTAATACCTGATATTTGTATCTAAAGGACTCTCTAGAAAATAATCAAATTTTCTTTGTTTTCATTTAATCTTTTCAAATAAGAACGTAACTTTGGTTTTGGTTTAGATTCCGGCAAGATCTTAACAGATCTTGCCCGCATACTTGTGCCAGCACATAAAAACAAGGCTTCTTCATCCGGTATCTTCCACTTCGGGTTTAAGGTAATTATTATTAATTCTTAAGCGAGTATTTTACAGTTCTAATGACCGTTTTTCGCAATCTACACACCAATGTTTTTTATTCCGTCAGGCATCTTCCTCTATTCTTGTGCCCTTCATTGTCAAATCCATGACGTACTTACAAGATTTCCTTGGCCTTCCTCGTTTTCTTCTTTCGAAAGGGATTCACTCAAAGATAATTTTTGATATTCTGTCAGCATGCATTCTGCAGCATACCATTGGAGTTGTTTGGATTCTACATTTTCGACCACTTGTCTCTCAATCATTATTATCTGTCTAATCTCTTCGTTTAGTATTCTATCAAACAGTATACTGACAACATCGTCTCAAAAATTCATTTTCATAGCATTCAACCGAGAGTTTATTGCATCATTTTTAATTCTAATTTCCGATTCATACGTAACACAGCTCTCCACCATTGTCTTGTATATTGTCTCTTAGTTTTCTTTCGAAAATGTTTGTTTTATAAAATATTATGAAGTCTACTAATAATTGGCCTTCCCTAGCTTATTTTTTAATAAAGTCAATATTATTAGGTCCCCTGCTCTAATATTCACCTGATATATTTAAATTCCTTTCCTACTGGAAATATACCTATTTCTGTTCTAGATCATATCGAGATTTCCTACAACCATGTGTCTTGACTTTACATTATTTATTTTGAGTCTCCATTTTTATGTTTTTATTAATTTCTGATTAAATGTTACAGATACAAAAATATTATTTTTTCTACCTATTTTTCAGTGATACGTTGACTCAAAAGTGGAAATCGCTATGTATGAATCTCAAAAGGTTTTGCAGCCGTTCTGAAGTCTAAACGATATCCACCAACATTTTTTAGTTGGTTTGATTTAAAAATTAATCAAACCTTATCAACATTCTTTGTTTTACCAGTCTTGTATGACTTATTGGTTGTCTCCTAAAAATAATGTAACAAGTATTTCAACGTCAAGTTAAGGGCAAAGAACTGTTTTTAATGAAATAATATTATAAATAAACATTTCATCTCATCTTCATCTCATCTTCATCTTCATTCTATCTTCATTACTAGTTTACTACCAGTTCATTATGAGAGGGAAATAAATATTTTTACGATGAAGACAGGGCACTTGACCCTGAGAGTCTTTTATTTGACCGGCGGTTGGGATGGTTTAGCAAATAGTTGTAGCATGCTCTTGAATGAATGATTGAGAAGAATAATTTTTTTTAAAAAAGGGCTTTTTATTAATCTATATCATTCACAACAATGTACCTTTCAGAATGTTAAAATGGGCATATAAAATATTTACTTCAACTAATAATCAATATTTATTATATAAATACAGGGTTTTTAAAAAACCAAAATTTTTCAACTTCAAACTAACCCTTAAAATTTATCCTGACATGTTAAAACACTTCACCTATTACATTTCTGTATACTTACGTATATACAGAAGTAATATACGTAGAAAGAGAATTTATATAATCCTGCGAAAAACTGCGCATTTTCTGCAAAAAATTATTGCCGCGCTCTGGTGAAAAAACTGAATAAAAAAAGTTGCTAAATTAAGAAAAAAGCCCCTCTAACGCGCGGTGTAGCCATAATTCCAGTTTTGTTGATCCGTGTCCCAAAAGCCAATTGGAAGAACGTCCGTCTGTCCGTCTGATACAACTCTAGCGCCTAAACCATGCATACGATTTTTCCAAATTGAAGAAACCCTGTCTTTTTCCCCTGAGCTAAGCTATCGATTTTGAAAAACATTCATTAATTTTGGAAGGACTATTTGTAGTTTTCCCGGACATTTTAATTGTTTTCAAAACAGCTCCAAATTCTTTCTGTAAATTTCTTGAAAGAATGTTTACTCTATAGTAAAATACGCTTAAAAAGGTAGAATATGTCCAATTGTCACGTTAACCGAATTTTGAAAATCTTTAAAATTTGAATATTTTGGGCGTCTTACTCAACATAAATTAAAGATAGAATATTTGCTTAAATAAATATTTCTTATAATTGATCTTTTAATAAGGTCTGCAATTTTTTTAAAAGTTTTAGTTGATTTCGCAAATTGTGCAATATTGCAATTTAAAATTTACATAAACAGATTTTCTCAAAACATCCAAATTGTTTCTTTAAATTTTTGGGTTTTGGGGTAATGCAAATGCAGCCTATGCGATGACATAAACGAGATATTGCTCTATTTATCGTTTTTAAAATTACACAAATGAAATTTTTTTGAAATACTCTCACCTGTTAATATGATCATTTGAATAGTTTTGTATAGATTATTTAACTTGTGAGTAGAAGTCTTCAAATGACTTTTGAGGAAGTTTTCAAAACTAAATGGATTCCTGTGAAAAAGAGCTATTTTGAACCGAAAGTTGAGAAAATTCAAAAAATATTTTGTGGCGATAGATGTCAGCTGGAAAGAGAACAGCAAGAACCTTATGGGGAGTTGAGAGAACCTTAAAACCAGTCCACAAAAGGAAATTAAAAACATTTGCTACAGAAAGTCTGTCCATTCTGTAGCACCTCTAGTTCTTCTATTTTGGAAATGTAAGTGTAAAGCATTTTTTAAATTTTTAAAAAAGCAAAGAAAAATTTCAGCTAGAAACTTGACAAAAGAACAGTGAGACACAAATAAATAAAGTTAATTACAAGGACGTAATACTCGTATTAGGGTTGGGAAGGAAACGAACGTACCAATTAAACCAAAACGGCCTATGAACAGGAAAATTGGAGTAGTGAAGATCTGGTAAACGACCAGTAATCGAAAGTACATCAAATTCTTTCCGCATTTTTGTAATGGTATCTTCTTGCAAAGAATAGGAATGTTTAGAACATTCTCCAACATCGTTATTAGGAATTTTTTTCATTGCTCGTCAAGTAAAAAGCTGACATCGTACGGGATTTGAACACGCGTTCCTCTTTGTGAAGCCACGACCTGGCGATTGGCTACAACACAGAGGTACGTAAGCATTTCCGTGAACTTACTCAATTAAGAATCTTACGAATTTTGTTTTTAACTCATTGCTTTTTCCGCACTTCGAATTTAAAATATTAAATAAATTACCTCTGGACAATAAGAAAGCAAAAAAAATCTGCCGGGGAAATAGTTAATTCTACTTAAAAATGTTTCAGTTCAGTACTATGTAATTTTGCAGGCGCTTCCGTTCTAGCCTGACGCTCAACCCTTATCGCCTCTGCCCAAAGGGGAGATTATTAGACGTGATAACGTTGGGCTGAACAAGTTTCGACAGGCCCGACATTTCAGAATTCATTTGCTGCAGTAATTACTAGAATCTAAAAACATTTATTTACTTCAAAAAATCACCCATCATTACCAGTTATTATCTTTTGTTCATCTACTTACATTTATATAAAAATAAACTCTTATTTTTTTCGTGTTATTAGGGAATGTTTTCTTAATATATAACAAATGTTCACTTTAACACTTCCATTCGTTTTGGCTCTCAAACGACAACCGTAAAAGCATACCTTAAATTATTGAAAAGGAAAAGTATTAATTAAAATCTACACATAGTCAAAATAAAAGTTGCATGAACAGGCCAGGACGTGAACTCGAGTCTTCCAGTTCTTCAAACAAGCACCTGAACTCATGACGTCACTCCCGCAGTCACTTATACAATGCTTTTTTCTATTAGGATGTGTTGACGAGTAATACTTGTTGAGTTTGCTAGTGAAGACAGGAATGTTGCGCAACAGAAGAAAAGTAAAAGTACGATTTGCAAAATCGGTTTTGAAACGTTTTAATAGTAAGAAAAGAAAACGGTTTTATTGCAGTTTTGCATTTCAAACCATTCCTTAAAATTGTAAATATTGCTTTGACTTTTTCACGAAAAATGCCATCATTTCAAGAAACCCAAAAGATTTTATGTAAGAACAATTATGGACAACATATTTCATTTGAAGACAAATCTGTTTTCAATTTTAGTTGTAGGAAGACGCCCCAAATTTTCAAACTTTTAAAATTTTCGAAAATTCGGGGTTAACCATGAAAATTGGAACTATGTCATCCCTTTTAAATTTTATTTTACTCTATTCTTACCAGAAATTAAGACCGTTTTGAAAATTTGAAAATGTCCGAAAAGGGTTCATTAAAGTACCCCCAAATTTCAAGATTTTCAAAATTTCCCAAACTTTAACTACAAAAACGGGTTTCTTCAATTTGGAAAGGATCGTACGTCTGGTTTAGGCGCTGGTAGTGATCACAGACGGATGGACGGACGGTTTGGGTAAAACCACTTTTTCGACTCCAAAACGTGTATTACCGTTTAATCGCGAAATCGATTTTCCCCTGTATTACTCTTCTCTATACTAATATACGCAGAATATACTACGTAATACGTCACATAGAATATACACGTATATTCGTTTCGATACGAGACAGTAAAACGAAATTTCAAAATTTTGTTTTGTGCTGAGATAACGAATTATCATAGTTCAAAATCCATCTAAACGTGTTACAGCAGTTCAAAGGTGAGATACAAAAAACGAGTACTGAAATTTTTCTGCATTGCAGTTGTCATTTCAAGGTGAGTTTATTTTTTTACATAAATGATTCATATTGCAAAATATGAATGTAACTATATAATCAGAAAAAACGAGTAATTTGTCACAATCTGGACACGACGTTGTGTAAAAGTCACAACTTTGATATCAATTACTTAAATGTCAAACCTTCCCTCCTTTTTTGACACGTAAGTAGTGACAGCTGGTGACAAATATCAAATGCACATTAGAGAATGCGACCCAGGTAACAAAACGCATTTTTTCAGGCTCAGTGGTCAGAGCAACAATTCGTAAATCGAACGATGGGTTTGATTCCTGCCAGAAGAATTATCTTTGGTACTCAGTGTACGGTTATCAGGTGCAATGCTGGATATCACTAACGAACAGGATAAACATTTCCCTCATCATTCATTTCATAAAAGTGACAGAGTTATGACAAACTTTTTTTAGTGAATTACAAATGTATGTCAAAACGTTCACTATCTATTAAGATAGTGAGCGTTTGTTGCTCTGACCCCCTAACTTAAACCCTATGGGTGCCCGACATCAAGCGAGGTTAGGTTAAATTCTTACTAACTAAATATAAATAAATGCATTTGTATAAAATATTTGTAATAATGAGATCAAACTAAATTACATTATATAGTATAAAAGTTCAGCAAAGATCTTATAAGCAATAAATAAATACAAGTATTTTCCGCTAAACATTACTTATCTATTAATTCTCAGACTTGATCAAAACAGAACGCGGAACCGCAGAGAAAAAAAGGCATCGCGCAGAACTCGATCCTCAATACACTCCGATTTAAAACCAGTGTCAAACGATACTCCAACTACCAGAGAGAGAGTTAACATTTAGGTCTCCAGTAATCTTAAACCTTAATGTATCTACAGATACGAAATGTTGTTCTGTATTTCTCCATTTCCTCTGAAAGTAACATTTAAGACGTAATAGAAATCATATTCTCTAAACATATTCGTTCTCAAGCAGTACAATTTCTGGAAAATGCCAATATTAGACAACTGATGTTTTTAACAATACATGATAATATATTTTATTTATCTAACTCCGTTATGTATTTATAGAATTTTTATATCTGATTTAATATTTAGATTTAAAAGAACGACATTATCCCAGACATTTGAGATCAAATTCGCATCTCCTTGTTTTTCCTATATTGAGACGAAACGACAGGTGACATTGGATCACTACTGGCGACATAGCGAATAATCCATTGGATATAACTAAATAATTAAAATTCTTATTTTCACATGAAAATTGGGGACTGATTGAATAGTCTGCCAGTCTCCAGTCTACACCACCAAGATAAGCCGTATCAAAACGTGCCTTATTTACAAAATGGAGATAACCATGAAACGAAATATTGATTTCTTTCACAATACGTCAAATCGTACTTTATTATGTTTGGAAGTTAACACATTTTGAAATGCTTGAAATATCCCACTTACCGAAAGAATTACATTAAGAATTTTAGAAGACCATAAAAAATAAAATTATCAGTTATTTACAAACAATTAAGGGATGCGATTCTGTTAGCATTTATCACAAAGGCACAAACACAAAATGGTAATTTTAATGAGTTCATGTGTCTCTAAAGACTTTGTTAAACGTGTAAAAAGACATATTCCTTTCTAAATCATAAAGTGTTTACTATTTGCAAATTATAATAAACTAGTTTTAAGAGTTCTGATTATCTCTAGATTTATTAAATATACCAAATTACAAGTAGTTTATACAACTTGGTACAGACTTTTTCATATTATTTCTAACGATTACATAAAATATGATAATGATATTGCAATGGAACACTGTTAATATTTGGGCCTGTCTCTTCCGTTCCGTTTCGTCACATTGCTTGGAATGCAGATACCAGCACACAATCTTAACCTAAATCACGTTATCATTTACCAAAAACAAGTTTGTTCCTCCTTGCAAGAATATTGGAATGTCTCTCTCAGTGATGAAGTGATTAATGTTCCAGGCATCAATTAAAAAAAATATATATTCGGCAGGATTTGATCCCAATCTCATTCCTCAATCTACTACGCGTTTTACAATCACGGGCTATCACGAAGTACCTTTGGCGCGATGAAGTGTTGTAAATTAATTCTATCTTGACATTTATTGTTCATGATCTTCTTAGCAGGTTACATGACATTCTTGATAAGAATGTGAGATCATCAACGCGATACTATTCTATAGTTAAGTTCTAGTTAGAAATATTTCGATTAGATGCTAACGTGCTTAGGGCTCATGAAGTAGCTCCTATCCTGCGAACTGCTATCTTTTCCTCATATCTTCAAGAATTTGATCTCCACATTGCGGTAGATGATTTCGCGCTCGTCGTGAAATTACCAGTCTGAAATAGAGAACCGCGTAGTATTAAGCTTAAGTAACTATGCTATTTTTAATACTTGAATTAACACAACTAAAGAGAATTTCGGACAAATTTGCATTCATTATTCATGAAAACTTGTAGCTAAACTTGAATGATATAATACTGTAATATTTAATTATCAGCAAACAGTTGATTGATTGCTTTTTAAAAGTGCAATGTATAATGTAAACAACGAAGTAGTTGAACTACAACCTTTTATACTTTCTTCTCTAATGTCACTGCTCGCAATATTATACTATTACATGAATTGGAAAAGAGTTAACCAAGTAGATCTCTGTTTTTCAATTTTACTTAGTCTTGAAAAGTTAACTTTTTCAATTTTCCAAAATATAGAGTTCTCCGAAAATAGGACCACCAGCGCCTTGGTTAGATGGTACAGGCAGGCTTCTAGTCGTCGTACTGATGGACAACAAACTGGCCCTTTTAGGGCTTTCGAGTCTTTTTCAAAAATTAATATTAATTACAAAATATTGGACATGTACTACTGAAATCACACACCCGTAACAGAAGAAAAAATCACCTTCTGGATTCAGACTCACAACATTAGCAAGCCGACAGCGTACCTATGGCGTTAACCATTCGGCCTAAAGCGATTTGTGATACCATTTGCCACTTAGGCAAGTAGTTAAAATAATAAAACCTGCTGCTAAATAGAACATAATCGATTTCAGTATATTTTTTCGTTTTCAGAGTCAATCTTTTAAGTTAAACATATTGTGATATAATATAATATAAAAATGTATGAATTTAGGAAATAAGTAGATATATTAATATAATATAATTATAATTAATGAATGCAGACACTCTATAGAAGAAAGTACAATATTTTACTTTTTGTTAAATGCATCATTAAATTGCATTATGTATTAAAACTAGAAAGGACACGAATTATTCAGGAAGGCTAATGTCTAGAGTAGGACATTTTTAAAGAATACTAGTGATTGCTAAAACATTTGTGTGCTTGCCTCACCCGTATTTTCACGAAACTTATGCGGAAAATACTAAAAGTTTCGAAAAATTAAATGATCTTATTTAAAATCTTATATCTTCAAGGAAAAGTTTCATGAAGGAAAATCTCAAATTTCAATATTTTACTTGTAGGAATACTTACGAAAAATCTGTTTTTCATGAACATAGAGACTGCGCCAGTATTCTCTTAGTATGCCCCAATATCCAACAGTGTACACATTTACATTTTATTACATTTGTAATAAAAATTATGAAACCATTGTTTGAACATTTGAAAAATATCCCGAGGCTACATGTAAAAATTACCCTCCCCTAATTGAATATCGGTTTCAAATTTAAGGCGCTACAGCATCAGCCAGATCGATTAGGAGTATCAATTTTTGTGAAAATCAATAAACGGTTTAGCGCTGCGTTGTTCAGGGACGGACAGGACAGACATTTGCAATCAAGTCCCAGTTGCGCCCTTCTATCAACCACCCACAAGAGCATGGATTCTGGCTACACCACGATTTGGAGGATTTTTGTTTCTAAATTTAGCGATGGATTTATCATTTTTTCGTCTAAGGGCAGTGTAATATGCGTTTTTCTGCCGACAATTCGCCGTTTCGCGTAGCATTACATGCTCTCTCCTTAGAAGAAAGTGCAGTCAATATGAGAAAATTGATTCGCGTTCTGGAAAATTAGTATGCTTTGCTGCAAACGAATTTTTCTGAAATTTGGAAACATTTGCTAATTTTTGTATTTTCATTTGTAAATTAGTTGCTGAGAATAAAGTAAGAGTTCATGAAATTTGGAAACAGTTAAACCAATTGCAATGTTGAAAAATCCAGAGATATTAATAAAGGTGACATTTACTACAGTATTTGTAATAACGGTATAGTGTATTCGATAGAGAGTAAAGTAAAAAGAAAGAGTTCTTTTTCAGAAGTTTCAATAATGCAATATGAGCATAATGTAACATACCCTCCAGAAATATTGGAATATCATTGGATTCAAGTCCCAATGAACTTGCTAGTATATCAATTTTGAAAAGAATACATTGATTTATAAATTCAGTAATGTTTTGAATTTTTTTGCGGTACCATGCGTACACAGGTCCTTTTCCTACAAGGTCTAAAAATAAATACATGTTTGCAGAATCTTTTGGAAGTGTTTTTGGGTTTTATTGTTCAAAAGCCGAATTTTTCCTTCAAAACCCCTAAATACTATTTCACTTGATATCATTGTTTCTGTAGTGTGCTGCATTCGAGAATGTAAAATATAAGTAAAATATTTAATAAAGTCTTAACTCAATATTAGTAATTATTTTCCGTCACTACATTCCTCAAACAAAAACTATGGAAATTTTATAATGAAAGACATTATTAATTATTGGTACTCAGTTTTATAAATATGTTTATTTTACCAACTTGAAATAGAGAAAGTGTAAGATAAACTATGTATTGCTTCAATGAATATCATTTGCAATATTGTGAGAATCTCTGAGAAAGTTGAATATTAGAATTATAAATAATAATCGAATTGTAGACCATATATGAACATTTATTTTGATTAAATAAATTTCCATTTTATAATATATTACAGGAAATAAAGTCCTTAGGTGTTATTGAGCAACGATTATTGAGAAGTCAAGATTCAAATATGTGAAATTTTCTTTGACAATTGGAAATTATTGGCTGTATATATTTTTAAATGTCTCTTTTTAACTACTGGGTATATAACGACCACTGTGATTTTTATGTTTGGGGTTTTCTGTAGGAGAATACGCTGGGGACATCACGAACACATCTATGTCGAGGCAGAACCCTTGCGGCCCTTCAGAACCCAGGAAGCTACTGGCCTTGTCGTCCATTTCCTCTTTCTCTCTAGTAAACCTTTGACATCATATATCAACATCAAATACATCAAGATATCGCTTAATTCTCCATCATTTGAATTACGTTTCCTGTGTCCCTGGCCACGTGGCGATAAGTGGAAATGAAGTATCTGACTAGGTAGTAAAAGTTGACCTCAGAGGAAGCCAGAAAGACATCTTTATGGTAATATCTACTCTTACTGCCAAGATTTTATCCAACGATGCATTTTGAGTGCAAACAAGTGGCAGGCTCTTTTCAAACTCACAGGATCATAAGACCCTTGTGATAATGAAAGGAAACCGAAGAAGGCATAGCTTAGTGTTCTACAGAGGAGATGCCAGCTACCGCCCTCCACCTGACTCACTAAACTTTCTTAGAGAATGGATTTACAAATCTAATATGCGTGAAGGAATGATTTTTAACATGACTTTTATAACTAATTTTGCGTTGTTGATGCTAACGCATACTTTATATTTCATTTTAAAATTAGTCATTTTTTACTGTTTTTTACTCTTTAAATCTTGTAATTAATAAAAAATATTTTCACTGACTTTTATACTAATTTTCAGAAAATTTTGCGAATAATATTGCACTATGTAATTGTCAAGATATCTGAGCACAATACACAGTTCTTTTATATTATTAAAGAAGGTATGAAGTTTCATTTCGTGAAAATAATAAAGACAGTAGTTTAATTTTCAGATTTGAGAACTAGTGATCTCATTGAATCTCTGGTGTTTTCCGCTTTGATCTAAAACCAAATATATTTTCAGGTTCGATATGCATTCAAGTATTGGGATCTTATGAGCACAAATTATTTCCATCATGCATATATCTTACCAATAGCTACAAATTATTTCACAATTAATCTGTTAGAAAACAAGGACGGTGTGTTTCGTGTGAATAAAACCGTTTCTTACTTCAATATCGATAACCGTGTCAAGGTTTCCGGATGTTTGAATTGCGAGAGAGCTTCTTGAATCGAACTAAACACTCCAGAAAGTGTTTCTGGGGTCATACAAAACCTAACATAAATTGGAAAGATAATACGACTCGGAGACACTGTGTTCCGCTTAAATATTTTAATTGGAAAATTGTCCGGAATTGAAATTTTTAACTAAATACTCAATCTCTTTAAAGTTTATTCAAACAAGTTTTGTTTCTTTCTTAACAGCTCGTTTTAAGAAAATTACATTGATTTGTAACATTTTAAGGTTTTCAAATTTATTCTTTTTACTACGTGGTTATTCAAAAATATTTAAGAAAATATTTAACTTCAGTGTAGATTTCCACAAATTAAAAGAATTAAAAATTTGCTGTTTATATTATTAGCTATTTATTAAAGATATCAATTATTACAATTTTGCTATTAATATATGCAATGTGATATGTTGAAAATAATTAATTATGTTAGCGCCTATTCAGGCCATATCAGATTTGTACTGTTGCCTGTATATTACCTTAAATAAATAAATAAATAAAAATATCACTGGGAAGGGATAGATATAATCTTCTCAGCAGTGTAACAGAAAAATAGCAACTTTTGAAAAATATATGAAGAATAAGACAATTATATTTTCGAAATATTTCTAATGAGAGGTTCCTAGTTCCTTTTCACCGATTATCACTATAAAATTGCATCAATTTTACAAATAGTCTAAACAATATTAACAATAGCATTTTGCAATGATAATCCTTGGGACACCCGGCAGTGATTTTTAATTGATTAACGAAATCACTGTTTGCATGCACCTGCCATAGAAAATGGCGATTACATTTTCATAATGCGTAATAAAATGTGTGTATTGCTTGCATTTCCTTAATAAAGGCGTAATAATGTCAAAATACAAGTTTTTAAATACGTGAACATGAATTTCAATTTGCTGATAGGAAATGTGTATATTATGTAAA
The DNA here is from genome assembly GCA_964035755.1 of Teleogryllus oceanicus. NCBI lineage: Eukaryota > Metazoa > Arthropoda > Insecta > Orthoptera > Gryllidae > Teleogryllus > Teleogryllus oceanicus. The sequence goes on from CAXIVR010000003.1 coordinate 170,165,658, forward strand.
TGCATTATATTGTGTTTCCCGAAAATTATTATGTAATAGTTAGTGTTCCTTGCTCTAGAACCATTAGCATTTTAAAATAGTTTGTAAGAAACAAAACATTCAATACTATTAATTTAATCTGACACAAATTTCTCACAATATTAGATACCATAAATTAGACTTCATTTTCATGGTAAAGAACTCGATAAAAAATGTCACAGCCCCTTCTCGTGACCCGCTGCCCCTTGGTTCGTCAGCGTCCACGGGGTTCAGGGCCAACGTCCAGTGCAATTGGCGGAGTGATCCTCGCCCGCGCGCACCAATCCGTTTCGTTTCTGTGCCCTCTCCTGTTACCTCCTCTTACTTCCTCTCACCCCTCCCTCTCCTGTTACCCCCTGCTCACGTTAGCGAGGCAGCGTCACTGACCTCAGAAATTGCTCCGCCCTTTGAGATAACTAGGAGGAAAATCTTCGAGGAGGAGGAAGGGGACGTGTCTGAAACTTGGAGCAAAAGCCAATGATAAGAGCGGATACGCCTCGACGCCAGGATTGGTCAAGTGTCCAGCGATGGTTGTCCAAGCTGTGGAAAAGCCAGATTTGGCCGCACAAGGCATCGCCCATATTCTGTGAGAGTGGGTATACATGATATGTGACATCATGAAATCACTAAATAATACAGAATCATCGATTGTGCAGTTGTTGATATTTTGTAATAATAAATCATATTTAAGCCGATCCGATGGCCGAGATCGTTAAGGCAGTAGTGCAGTAGGGGTACGGGGCCACAGAATCGCAGGTTCGAATCCCTCCTTAGACATTGATGTTTGTGTTGACCATACATCTTCTCCCTCCAGTTCCCCCTAGACTTTAAAAATTAAAGTGGTCGCTATATGACCTAGATGTTGAAAAGCGGCCTAAAAAAATCACATTGTGATTTATTGACACACTCCAATGCATTTCAAGTTGCGAAAACATTGTCCATTTTCTTTTTCGGAAAGTGCGCATCACCGAGTGAAATGGGCGGAGTACCTCATTTGGAGATTATATTTATCCCCAAAGGCGTCGTTTCCTCTCTTAGCGACGAGGCTCAAAATATCGGAACCTTGCCAAGGTTGTGTCACGTTGGGGCGCACGAGGCTGCGGGGAGACGGCCGGGGCGAGGGCGAGGGCGAGGGCGGGGGTGGAGGGTTGAGGTGGTGCAGCGGCTCCGATGCGGTGACGGCTGCGTCAGATGGTCGCCCCTCGCCCCTCCGCCCACGCAGACGTTTGGGATAAAACGGGCCACGCCCACGCACGCCTCCCCCCAAAGCGAATGCGGCTGCTTCGCGATCGTCAACATCTGTCCGCGCTCACTCTCTGCACGTGACCGGTAGCGGTAGCTCAGTGCATAAACTGATACCACTGCAGCGCTTCTGACCGGGAGGTCCTAGGTTCGAAACCTGACGGCGGCAGGATTTTTCGGCCACGGACCACGCGCGATCTTTCCTTCCTCTTCCTTACCCTATCCTCTCCTCTTACACACACACTTACACTAACATGCACCACACTATCACATATTCCGGGTGACCGGTCGGGAGTTTGGAGCTTGTCCCGGCTGGGGCGGTGCCCCCCTGGTGCGAGAGTCCTGGTTAGGGGGAAACCCCACTAGCCGACGGTAGGTCGGTGCCGGATCTCGCCATCCAGCGGGGGAACATCACCGCCATCTCCCGAGAAAAAAACATGCACTACACTAACGGGACGAATGACCGAAGCAGTTGACGCGCCCGGAAACACGAAAAAATCAATCAATCAATCAATCAATCTGCGCGTGATTCCTTCGGCTCTCATTTCACTGAAGGAGTTGAGTGTTTACCTGTTTTCTATGTTGCTCTCAAATCAAATCTGTGGCGTTCGCCGTTATAAATAGATTTTATTTCATAGGAGTGATTATTTCTTGCTAACAGCTTTTCCGGAATACTCTTGCAATACAAACAGATTTACGAAAATTACGATTTACGAAATTCAGAAAAATACGAAGTTCTTTCGTAAGGCGAGAAAGTAAAATATTCACGAGGCCGTAATTTAATTTTCCCACAATTTCATTGGCTTCACGTTAATAGAGGATCTGAAATATCAGATTGCAAATGATATCAAAGATTTATTATTTTTAAATTTATTAAAATAGAAATTTTTAAAGTCTAACCTTTTTTGATATTTTGGAAATTATTAGAATCTTTTGAGTAGCAGTACTATTCTACAAACTATCCCTGTAATTTGGGTGCAAGCATGGTTTGTAGCACTCAGCTTGAAATACAGTGGCATTCCTGATCTAAAAATTCTTGTCCAAAAATGTACAATTATTTGAAGACAAAAACAAGTAGTTTCCGTGTACTTACGGCTTCAATTTAACGCAATTTATCAAAAAAAAATTCTCAGAGTTCCCTTCAATTTTTTTTCTTTATTTTTATTCCCCACGAGCAAAAAATGATCAGTTGGAATGGGGCAGGTCACATTTTTACAGAACTCTTTGAATTTTCGAAAATTGCAAATTTAAAAATAATACGAGAAAGTATGAGCTGTTAAGATCCTAGTTTTTCAACGCACGAAATCGCACATTAATTATAATTATACCTTCCCCATTCTATTGTCCGAACAATTTACATTAAACTTTACCATCTATCGTCACTTCATCACATCGACTTCGTCATATTGTAACAAATCCCTACCTAAACAGAACTCATATTTGTCCAACTAAAGAATGAAACAAATAATGGTAGAACCTCAAAAGTTAATTTTAGATATAAACAGGTTTAAAATTTCCATGCTGGTTGAAATGTAGGAACCATACGCTTAACAAATGTTTTTGTTACGAATAAGGCATTACCATAACGCTTCAAAGCTTTGAAGACTACCACAGTTTTCCTCAAGCATTTTAAAGCTTTCGTGTTTACCTTGTGTACGAAGTGTGTTAATCTCAACGGCCAAGTTTTATCTTGGCAATATCTTACAAAGATACCGCTTCAGATAACTCTGTTCCCACTGTCACTGTTGCATTCTGGGACCTCTCCTTTTCCCAGGCCTTTTCCACCGGCTTACTTCCTCCTTTTTTGATTACTACCCTGACATCAGCCAAGTCGCTCCCCACTTCTCACCCGCCGAGCCCGACATTGTCACAGATTTTAATTGCCTTAATGATTTCTGCAATTAGCAAAACATTTTGGAAACCGAATAAAGCTATTATAATAGAACAAAGCAAACTATAAGAATTGTTAAACATTTGTATTCATATATATAATAAATTAAAATCATATAATCGTATCAACATCATTCAAAATTAAAAGAATAATCATCCCAGTTAAAGTAATAACAATCACTGTTAAGGACAATTTCTAAAATTATATCCTAACCTCAATTTCCCATTTTAGAAATTGACTTTAAAAAAAAAATTGAATTGTGGAGGTCAATATATAATTTTAGAATTTGATTTTAACAGAAATTGCTGTTAGTAAATTTATAATTTTAAAAATTGGTTTAATTTTTTCACATTTTCATAGTTTCTTATAATTTCACTTCTGAATGTTACTGAAATTTTAAGAAAAATACAGAAATTATCTATTTGTGATCTATAAAACGGTTATTAATTTAAAACTGGTAGAAAAGAAGTACCTATTTTAAAAATTATAATGCTCTCAAATTAATATTATTTGTGGAATTCTGGCCTTCGTGAATTCATGATGTGAGTGGTTACTTAATTACCAGGATCTGGATTTTGATGTCGCTGCCCATTAATTGATGTATCGCAAACGTACAAGAATCCTGATAACTCAAATTACCAAAGTGTTTACTTATTGGGTCTTTTAACTATTTCATGCTAATACTTTGCATTATTTCGTATTAATATTTCGGATTCTATTGTTACTTATTTTTCAGATATTTCGACTTTAAAAAAATTGGGGCATAATAGTAATGACGAAGTTAGTATCGTGAATATATTTTTAGTTTATTTCTGTTTCTCAATATTCCCGAGAATATCAACTGTATTAAAAATATGCTCAGTATTACTATTAGACCGTGTCCTTCTACGAAACTGTCCATCAAAATGATACCATTTATTGTTTTACCATCTTATTGCCTTACCGGACGAGGTGTCACAGAGACATGGAGCTTTGTCGAAGTAGTCGGAGTGGAAGTCAAGGGTGGGCATTCGAATCCAGTGCAGGACATATTTGTATTCACCAAGTCATTATGACGTATTTGGATCTCCCATCTGTACATGTCCTATCTGAACCATCATATTATTCACATTCATTCACACCGGGAGCGGTAGCTCAGTGCATCAACTGATGTCACTACAGCGCCTCTGACCGGGAGGACCTAGGTTGGAGTCCTAATGGCAGCAGGATGTTCGACACTAGCTTTTCAGCTAGGTCGAATTCAGTCGCTACTTGGAGGAGAATTCTAGCGACCGGCTGCTCTGATCGGTAGTTTTCCGTGGTTTCTCCGATCAACACCAGGCGAATGCCGGAGCAGTACCCTACTAAACGGGCCACGGACCGCTCGCGATCTGTTCTTCCTTTATCTTGTTCTATCCTCTCCCCTTACACATACACTTACACTAACATGCACTACACTACCACATATTCCGGAAGATCGGTCGGAAGCTTAGAGCTTGTCCCGGCTGGGGCGGTGCTCCGCTGGTGGGAGAGTCCTGGTTAGGGGGAAACCCACTAGTCGACGGTAGGTCGGCGCCGGATCTCGCCATCCAGTGGGGGAAGATCACCGCCACATCCCGAGAAACAAACATGCACTACACTAACGGGACTAGGGACCAAAGCAGTTGACGCGCCCGGAAACACGAAAAAAACAAACCACATTCATCCACCTCTCTTAGTAATTCACCTGCTCAACCAGTGGAAGGCTACAGTTAACCGCATTTTGATAACCTCCCCAGAAAAGGAAGGACGTAAAGTCGTCTCGCTGACCTATGAACAGTATGACAATTACACCCATCATGATCTTCAACACCGTTTCCTCGCAAATATCGCTACATATTCCTTGATCTTCGGCACGCAATGTCACTGATTATAATCTTGTCCAGCCCTTTTATTTGTGCATCCATTGCCCATCCCATGCAATCTAAATGCCAACTCTTTAACATTCTCCAGTTATCTCCATCTCCATCCGGAAATCCGATAACAGCTCCATATCTGTTGATTCTCGCCCTCTAATACCACTATCACTTCCTTTGCTAAGTCATTGCCACTTTCTCTCGGCCGAACCATGTCGACCCCATGACAGTAAGCTTTCGCCACCTATTGGCACAAACTACTTTCCGCTGTCGCCATCATCTCCGCATGGTTATCCCGTGTCCATTTCCTCCTCATTCCATCTTGTCTCTATCGCCATTCCCATTCCCCTTCCCCGACCACCTCTTCCATTCCCTCCCATGCCATGCCCTACCCATACCATGCTCATTCCATGTCCATCGAAAGCTCGTGGCATGCCTTTTGATCCTAGATATAAAATGCCAGTATCGCTACCGTTCCTCAGTCGCCGCCCAATCAACCCAGGCCACTCCCATGTTCATTCCCTGACCACGCCATACTCTTCTTAAGGCGGCTCCTCACATTTGGCATTCGCCGAGCAGTGAGCAACTACTCTCCCCATCCCGCAGAACTAATGAGGTCGGCAAATATTCGCTTCCTTTGATGTGTCCAAAAGATCGACACGCGGAGGGTAAGGCGAGCACTGAATGTTCTTCACTCAAATAGTTTATTGATTGATTGATTTGTTTGTTTCCGGGCGCGTCAACTGCTCTGGTCATTGGTCCCGTTAGTGTAGTGTAGGTTTTTTTCTCGGGAGATGGCGGCGATCTTCCCCCGCTGGATGGCGAGATCCGGCACGGACCTACCATCGCGTAGTGGGGTTTCCCCGTAATCAGGACTCTCCCACCAGCGGGGCACCGCCCCAGCCGGGACAGGCTCTAAGCTCCCGACCGGGCTCCCGGGATATGTGGTAGTCTAGTGCATGTTGGTGTAAGTGTGTGTGTAAGGGGAGAGGCTAGGACAAGGAATGGGAAGGACAGATCGCGCGCGGTCCGTGGCCCGTTTGTTAGGGCACTTCTCCGGCATTCGTCTGGCGTTGATCGGAGAAACCACGGAAAACTACCGACCAGAGCAGCTGGCTGATAGAATTCTCCTCCAGACAGCGACTACATTCGACCTAGCTGAAAAGCTAGTGTCGAAAATCCTGCCACCGTCAGGACTCCAACCTAGGACCTCCCGGTCAGAAGCGCTGCAGTGACATCAGTTGATGCACTAAGCTCCCGCTCCCGCAAATAGCAAGCAACTCATCCACATACTCGGGATGCGGCGAGTGGTTGCTCGCTGTTCGCCGAATAGCGAATGTGAGGAATCGCCTTCATGGCCATCATAGAGTCCCCCGCCAGCTGACGCCAGTATCACTATCCTTTCGCCAGTCGCCCGCTACCTCCGCCGGGCCATCCCACTGCCGCCGCCTCCACGTGCCGTGCCCACCCGCGACCGTGCTCAAGCACGCCTGCGGAGGCCGCCTGGCAAGGTTAACATTCTCTCCCTCGCTGTATTTTAAGCTCGCTTCGCGGACCGGCCAGCTGTTCGGCGGGCCGGCGGCGGCAAAGAGGGCAGAGGCGGCGGACGCGCTAGCACGCACGCGGCAACCACGCACTCGGGAGGCGGCTAGTTCAACTCTCCGCGTCGCCGGAGCGGGTTTAGGAGTTAAAAAGAAACAGGCGGTGGAATTTCCGCTCATATACGTTCTTGTTCTTGCCGTAAATAGCATACCGATTGGAGATGTACGTTCTTGGAATATAGGCTACGTACTAAGTAAGAAGGTGTATTAAAGGTACTTTTTACTGATTAATGACTGTTACTTGGAAATCAGGAAGTAATGTATATCAATATTCGAGTGATACAGTGTAAGGAACTAAAATTGTGCAAAGTACGGACACATTCACTTAATTACTATTCAGGGACTGCAAGATTGTCATAATTCGAGAATTACGAATTTAAAGTTATAACTGCCTTTTTAAAACATTTAAAATTTTACTTGCACAACGTATTTAAAGTGTTTAAAGTCATGCTTTCTCCATAATCAGTTATTAAGCGTATGATAACTGGATTTCAACCGACAATGGAAACTTCAAACACGTTTATCTAAAAAATTTACTTTTGAGATACTACTATTGTTGAATCATTTCGTAGTGGCAGGAATATGAAATCTCAAGGATTTAAATTTGTCAGTCATTTAAAGAAGGCTTTTTCCCATGTTTCCACATGTTACAAGCATACCACCTTCAGGATTGCATTACATGTGATGACACGTATGTAATTGATTACTAATACTTCTATTATTTCCATTTTTGCATAAAATGCTAACATTTGAGGAAAACTAAAAATGTCAGCCATGTTTTGAGGTGGACAACCGAGCTCTCGACAAGTTTTCTCATGGTTATTCCTTTTCCCCTGCTTTTAATTCTTTCTCCATCATTTCTCTATCTTTTCATCATCACCTTTCACCACATAAGTATTATAACTATCATCCACTCATTCGATCATCACAGACGAGAAACTATGACTTAAAAGTTAAAACTCCCATAAACCTCTATTAATAAAATGAAATCCATGCGACACTGACCGGGAGGTTCTACAGCTCGTGTCTTGTCGGCGCAGTGGCAGGATTTTCGACACTAGTTAAAAGGCTAGGTCGAATTCAGCTACTGTTTGGAGGAGAATTCTAGCGTTTGGCTGCTGTCATCAGTAGTTTTCCGCAGTTTCTCCGATCAACACCAGGCGAATGCCGGAGCAGTACCCTAACAAACGGGCCACAGTGTGCTTGCGATATTTCCTTCCTCTTCCTACTCTGATCCTCTCTCCTAACTCACACAACTAACATTGACAAGCAGTACACTACCACACACGCCAGAAGACTAGTCGGGGGATTAGAGCTTGTCCCGGCTGGGGCGGTGCCCCGCTGCTGGGAGATGCCTGGTTGCGCATATCCGGATTGGTTTGGATTGTTTTTTTCGTGTTTCCGGGCGCATCAACGGCTGTGGTCATGAGTCCCGTTAGTGTAGTGCATGTTTGTTTCTCGGAAGATGGCAGTGATCTTCCCCAGGTGGATGGCGAGATCCGGCGACGACCTACCGTCGGCTAGTGGTGTTTCCCCCTAACTACGATTTTCCCACCAGCAGGGCACCGCCCCAGCTGGGACAAGCTCTAAACTCCCAACCGGTCTCCAGGAATATGTGGTAGTGTAGTGCAAGTTAGCGTAAGTGTGTGTGTAAGAGGAGAGGATATGACAAGGAAGAGGAAGGACAGATCGCGCGCGGTCCGTGGCCCGTTTGATAGGGTACTGCTCCGGCATTCGCCTGGTGTTGATCGGAGAAACCACGGAAAACTACCGATCAAAGCAGCCGGTCGCTAGATGCTCTGAGCTACCGCCTCCGGTGGATATCCGGAGATCTGTCGTGTAGGTGGTGCATCTCACCATCCAGTGGGGGAAGTACAACACCATATTCGTGATAAAACAAGGCACTATACTTACGGGAACACTGTTAATACCAGGTTGCCGCGCCAGGCACATACGAAATAATCAATCAACTCATAGATGGGGACTCTGGGTACTCTAAGCAATTGCTATTTTTGTAGTCGCGAGTGGGCGTCGTTTCTGACTTGCGGCGCGCGCGAGATGTCGGGGCAGGACGCCGCTGCGCGCGTTCCCTAGTTCGGACCGGTAGCGGCAGCTCAGTGCATCAACTGATGCCACTGCAGCGCCACTGACCGGGAGGGCCTAGGTTCCCACTCCCCACGGCGGTATGATTTTCGACACTAGCTTTTCAGCTAGGTCGAATTCAGTCGCTATCTGGAGGAGAATTCTAGCAGCTGGCTGCTTTCATCGGTAGTTTTCCGTGGTTTCTCCGATCAACGCCAGGCGAATGCCAGAGCAGAACCATTCCAAACGGGCCACGGACCGCGTGCGATCTGTCCTTCCTCTTCCTTGTCCTATCCTATCCTCTTACACACACATACTTATACTAACATGCACCACGCTACCACATATTTCGGGAGACCGGTCGGGAGCTTAGAGCTTGTCCCGACTGGGGTTGTGCACCGTTGGTGAGAGAGTCCTGGTTAGGAGGAAACCCCACTAGCCGACGGTAGGTCGGTGCCGGATCTCGCCATCCAGCGGGGGAAGATCACCGCCATCTCCTCAGACAAAAAAACATGCACTACACTAACGGGACTAATGACCGAAGCAGTTGACGCGCCCGGAAACACGAAAATATCAATCATTGAATCAACTTTCCGTAGTTGGGCGCGCGCGAAATGTCGGGGCAGGACGCCACGCCGCGCCTCTGCGCGCTGTCGCCGCGGGCGGCTACGGGCATTTGCTTTCTACGCGCCCGCGGCCGCGTCGCGACGCAAGACGCGTGGCGGGCGACGCGACAAGCCGACTTTCTACACGTGACTCGCACGCGCGCCCACCCGTGCTGCTGGCGGTGGAAACGCCCCTGGCGCCTCGCCGGAGGGCGCGACGCGTGGTGGAGCGGTCTCACCGCTCACCGTCCACTTCAGGGGGCGTGGTTGAATCACAGTCAGGCTGAACGGGCTACAGTCCGGAGCGGCTCGATTTGATGGGCAGCGAATTTTCCAAAACATAATATTTTGAATTTTTATGTCATGCTCGTTTGAAACAAAAACTGTAAGTAACCCATATTCTATATTCTTCTTTCTTACATATATCTCATTTTTGAAAGAGCGTGAAATCAGTTTCGGAATTAGTTTTTGCTTCACAAGAAACGGACCTAGCCACGGCATTAATCACGATGTTCATTTTTTAATATGTAGAAAATATTTATTCGCAATCAGTATGGGTGTGTCAGAATCACACAAATAATTATCTTTTTTTGGAAAAAGCATATATTTTCAAGGAGGGGGGCAAATCGATGGAGTCCAGGGCGGCGACGTGTATAAATCCGCCCCAGATCACAGTATACGTATTTATACAGCGCAGTTCCGTGTTAAATGTACTATGACTACTACTGATGAACGACTCTAGCGATCCACGCGGCGACAAAGGAACACTAAGCCGCCTTAATACAGCATCGTCCATAATTTCCTTATTCTTATAACTAAAACAACATGTAAAGAAGTTTTGAACAATTTGTAAGGAAAGAAATGATTTAAATCTAATTAATGTTGTCCATTGAAAGTGAGTTGTCTAATCACGAGGAATAACAAATATTTCTACACTGTTCATAAAAATATCTGAAAAATTTAGAAAATCTAAGTAGTAAATAAGGGTATCAAAGAAGGTAATAACATTTCTGTTAGGAGGTAATAACAAATTACCGTCGTTCCTTTGTACGTCTACTGGAAAAGTTAAAGACACCGTAATTCAGGATTCTTTCCTTCATTATTGTTGAATTTAAATGCAAAAAAATGTAGAATAGTGCGCTTCTTTTGAAACACGCATTGTTATTAATATGTTAACTGGAAAAGTGTAGGAATGCAGTTGGTGTATATCAAATATGTTCCTATACATATCAAATGTAAGGTTAAAACGTTGGTTTGATATTTTACGTGTTATGTAATGATTTGCCCTTGAAATTCTAGGAATATAAAACTACGAGGTGAAGAAATAATGCGAATTTCTTTTTAATATTTTAACTAGTTCTTAATAAACGCAATTTCCCAAACAAATTCATACACATCAGTAGTAGCTATCCGTAGTTTTAATTGGACTTTACCAGGAACGTTAACTGTATGCGTGCACATCCCTAACGAGATGAGCTGCGCTTCTTCATAAATACGTATTCTGTGGTTCAATTCCCTAATTGCCGGGAGATCCATGTGAAATTGTGGTGGACACTGTGGGTGCGCGGTAGGTTTTTTCGGGGTTCTCTAGTATCTCCTACCTCTTATTCCATCGTTATTTCATTATCGTTCGTATCATTGGGGTAGTCCTTGGTGTTGAGGTCACATAGCTCGTCTTCCTCCCCTGGAACCAAGATTCAATTCCCCAAATCCCGGTCGATCCGTGTGTGGAATTGTAGTGAACACAGCGGGTTCGCGGCAGGCTTTCTCTGGGTTCTCCCGTTTCTCCTGCCTCTTATTTCGTAAATTCTTCGTAACCATTCATATCATGTGTGTCAACCCTTGGTGTAGCTATCAGATGACTCTCCTTCCTCCTCTGGGAGTGGGGTTAAAATTTCGAAGTGATCAATCTTTCACATTCTTTCCCGAGCTCACTTGTTCTGCTGAAGAAAATGAGTCGTGGAGCAATTTTGGGTTCATTGATTTCATACATTTGATGAGGTAATTTTCCTAATACGAAAATTCTAAAGGGGATATTAATTATTTTGTGTTTGGTGGAGTTTAAGCTGATATACTAATTAGTACCGTAAGTGTAGTGCATGTATCATTGGAGGTGGCCATGTTCTTTTTCCCTCTGGAACGTGAGATCCGGTGCCAACCTACAATGTAGGCTTACGGGATTTCCACTCTCCAGACACCAACGGGCAGCGAGGCACGCCCGCCTCTGTCGGGACAAGCTCCAAGCTCCTGTCTGGTCACCCGATATCTATGGTACTGAATATGGTGGATGCACGTTGAAGTGGGTGTAAAAGGGGAGTGGGGATGCCAAGATGAAAAAGGAGAACACTGCACGCGCTTGTTATTGCGTTATTGTGCATTGCGTTTGTTAAGATACTTCGAGACATTCACCAAATGTAGTTAATTTAAAAAATACTGTAATTTCAAAGATTATTTAATCAGTTGTGTTTAACAGGAAATGTAAGAAATGTGCGATCCTTCAAGTTCAGTTGTTAGGTTTGTGTGCTGCACATTGCGGCAAGACGCGATATTATTCGTATGAACTCGAAAAGTAAAGAAAGAGTACTGACCGTGTGAGCTGTCGCATTGTGGTCATTCCAGTTTCTGTACGGAAACTGGATTGGCCGCAAAATGTATCCAGACTTCATTCAGTTTCTGTTGAAACTCAATGATAAATAGAGCGTGTAAAGTGGGCTAAAGATTAATTTCGATTCATTCGTAGAACCAGGGCTCAAAAAATTGGTGAGGGTTTTTAAAGGTATTTTTTGGTCCCCTCCTTTAAACAGTCTCTTGGATATTCTTTGATCTAAAAGTTATGAGAATGAATGTAATTAGATATTACTATAATAATAATTATTATTATTAAATTATAATAGTTGTGATATTTGAAGCTAAATTGATACAAGTAAATTATGGGTGTTTTAATATCTTGTGAATGAATGAATGCCTTATTTTACGTGGCGAGACTCAGGCCATGAGGCCTGCTCTTCCGTCTGACCACGCAAATTTGGTTGCACTCCTTTCACCTACTAGGGATGAAAATCAACACCAGGCGAATGCCGGAGCAGTACCCTACCAAACGGCTCACGGACCGCGCGCGATTTGTCCTTTCTCTTCTTTGTCCTATCCTCTCCCCACACACTTACACTAATATGCATTACACTACCACATATTCCGGGAAACCGGTCGGGAGCTTAGAGCTTGTCCCGGCTGGAGCGGTGCCCCGCTGGTGGGAGAGTCCTGGTTATGGTAAACCTTAATTAGCGATTTGTAGAAGTCGGAAAGCTGATCTCACCATCCAGTGGGAAGATCACCGCTTATCCGGAGAAAAAACATGCACTGGCACTCAACGGGACTAATGACCAACCAGTTGACGTGCCCAAACACGAAAAGTCAATCAAACTCGAGAAAGCATGCCTAATAATTTACGGACTAATAAGCTTAAGTGATTGACGCGGTCCGGAATCCGTGAACAACCAACCAACCGGAGCAACGCTATCGCCAAAATGAACCCCGGCGAGGGGATTTCTGACCTGTCTCCTGGAGGGTCCCTGAGCCCGCAAGCCTTGGGTGAGTCGCCGCTGCGTCGCTGTGCCACGAGTCGCCCCGGGCGATACCTCAGCGTCGCAATAACCCGCGACCTGCGCGGCCCGCCGCCCCGGGCCAAGGGCTCCTCATGCATATCTCGAGCAGGTCACCGCAAAGGTCTCCGTGGCTCGGTGTTGTGGTGGGCGACCCAAGAGGAGGCCGCGGGCCAGCGCGAGAGGCGGTCGCCGAAGGGGGCCAGGAGCAAGGCACGACCAGCGGCGGCCGTCTAGGATGCTGATGACGTTGATGCTGGTAATTTCATTCATTTTGTCGAAGAATTGTAACAAAAAGTATGTCTCATAAGGGGGAGAAGAACATTCTGTGTGCGTTTTCCTGAGCCTGAGAATCACTTAACCTCTTTTTTATACAAAAACTAGTTGAATGGGATGAATAAAAGTTCCAAATTGTGCGAAATTAGCAACATTTGAAAAGAAATCATTTAAACTTCCTAGCTACAGAAAACTTACTTTCATCGGTAAATTAATTACAGATTTCATGGCAGTGTTAGAGATTCGTGAAAGTAGAGGTGTGGAAGTAGCAGAAGTAAGTTTGGTAGATTCGGCGGAGATGGTGGTGATAGAGTTGCTGTTTGTGAAATGAATTGTGGATGTAAAATATTTTTATTCATTAAGTGTTCATAGTGGGTAAAGTAGGTAATAGAGATTATGGTTGTGGGGGTAGCTGGAGAAGTAGAAAAGAGAGGTAAATGATGTAAGTGGTGGTTGGTGGTATTGCTGCTGACTTTCGTAAAGCATCGTTGTAAATAATAAAATCTAAGTACCTGTTTGAATTGTGGTAAGGAAAATAGATGAAGTTTGGAAGTTTGAAATGTAATTTTGTAGTGTAGTGGTGGATGGTTGTGGAGGTGTCGTGGTAGGGAGTGGAGGTGTATGTTTGGCATGGTCTGAAAGCATGTGATAGACCTCAAGTAGACAAGCATGCAATGCATCTACAACTGCAAGTAATGAGAATTTCCTAATAGAATCAAACGAAACTATGCTGAGATACATTTTTGTGGATTATGGCGTTTGATGCAGAAGATAATTCGCGGCGAATTCGCGGGATGCAGAAGCTAATTAGAAATTCCCAAAAGGAATATTTGAATAGAGTACAGAGAACAGCGTATAAATTTACTTTCCGAGGGAATAGGTAGAATGTAAAATGGGAGTGTCTGGAAATTAGGTGAGTTAAGGCAAGACTCTGCCCTGTACAAAGTATGCCGGTTATCCAGCTTGAAAGATATCTATCCGATTGGGTACACTCGTACTTTAGTAGGGGATCACAAAACACAAAATCTGAAGCCATTACAGAAAATAGATGTTGAAAATTTTCATTTACAAATAGAAATAATAATGACTGGAATAAGTTACCTGCTACAGCCTTGAACCTTCTCTAGGTGTTCAAAGATTTAAAAATAAATTAATCATTAGCATTTGTAAACTCTATTAATTTAGTAAGTTGTATTATTATATCAGTTAAGGGTTTGATTATTATTGATAGTTTTATTGCTATTATTATTGTGTTAATGCATTAATAAATGCGTTCCTGTTCTAAATATATAATTATATCTGTGCATTGTATTGCAGGGTACGGGTCATGCAGTGTAGTGCAATATAGAAGTAGAAAGTGAAATGAATTTCAAATGTTGTGAAGGGAATAAATGTGCTAATGAAGTGTAAAAAGTTGAAAATCTTGTATTTAATAGTTTAAAATAACTGCAGGTCAACCATAAATGTAGTTAATGCTATTATTGTTAGATTATTATTATTATTATTATTATTATTATTATGTCTTTAAAGAATTTAATGTGACCTTGTTAAGTAATTTAAAGTTAATAATAGTAATATGTTAATTGTAGAGTTCTGCCACCAGGTTGTATATACCTATCTGCAGAATAATAAATATCTATCTATCTATCTATCTATCTATCTATCTATCTATCTATCTATCTATCTATCTATCTATCATCTATCTATCTATCTATCTATCAATCTAATAGTACAGTAGAGTTGTTAAGATGGTTAAATTGAGTAACTAAAGAAGAGGAATTGGGTCTGCTGTGCTGGAAGGTACTTGAGGAACGTGGAAGGCGTGGTTGCTGGTGAGGACTGGCACAACTCAAAGGCTTTTATGCAAAGAGGATAGTAATGGCAGTGGGGAGAAGTGCCTCTGCGGTTAGGGGAGCGAGCAAGTTACCTGAGGTGGAGAACATGGTTGGGTCGTGAAAGCAAAGGATGGCGATGGTAATTCCGCGACTGCCGATTATGAGGGCTGGTATGAAGCAGGAGGGCAGGTAGAGGCGCGAACTCGGAGGAAGGATGCAGACATTAAAATTCATTCCCTGAGGATATGCAATCCCATGCGTGGGCGGGCGGTGGGGTAAGGGGGAGGGCGTGGCTCGCGGCGCTCCTAACTCGGATTGGGGCGCCTGGGCAACTTAGATTACAGGCGGTGGAGACGGCGGGGGCGGAATATTGAGGAGGCGCGAGCGCCCGCAGCCGGTCTCGTAGAGTAATTAGTCAGCTCGGCGAACATTCCGCATAAACACTCGCCGCCGCCCCCGTCTCCTGTCCGGCTCCCACCACCGCACTCCCTGCCTGCCCGCCAGCCAGAGGCACCTGGCCCCGCCACCTGGTACTGCTCACCAGGTGCCGAGCCACCTGGCTCTACGTGGCCCCACTTCTATCGCCTCCTTCTTCTTTCTCTTCTTCTTCTTCTTCTTCTTCTTCTTCTCCCCTTCCGTTTCTTCTTCTGATCCCTCTTTATCCCACACAAATTAACACCCTTTCTTATTTTTTCTGGCCCGTTTTCTTATCCTCATTTGCCTTCTTATCTCTATTGTTTATTTTACTTTACTACATCATTTACTTCTTCTGGTCACCATTTTTCCTTTCTCTGCCCCCTACCAGTTCAACTGTGTCGAGATCTTTCTTTTGTCTCTCTTCTGCTCTTTCCTCCTGTTTCTTGCTTTCTTAGTCTGCCGAATTCCTTTTCCGTCAAGTAATCATGGTTTCTATGCTCATTCATTTCCTCCGTTTTGTCCTGTGTATCTAGGTGCATTAGACAGATAAAAACTAGACTCTTTTTATTGCTTTGCCTCTTCTTTCCCTACTAATTTCCCTTCTGTTATTTATGGTTCCTCATCTTCTGACGCTTGTGCCTGTTTCCGGATTTTTCTTCATTGGTTACTGTGTTTCCGCCTGTCAACTGCGCCGGTCATTCGTCCCAAGGTGTAGTATAAGTAGTTTTTGCTGGAGTTGGCAGTGTTCACCCGGCTATGAGATCCGCGCCGACCTATGGTCAATAGTGGGGTTTCAACCAGGTATCTCCTACGCGATGCCGCACCAGCCGACAAATTTAAGCTCCTGACTGGTTCTGGAACGTGTAGTGTGAAAAATGTTAGTAGTAGTGGCAAAAAAGTGGGAAAGATAGGGACAAGGAAGAGGAAGGGATGATCGCGCCGTCCGTGGCCCACGTCAGGCATTGCCCGGCATTCGCGTGCGTTGATCGGAGAAACCACGAAAACTACCGATCAGAGCAGCCGGTCGCGCTAGACCTCCCCAGACACTGACTGAATTGACCGAAGGAAAAGCTAGTCGGCAACCCGCCGCCGTCAGGACTAGAACCTAGATCTCCCGGTCAGAGGCGCTGTGGCGGCACTGCTGATGCACTGAGCTGCTGCCCCTGATTTTTTTCTTCATCTCTTTCGTTCTTTCACTATCTTTTCGCTTCCTCAACGGTTTAACTCTCCTTCTCATCTTCTTCCTTTCTTCATCGTACCGTTACGTTTCTATCTCTCCTCCACCTCCCCGTGTCATCTCACCTAACATGTCTTACCTGACTGTCCCTTATTCCTCTTCCTTGTTCTCTCCACGTAGGCCCCTGAGGAAGGTGGCTTCTGCTTCGCATAACTGCTAGGCGGGAGGCGGCGGTCTGGTCTCCTGGCGAGTTGACCTGCCGCGCCGCCTCCTGACCTCCCTCCGCCGCCACCTCCGGTGTGAGAACTTCCACGCTGCGCTCCTCAACCCGCGAATCTTCTCCATGCCGCAATTTCGGATCATCCGACCTCCGCCTTGGCTACCCTCAAACACACACGTGCTCACACCGCCTCTATTGTTAAAAACTGGGTTTCAACTGCACTCAGCTCTCGATTAAGAAGTCCACAACTCAGATAAAAAACACTTTGATATGAAAATATGATAATTTATTAGTTTATTTATTGCTTTTATTTTACGTCAAAAACAGTTAAATATGTATGATGCCATGGGGAAAAGTGAATTGTGTATATTTCTAAAAATTCTGTGATCCCTACACTCAAGTCATAGTACTACTTAAATTTTGAAAAAAAAGAGCTCCCATGTAATAAAATCTATTTTCAAGGATAAAAAGGCAAAAAAAATTGGCTCTCATCCACGTTGTTTTGTGAAGAGACGATACTACAACACTATTGTAGATTAATATTGACTATTGAACAAAAATATTCTTGAAAGGGTTGGCATTTGATCTTATTTCTCGTTTCCAGTGATTGCTAGTTTACTTTTACATAATTAAAACAATGGTGTCGGTCCGACTGATCCACCACACGCAATTAATTCCGACTGAGTGAAGATTGATAGTCGTATCGCTTAGGTGGGCACCTACTGGTCAGTCACACGCCAATAACTCCGGCATAAGTTGCTTAAGTGTAATCTTATCAAGTCCTTCTTTCTCATGCCTCTAGCACAAATCTTCATAACTAGTGTGCGCTCTCACGTTTCTCACACGATTCTCTCTTAACAAGTCCTTCTAAAATTTCTGTAGTTCCCTCGCTTCCTTCTTCCCACCCTATTCGGAAATTTCTATGCTGTCAGGTGCGTGATGCTTTGCCTCTGATTGATTCTATCATCAGGCTTCTGGCACCTTCCACTAATATTTTCCGTCGATTGGCTCTAGACAATCCTTTCCCTTAGCGACCTACTTTGCTGTTTTTAATTAGTCGCCTTTGTGGAAGTGAGGCACCGTCGCTATCACCTCTCACTGAGCTACCGCTCCCGGTCGCTGATAGTAAATTGTTGACACAGGTGTCGCAGGACGCGACTCTGCACAGTGCCACAATAATAATAATAATGGTATACACACACACAATACAATAAGGTAAAGGCAAATAAAGAAGGCTAAAGAAGCAGCAAGAAGGCTGGGAGCGGTATCAGCGTATCAACTGATGCCACTGCAGCGTCTTCTGACTGAGTTCGTCTGAGTCCTCACGGTTGCAGGATTCTCGACACTACCTTCTTCAGCCAGGGTTGAATCTCAGTCGCCGTCTAGAGGAGAATTACAGCTGCCGGCTGCTCGATCAGTTTTCCCCAGTTCTCTCCTCCAGGCAGCGACTGAATCTGACTCGCCGAAAGATAGCCTTGCAACCCGCCGCCGCCGCGACTGTCCGCACTGGTCAGTCATCCCATGTGCATTGTTATTCCCACCTGAAGCGCAATTAGACGTTGCATAAGTCAAGGGGGAAATGTTTTAATGGAGGGTGCGGGAGAGGCAGGGCGGGGCGGAGCAAGGCTAGCGGGTGGAGGGCGATGCAGTGGGAAGGCAAAGGGGTGACAGTGTATAAAGTGTGAGGGGCGGTGGAGGGGGCGTCATGAGGCCGCCGGTTAAAATTTTTTTAATTGTACGCTTCGTACGATAAACTCATGTAGAGAGAATTATTTCCTTTTCCTCTCTAAGAAACGATAATGATAAATATATGTTCAGCTAAGGTCGGGTTAGTTCGGCTTATATTCAAATAAACGTTTTCTCACGGACTGTTTGTATTATTAGTTACCGTCCGTGCTTTACCAAGACCTCTCTTGATACTAAATAGAAGTTCGTGTTTAGTCTCCGTGCGTTCTTACAATCCAAACTACGCTTAGTAAACTTTAAACAAAGGATTCAGAGAGGAAGGGTCTATTATCACATCAATACTTGATAGGTAATGAGTGCTGATAACCACAATTTTCATCAGCACACAACGTTCTATTCTTTCTGAAGCTTGAGGACCACTTATATCCGCAAGAATTGAATCGATCATAATACGTGTTTTGTTTTGTAAAAATATATAATTGTATCTGGATATAGATACTCGAATTTAATAAATTAAAATTGATATTTCTAATGTAAAACGTAATTCAAGCTTTGAAGTGTTAATAATGGTAACAAATTAACCAATAGCTTCCTTTTACTACCATACTAAAAATATTTGGATTTAAAGGATTTTCTTACATATCACTTTATTTTCCTGAAATTTTATAGTCTTCAAAATATATTATTTACATGCAGAATTATTGTGTTTGGAATTATGTTTTGAGTTGATAATATTTTTAATAATTAAAAAGGTTTTTCTCACTAACATCACAACAAATTATTTAAACTGCCTAATATTTTCCTATGGTTTGATAATTTCTTGATAATTGCTTTTTTTAATAGTACATTATGAAGCGATGATGCAATGATGGGTAATAATACACGAGTGTCATATTACGACATGAGCGAGTATTGTAAATTTCACACGAATGTATTAATACCCATTACATCGAGTTTCATATGGTACTTTTTCTACGACTTTTATAAGTCAAACTTTTACATTGAATCGTATCGTGGCAGTTTACCTGCCGGATTCAGCCAAGACCACGTAGCAGACAGATCCCCACCCCTAAACATTTACTAGAACGATTATCAATGATTGTCAATACTTGGTTTGTAAACTTCTCTGGGGTAGGTTCTGGACCAGAACCTGTATCAAAATGAGTATTATTATGCAACTGGTTGAAGCCATCAAATAACAGCATTATACTAAGGGAGAAGAAAAACATAAATATTCATTGTTTTTATTGCCTTCCTACAGCGTCACTTAAGTTTTATTGTGTTTTAAATGTAATAAAATGTTTTATAAAATTGTATTAAAATTGTAGTTTTGGCTTGCCAAAATACCTCCCCCTAAATTTTCAGTGAGCGCATGTGAAATCGCGAGTGCGTGAAGACGTGATGACGTGAGAGCGTGAGTGCGTGAGGATGTGAGAGCGTGAGGACGTGATAGCGTGAGAATATGATGTGAGTGCATGAGGACGTGATGAAGTAAGAACGTGAGAACGTGAGTGCGTGAGGACATGAGAACGTGAGTGCGTGAGGACATGAGGGCGTGAGTGCGTGAGGACGTGAGTATGTGAGAGCGTGAGTGCGTGAGTGCGTGAGTATGTGGGAGCGTGAGTATGTGGGAGCGTGAGGACGTGAGTATGTGGGAGCGTGAGAACATGAGTGCGTGAGGGCACGAGGACGTGAGATCGTGATTACCTGAGCACGTGAGTGCGTGAGGACATGAGGGCGTGAGCGCGTGAGGACGTGAGTATGTGAGAGCGTGAGTGCGTGAGTATGTGGGAGCGTGAGTATGTGGGAGCGTGAGTATGTGGGAGCGTGAGGACGTGAGTATGTGGGAGCGTGAGAACGTGAGTGCGTGAGGGCACGAGGATGTGAGATCCTGATTACCTGAGGACGTGAGTGCGTGAGGACATGAGGGCGTGAGCGTGAGGACGTGAGTATGTGAGAGCGTGAGTGCGTGAGTATGTGGGAGCGTGAGGACGTGATAGCGTGAGAATATGATGTGAGTGCATGAGGACGTGATGAAGTAAGAACGTGAGAACGTGAGTGCGTGAGGACATGAGGATGAGATCCTGATTACCCGGAGGACGGAGTGTGCGGAGGGACATGAGGGCGTGGAGCGCGTGAGGACGGCGGCGTGAGAGCGGAGTGAGGCGGGAGCGTGATATGTGGAGCGTGAGTATGTGGGCGGAGGACGGGAGTATGGGAGTGAGAACGTGAGGTGAGGGCACGTGTGGAGGATGTGGGAGATCTCTGATTACCTGGAGTGGGACGTGGAGTGCGTGGGGAGGGACATGAGGTGAGGCAGATAATGGTTATGAGGAGCGCAGTGTGGAGTATGTGGGAGCGTCAGGACGTGAAGGCGTGAGGACGTGAGGACGCTAGGGCGCGAGGGCGCGCGAGCGAGACGGAGGGTTTCAGGCTGATGAAGCCCTACCAAAGAAGTATGCACGAGGCGACGACTGAACGGGTGGTTAAATCCGCAACGGAGCACGTGACCAAGGATGACATAAACTCGCAGGTTGTTATGGTGTCACTTCCAAGAAGATAATTACTAGTGAGACTGAAATCCTTGGCGTCTGGATGAACTTGACTTCCTTTAGAGGGAGCCCTTCCTTTTCAGATGGGGAGGGGGGTTAAACACTACGTTATCGTACGGAGACCTTTTGTCTTATTAGCTTTAAATTTATAATCAGTACCGGGAAGAGATAATCGTTTCTTCCAAGAAACAGGGACAAACTGTAATCTGTCAGAGGATGAAACCAATTATAGGTTCGTCTTTATTCGTAGATCTGTTAAATTAGGTGGAAACAATCAATACTGTTTACGACTGTACACTTATATGCAGTAACACTTGCTTTATTTGTGTCTATTCATTTGCTGTATTTCTACCTTTAATCTCTTGACGTTCAGTGTTGTCCTTTGAGCAGTACCAATCTTCAAAATTTTGAGTTTTCAATCTGGTTACTAGTTTACCCGGAACAGTGAGGGGTTAATTCAGGAGATTGTAACATTTAAAAAGGCATCAACCGCAAACATTCATTATGATGTGATTTTAATTTCCCTCATTTATGAGCTTGTTTTCTTTGTTTATGTCTGTTCATGCTCGTGTGTCATCAGGTAGTTCGTTGTCTTCTCGTCAAGAGTAGCCTACTTTATCGAACATTTCTTCCTTATAGTCGCAGTTAACAGAGAATTTAAGCGAGTTCCTACGCGTTCTAGTGTAATTTATGACTTGACTCTATAAATTTGTTTCTCACAATGACTTTCTTTTATAATAGAAAAGTGTTATAAGGAAGCCAGAATAACTTTGAATTCATTAGATTACTAATGCTGCATTGAAGTTTTTTACATCATTCCTGTAAGTGTGTGTATTGTAATACAACTCTATTGCGAGTTCTTGGAAAAGAAGTTTAAACATTCGTAAACGGGGGTAACATTTATATGCTTGACTCATACAATCCTTGCATCCAATCTACAGAAATCTTGGTACTGCTCTACATGATATTAATATGGTACACAAAGTTATTGCTTGATTAGTTAAATATTATTTTCACATTACGTCTCAAAGTATTTTTATTGAAGAAAAAACTCTATTTTTTATATCGTTCTTTTGCAAAGTTCTTTCTGCTGACAACCTGTTTCAGGAAGTAATTTACTACGAGAATGGTAGGAACAAGATGTATCAACTTCATTACCTGGACCCGACAATAAGAATTTTTCTGTAGAAATATCGCCATTTTCCGGCGCGTGGCTACCACACTTTCTTTTCTTACGAAGTAAGGCGATAAAGTAAAAATAATCATTTATTTTCAGTGCATGTGATCGAAGATAAGAGTACGCTACAACCGTGAACCTTTCTCCGGTCTGTGAACCTTCGTCTCGCAGTCCGACGCAGCGCGTTCTATTGGTCGCTCGTTGCCGGAAGAGCACTCGAGTGGCGCGGCGGAGAGACGCCTTCAACTTGCACGCGTAGTTTCCCAGGAGACCGCAAGCGCGCTGTAGAGCCTCACATACGGAGAGTTGCGACGCGCAAGCTGAGTGCTTAGGGAAAACCAACCACTTAGAATAGACTACTCTGAGTGGCTGAAGCGCCGCCATCTTTGCAGAAAATTGAAAGTAATGTTTCAGTCAAAGCAGCGCCATCTGGAAAATTATTCGTTATAATAATTTTGTGCTGTTTGAATTTTATGAAATATAATTTGAAGTGTAGTAGAAATCAGGGCTAATATTGATTGATTGATTGATTTTTTCGTGTCTCCGGACGCGTCAACTGCTTTGGTCATTAGTCCCGTTAACCTAGTGCATGTTGTTTTTCGCGGGAGATGGCGGTGATCTCCCGCTGGATGGAGAGATCCAACGCCGACCTACCCGGTGCCTTGTGGGGTTTTCTCTTACCAGGTACCTCCTACCAGCGGGGCACCGCTCCAGCCGGGAAAAGTTTTAAGCTCCCGACCAACTCCCGCAATATGTGGCAGGGTAGTGCATGTTAGTGTGCAAGTGAGTGCAAGGAGAGGATAGGACATGAAGAGAAGGGGACAGCTCGCGCGCGGTCCGTGCCTGCCTGATAGGGTAATTGCCTGGCATTCTCCTGGTAGTGATCGGAGAAATCACGGAAAACTACTGATCAGCCGGCCGCTAGAATTCTCCTCCAGACAGCAAATGAATTCGACCTAGCTGAAAAGCTAGTGTCGAAAATCCTGCCGCTGTCAGGACTCGAACCTAGGACCTCCCGGTCAGGATGAAGAAAGCACATACTTGAAACATAATATATTTGTGGTTAGATTACTTCTATTTTTACAGTTATCTGCCGAAGATACTGAAAGCATTGTGAATGTTATTAATCTAATCATTAATAATGTAACGTGGCGGTCTTATTCTCTATTAATATTTAATTACTATTTTAATTACTCTACCCGCTTGGACGCGCCCTTGAAATACTTGATATATATCTATAAATATTTACACCGACGTGAACTATTTCTATACTAATTTATGTAATTGATTCCACATTCTTTGCTCATCGATTTACTTTATAATGAAGTATTTATTAGGTTGATTAAGTAGTTATTAGGTTTATTACCATCTTGTTTGTAGGTATCAACATACAACATGCAAAATCTTACCTTGCTGTTTGTGGACGTGTTGTATGTACGGACCCGCGATTTCTGGTAATTCTGTTAGGTAATAGTACTGTATGCAATTAAGTTATAATGTTAAGCTTTATTGTATGAGTACGTGTTTTGAAAACGAGGATAGAGTTTCAAAATTGTAACGCAATAAAAATGCATGCAATAAAGAAAAATTATGAACGAATTTCATACGCTATTTTTGTATAAAAGCATTATAAATTTATATGAGAATCAACCTTAATTTTTTAAAACAAGTGAAGTTAGGGTGTATGGAATCTATGGGAAAAACCACCCCGTTCATTGAAATAAAGGCCATATTGATGAGCTGTAATCAAATTCCATCAAAATAAAAACACAGTAATTGAAATCTAGTGAGACTTTCGCCAATATTCAGTTCAGTAAATGAATTTACTGAATTTTTTGACTTTTTTTACTGACTTTTTTTACTGAGATTATGTATTACTTTTGAAAGCAAAGTACATTAAGAAAACACATAATATATTTTACTTACTCTTACCGGTCATCGACAAGATACAAATGTCAAAGGTAAAATAATTGATTAGTTATATCTGATTGAACATTTAAACAATTGTATATATAATTTGTAAACACAATCCACGTAATACCTGGAAGCCTCTCAGCAAAAACTGGTCATATATGTTTAAAATCACATTTGGCATTGTTTAATTAATACTTTTCTGTCATAAATAACAGACACATAGGAATTTCAGGTCATTTTCCTTTCACCCGTGATTTCTGAGTGGCTGTAGGGTGCACTGTCAGGAAACGTAAAATGTTGTACCTTTATGTTTGTATGGTGACTGTTGCCAGGTAGAGCATGTAGTCGCGCCCACGCAGTCAGATGTCGACCGCGCGCCCCAGGGCTTAGGCCGTGCGTCGAGGCGCAGGCAGCGCGGCGGTGCGGCGCTTCGGCGAAGCTTCAGGCGGCCTTGCGCTGCCGGCGACACCGCGTCACCAGGAGATCGCATCCGCCGCAGGGGGCTTTGCTTTCGCGCCTCCAGGAGGCTTTTTCTTGGGGCGCAGAGCGGCTGTCCCCGTGCCTTTGGGCACAACGTGGTCGTGAAGTACGCACAGGCTTCATTTCCATGGCGGACATTTGAATAAAATGATCAGCCAGATCTCTGGTGGAATCTGCGATGGAGCTTCCGTGCTGTGCGGGTTCGATGACGGACGGAGACAGAATTTTCAACGCTGGATAGTGAGCTAGATCGAATTCAGTTGCTGTCTGGAGGATAATGCTGACGCCCGGTCGTTTTCCGTGGTTTCTTCAATCAACAGCAGGCGAATGTCGTAGCAGTACCCTACCAAACGGGCCACGGACCGCGCGCGATCTTTCCTTCCCCTTCCTTGACTTATCCTCCCTTACACACACTTTTACACTAACATGCATTACACTACCACATATCCTGGGAGACCGGTCGAGAGCTGAGAGCTTGTCTCGACTGGGGCGGTGCCCCGCTGGGGGAGATCCATGGGGGGGAAACCCACTAGCCGACGGTGGGTCGGCGCCGGAACTCGCCATCCAGCGGGGGAAGATCACCGCCATCTCCCGAGAAAAAATCATGCACTACACTAACGGGACTAATGACCAAAGTAGTTGATGCGCCCGGAAACACGAAAAAAAAACAACCAAATCAAACCGAACCCTCTGCTCCTCCCATCCTACTCTGCCCACTTCTCTCGCTCGAGCCTCTCCATACTTCACGTTCCTTCCGCCTTACTTTTCAGGGCAACGCGCACTCGTCTAAATGCATTTCACGATGCATCATTTTTGTTAACAAAGTTTGAGGTAACAGTAAATCGTGAACCTCCATATTGTTTTTCTCTGCGGTTCAAAAATGTTCGGACGTAATTTAGAAGGATTTTCTCACGGTTCACAGATTGTCTCCTAAGGACGTACACACATCTAACCATGCATTTCAGGATTTAAATTGAGATAGAAGATAACTACGTAGTAAATGATACATGAATAATACATTTTAAATTAAACGCTTAATACATTTTAAATTAATAGTTTGCAAGCTAAAAACGGAAAATATTATTACTTTTCAACTACTATCAAAGTAGCCAACTTGTTAAGGTATTCACAATATTGATTGTACTAAAGTTGACTACATTTCATGTAAATTCCTATGTGCTGTATATAATATTTCCTAGTTGAAACTGAAAGTCATATTATATTATCTATACTCATTACGTTATATATAATAATTACTAATCATGTATGAATCAAAGATTACAATTAACTAGCTTTAAATTGAAATGATTTCAATAGGTATTTATATTTTAACAAAATGTTCCTTACTCTTTTTCACAGTGTTGGTATCAACGATTGTAATATTTGACAGCAACCACAACTTCATACGAATTATGAATGAGCTCAATATTTTACGACTTTGTACTTCACAACGTAAATCTGATAACCTGTTTCCTATTAACACCTTATTTTACTGGGTACCGGGGTCATAAGGGGTGCATGGGGTATGTTTAATTAAAAAGAAAAATGGGCAGTGGTGACAAATTAAAGATAGATTAAAATGTAATATCATTATAGTTCTTCAGCAGAATATGTTTCAATCATGTATATTTAATAAACAATCAAAATCGACATTCGCATTAGAAGAATTCGCTTTCTGGTTTACGCGGAAAACGTACACATTCAATTGGAAAATGTAGGATAGCTCATTGATGCATACCCAATAAGCAACTGGTCATGTCGCTTCCTTGAATATGAATACGAAGTTTTTTTTTTATTTTATGCTTTTCGCGAAACACTGTTAAAAATGTATCAACTACACACACACACACGCACGCACACACACACACACACACACACAATTGAGGCGCCTGAAACCCTAAAAAAATGGTATTATGATTGTTGTGAAATGTTCTTAGGGAGCTTTTGCACGGCGAAGCGTAATAGCAAGTGTCAGTGCTGCCGATTTTCTGCGCATGTTCAGTTAAGGGTTTCGCATCACTTTTGTGCACCTGCGCATGCGCAAACGGTCGAAATTGCAGTCAATTGTTGTGTTATGTGTCGTTGAAAATATCCTATTAAAGAATCTGAAAATATCTGACGATTCCCTACCAATAGATCGAGAGTGGTGTCTAGTATCTCATTTACCCTAACGGTGGATCAGAAATGGTCCACAGGGAAGCGATGGCAACAAGTTACTAATAATAGTTTTAAACTTTTCTTGATTTTTGGAGCCTTCCAGTAGGGTGTCGATTTTATATATTGACCGTTGACGCTCTGAAATGCAATTCATCTTGATCAGATTTTTCGTCCAGTGTCCCTGATCCTTTGAGCAAGCGCTGAGACGGCTCTTTGTTTTGCTTCTGGACATAAATGTAACTTTATTATCTGTGCACGTCTTTTTTAATTGGTTTTAATTTTTTGGACCTAAAAATAAATAAAAAATTGTTTTTTGCATCTTATATATTTGAAAACACATCATTTATGGATTTGCATATCTAGTCTACGCTCAAAGAGCAGTAGATTTCATTGAAAAGAAACTTTCCATTGATTCCGTTCCTGTCTGGAATCGCCAACTTGGCACCTCTTCACTGACGGTTGCAACCGAGCTGCCAACCTCTGTCGTCTCTTTCCTCACGTGACAGGAATGGCGTTCTGGCTTGCATCGGGACGAAGCCTTGTTTGTATACCCGCCACGTGCGGCGGTCAGGCGCGGGGATGGGGTCGGCGGAAGGCGCGTCATCGCCCCGGGCCATAACTTCCGGATCTTATTCCCGATGCGCCGCTGTTTGAGGTCCGCGAAGGATCCCGGGAAAGATAATGGAAGCCGCTCCTCCCGGGAATCTCCGTGTGTGCTCTGGAATCGAATTTCCGGCCCCGGCATTTTAGAGGCAGCAGCTCTGCCTACAGCGACTGGAGCGCCCGGTCGTAATTCTATTATATTTCGACGAGGGAACAAAAGCAAAAAAAAGCAGCCAGCGGTTGTTTGAAACCGATCCCTAGATGGAATTCCAAACTACCTCGACATACTCTACGAATTGAGAAAGAATAAGGAAGCTCGCTTCTCCACAAGGAATAGAAAAGGAAATGTATTCTGCTTGCTCTCCTATGGAATGTGCTCTCCAAAAACGTTGCTCTTTTGCTGAGTCTGGATAAGTTCAACTGGAGAGCATGCACAAGGAAGCTTCGCTTTACCGTACGAAGCGTTCCTTTATTGCCACACGTTTTATCCGCGAGATCCAGTAAGGTATTTGATTTTTCTCTCTTCTTGACTTCTTGTTATATTCAACTAAGCAGGCGGGGCTTACTTGTAAGGATGTTTACTTTCCTAGAAAATATATGTATTTCTAGAATTTCAATACTGCTTGACGTAGGATTTAGTCGCAAAACCATAAAAAGTCAAGAAGCTCTGTTAAATACAAACAACAGCAGCGCTGTTTTCTGAAATAATTGTATAAATACCATTGATTCTAATATAATGCATTTTTATATCCCAAATGAATTTTGTGGAGTTTGTAGATGAAGTATTAATTATATCATAGATAATTTTCTGGTAATCATAAACTGATTTTAAATACATTTGTAAAATATTTTTAACATTATGATATTTTCCCACAAAGAATGAACATCACTGAAAACAAGGAAGTTGCTAGTAGGAGACGTCATACATAATCAACTGAGTTTCACGCAAAAGGAACTGTAAGAACTAAACCCATAGAGCCCACCGTCATAGAAAATAAACTTGAAACTTCTGATATCCATTTCTCTATTTCAGTTTAATAAGCAACTCATTCCAACTTTTAAAATGTTACGTCAACAGTATGAAACTCGAAAGCCATTTTAATAAATTAACATTTTTTAAACTGTGTGAATAGTGCATTCTGTACCTTTGTTGACGTTTGTCGGAACAATCTGTCCTTCAGGTTGGCCTATTCCAAGTATTATGACATCTGTCTTTCCTAATATTCAACTATATTTAAATATAAAACAAATATGAGAAGGTACATAACTTTGTATTCCACCAGAGTTTTTATTTCTTCTCATAAATACCTGTATAGCATTTCATTAGTTTTAAAACAATATTTTGCTGAAATAATCGGTCTAAAGTTATATGTTTAGTTTATATTTTTTTGTTCACTTAAATCATGATTTTGCGAATGAACAAATAATGTAAGAGGAAATTAAGTACGTGACAGTTGAGTGAACTGCACTTGAACTTGCACATTGCTCTCCATTCTCGTGCCATTACCAAGACATTCCGTCTGACCTTGCCCGCCTTCACGTTATGGCTGGCGTTTCCTTGCTCGATATTCTAGGAATGACGACAAATGTACTACTGCGTTCCGGACCGCTACAGAGAGTATGCAGCCCATTTTCTTGATGTATAACTGTCCCAGTTTCGCTGTTATTTCACTTCCTCAAGTTTCAGGGAGTTTGTTGACGCTGCGACGGGGAGGCGGCGGATCCCGTTTGTTTAGACCTCTTCCCCCTCCCCCTCCCCCTCCCCCTCCCGCTCGCGGCACGCATCCTTCTTCTGTCTCTGCCGCCGCCGCCGCCGCCGCGCAGCCACCAAGAGGCGAAAGCGCGTGGCACAGCACCCGACATTGTCGCACTTCTCGAGTGCACTTCCTTCCGAATTCAATCTACGCGATTTACAATCCCTGAGCCGCCCTCGCCAGGAGGCGCAAATGTTCTTTGTGTTCGTTTCTCTGTGGCTGTACTAATATTCGTGACAAAATGAATAACGATGTAATATAATGAAAATTAATGAACAGGTTTTTCGTCCAGTTTCCCTGATCCATTGAGCAAATGCTGAGATGGCCCCTTGTTTTGCTTCTGGACATAAATGTAACTTCATTATCTGTGCACGTCTTTTAGAATTCATTGGGAAAGATACTTATTCAAATTATCGTTTCCATGTTGTTGCGGCAGGAAGTATTATTCCTTGACGAAGGACATCATGGATAAGAGCCCAAAATGTATTGCATATTTATCCTTGAAAATAGATTTTATTACATGAGAGCTTTTTTTTTCAAAATTTATGTAGTATTTATGTAGTTTTTTTTAATTTTCTAAATTTATGTAGTATATGACTCAGTGTAGGGATCACATAATTTTGAAAATGTGCACAGAATTCACGTCATACACAGTTTCAACTGTTTTTTGATGTAAAATAAATAAATAAATAAAATAAATAAATAAATGTTTTTGTTTAAATTGGTAATTATTGAATTAGTTTTATAACGAATTATGCAGAAAATTTAATATTTAATAATATATTGTAACTATTCGAAATTAGATGCTAAGTTTCGTTCATATTTGACGACACGATTATACGTATAGACACGGCCTACTGGAATAAAATCGCAGGTTGGCAATGTTTTGATGACTGGGAGAATTGCCGACTCGAGAAGGAGGGCTGTAATCAACAACCGGAAAGAAACTATGCGTTCTAGAGTGAGGATGTAAAGTTTAATAGTACACTTCAGTCAGTTGCGTCAATAAGTGGAGAAATTCATGAAAGAAATGCAGTCATATTGATTGAGGACAGTTTTACAAAAATAATTTTATGTAAGAAATGCAATGTCATATTGACACTGTATTTGATTCAGGACAGTATTACGAAAAATTAAATGAGCTAAAATATTAGGAAGAGTGGATATACTGAATTGATTGGACCCAAAGGAAGGACTTTTGTTATTTGAAAGGTGAAGAAGACATAGTTATCGTTATTAAAAATTGTGAAATTAATTAAATGTTTTATTGTTATTATTAGTTTAAAAGATTTAACGTTTTTTCTTATTATAAATAAATGACTTTTTCTATTTTGAATTTTTAAGCGTTTTAATTTAATATTTTCAATAAGTAACCTTATTCAAATCTATGGTGTATGCTGTTAAATCATCGGCCCTGAACAAATATTAAATGAATATTTATATTTTCCTCACTAAGAAAATTTATTATTATTCTTGTTTATTAATGGAAAATTAAAAACCATCACAATATATTGACTATTTTATATCTGAATTTAAGTATTTGTCTCGTGTACTCTGTCTTACATTCGTGAAGTCTCCTGATATTGTTGATCCCCTGCCTGTGCTTTTCTTCCAGCATTAATTTATTATCATTGTTTTGTGTTAATGCTCTTAATTTTACCATCAATTATACTGTTAATATTATTACCCAAAACACTGAATTTTAATGAAAGATGAAAAAAAAGGATCGAAAGAAAGTTGAACTCTGGGCCACGTACGAGGTGTTTGTGGTTTACTTATATGCCCAAAACTCCGGAAAGATACGAAAATAATGAGAAAAGGATTTAAGATAGCTTATATGGAGTGATTTTTATTTTCACAATGCGATATTACAACTGATTAATATCTTCTGGATGATGTTATTGACATCAAGGCTACAAGAAAGAGTTCACCGGTCTTCGAATAATTGTTATTTAAGCCACATTCATATTAAGCTTCGAATAATTGCCACATTTAAGACATTATTGGTAAATAAAGAACGACTATACTATGTATTCATATACACTATCTTATGTTGTTGGAGCATTCCTGAAGACCCTTTTTGTTAAAATATTCAATATATTGTATTTGTTTGTGTTTGTGTTTCTATTTGGGGAACCATTGAAAATTGGTTTGTTAATGTCATTTTTGCAGCTGTAGAACATTTACTACTATCAATATTATTATTACTATTATTATTATTATTATTATTATTATTATTATTATTATTATTATTATTATTATTATTATTACTAGTATTCTCTTTACATACACTAATTCAAGAAAAGATGTTAATTTTTAAAGAAGTTGTCGAAACAAAATCCCATAAACGTGCTAGAGATTGACGGAGAATTACCGCAAGGAGTGCATCTATCATTCAACATCAAGCCGGTGTCAGAATTTTCGACACTAGCTACGTAGTAAGTAAACCGAATTCAGATGCTGTCAGGAGGAGATTTCTAGCGGGCAGCTGCTCTGTAGCTTTGCGTGGTTTCTTTGATTAACACCTGGCAAATGACGAAGCAATATCCTTACAAACGGGTGGCCGCGCGGATGTTCCTCTTCCTTCCTCTTCCTTGACCTATCTCAATCCGTACACTTGGTGGCTTCGAGTTTGTCTCTGCTGGAGCGGAGCCTTGCTGGTGGGAGATATCTGGTTAGTAAAAACAAAGCAAGTCATCGTGTAGGTTTAGTCCCTTAAAATGGTGATTCTCGATTCTTTAAGGGAGACGCGTTATGTTTCGTCAGCCAGAGTCTACAAAATGAGACATTCAATTGGATATTTTGATGGTACCACAATAATTCTGAGCAAATTGTCAAAATATATTATGCAACTAGTTTATAATCTTATGATTTGTTGCATACGTACGTGTTTTAAAATCTAGTCACGCTAGGAGCAATTATAACATATGGAGGATGACTAGAGAGGACGGGCAGTGAGGACAGACAGTGAGGACGGGAAGTGAGGACGGGCAGTGAGGTCAGGCGGCGAGGAACGTGAGAACGGGAGCGGTGATGGTAAGTGATAGAGACGGGAACGGTGAGGTCAGGCTGTTGGATGGAGGGGCAGTGCCGTAAAATGTCATTTTATGAACCATTTCTTGCAAAGAGAAGTGTCGTTTGAAGTGTTAGTAAGCAAAATGAATGTTAAAAGTTGGAACAGCCCAGATCATATTTCCTTTTCTTTAGACGTAGATTATGAAGTATCACGTATTGGCATCATTTTCACTTAGCCGTCTAATTCTGTGAAGTTTCCAAAAAAATATTAATTGGTAAGATTTGTCAATTAATTTGCCATTTAGTGACATTTGATGATTTTTTTCTTTGAATGGGTGACTGATAAAAGAAAACCAATCACTTTTTGGAGAGTTGTACGAAAAACAACAAAAAAATCCTCCCTACTACCTATTTTCTTCAAAAAGTTCTGTGAAAAAAATTCGAATCTGTAATAACTCAAAATTTGTTGACTTTTAACAATCACCCATTAATTTATAAAATGTTGGTTTTGAATAGTGTGTTGCATTTTACTGTGCACATTATAAAAACGGTTTAAATATATAAATTTAATGACTCTGCACGAACCATCATATATTTATTTTGCAACATTAAAGGCAATATGAACGAACAAACTAAAGCTTTAAATTTGCATAATGAAGTGGAAGGAAAGTATTTAATTCTCCTAGAATATTGTTCCGGATCTGTAAATAAAACACAGTAAATTGCAGTACACGCAAAGACCGCAAGTAGAACTATGAGTGCAGACCACTGTGTTTTTTTGCCATTTTGTAAAGACTAAAAGAGTAGTTTTCTCTATGTTCCTTTTAGCAACGCAGAACACTAAGATTTTTCCTAGTCGTAACAAACTTTTAAATTTTCCTCCACTAGAGAAAATATTGTCTCATAAAAGAACGTTTGTAATTTACAGAGCACTAGAATACACATACATTCATAAAATATGTGATTCTTTAAAAAAACAGAGTACTCCAGTTCCAATTCATTTTCTAATGTAAACGTTGTGTGAGTAACTCTTTCATTTTTTCCCTCGGCTGAAAATAACCGCTCGCTGAAACGTGAGGATAGAGCAGAGGATGGGAAGAGAAAGAGTAAGCCAGGTGCTTGTACATCTCTGTTATGCATAACGCACACGCACTTGGCCAGAATTTACAATGCAGGCGCGCAGCTTGCAGCGAGGGGCTGCAGGGCAAGAGCTAAGGACTGCAGTGCCGCAGCGCCCGACGGGACTCGATCTCAGGTCCTCGTCAGGATCTCAGTGGGCCGAAATTAGAGCAAAAGCATATTTTCTTCGATTTAAAAATGACAACTAGGATTCAAAATTACCATATTTTCAATCAGACATAAGCATATTAAGCGAATACAAACGACTTGCTGTGAGATGTTTCAAATTATTTCGAAATTAAAATGTAGCGAATAATAATACTAAAATAAGTGTAATTAGCATTATCAAAACACGGAACCGTATCACTGCAACCACAGGTGTCTGGTGAATAACATATTCCATTCGGTCAAAGCTGTTGTAGCCAGTGGATTTCATACGCTCTTCAAATTGAGGCTCTTAGTATTTTACGTTCCTTCTACTTCTCTAACATGTAGAAGATAAATTTATTGTGCCAAAAACTCGTCAAATAAACTTAATTTAATTTTTTTGTATATCTCATTGGTCGCAGTTTGGTACACTTTCATGTCCTTTAGAATTAATTTTTTGCTTTTCTCTTCTATCCAAGTCATTTTTGTATCTGCTATGATAGCTGTTACAACACTGTTGCCTCTGCAGTTTTGTTGCTCAGGAAGTTCTAGGCTTCAATACCGCCTCACCCCTACGTGTGAAACTTCAGGGAATTATACTTTCAAGATTTACAAAAGATCAACTCCTTCCTTCATAAACTACAAAATATTTATTAACTTTCTACCTCATTCGAAAAAAAATCTAATTACAATTTTTATCCTAATATCATTTAAATTTTTAACATAACTTTGTCAATAATCCCTCCTTCAGGTTCTCTGTGAGATCCAAATCAACAATCATGTCAATTTGTAATGTGAAAAATCCTGAAAAACATTCTTGTCGAAAAGGCAGAAGTAAATTTTAAAAAATGGAATAATGTCAGAACGGTCGCGTTTGGAGTAACGTTGACGCGGTCAGAGACAGTACTCACTTATTCACTCACCGTGTCATCGACTCATTTCTCTCACTGCCAAAGAATTGATGCTTCCAGCTACTTCATGACTCTCTTCCTCATCGAAAGGTTACGTTGGCATTTCCATAACTAGTTTTCTTGGACGAAATAAAAATAAAATAAATATATTTTCTTTTTGAGAACCGTTTTTTCTGGGGTTTTCGAAGTTCCAGTACTTAGTATTTCACACAGAATTAAGATATTTAGTTGCAATTCATTCTTTTGAATGTACTTCAGTTAAAACGTGCTGCGTTTATTTGGAATATCGTGTTTTGTATGCTCTGAAAATGAAAGTCGATTTTGAAACTGAAATTTCCATTATTGTATTACTTATGATAACAATTAACAACTTCACGTCTTAATTAATTCCTTTCAATTTCTTACTCACCTTTTTAAAAATTACGTAACGTGAGATAAATTGTTTACTTTTTAAATTAATTTATTCATATGTTTACAGATATTCTTGTTTATATGTAGGCAGCTTTTAAGCAATTCCAGCTATGCTCTTCTCGGAAACATGGCGGTAAAGATTACTAGAAATTGGGAGATTGTGGATCGCATTTCGGAAAATATATGCTTTGTGTGTTGAATATGAAGTTTCTGGTGCATGATGGGACTGAGTTTGTGGGTCATCTACTCTGCCCCTTGGTTCACGAAGTACCCACATGTCTTTCAGGAATATGCTGCTGAAGGGCGTTATTCAATGTGTATTAATTATTCAATCTGCCTTCTTCCTTCCTCGTCTTTTCTCTATTTCCTTCTTATGAGCTTAGCGCAGAAATAAGAGGTGGGAAAAATTTCCTTCCCGATGTGTCCAAAGATCACCCCGGGGGGGTGGCAAGAATTTCTTCACCAAATGTTTTTTGATTGATTGTTTTGTTTTTTTCCCGGCGCGCAACTGCTCTGGTCATTGGTCCGTAGTGTAGTGTAGGTTTTTTCTCGAGATGGCGGCGATCTTCCCCGCTGGATGGCGATCCGCACGGACCTACCATCGCGTAGTGGGTTTCCTGTAATCAGGACTCTCCCACCAGCGGGCACGCCCAGCCGACAGGCTCTAAGCTCCTGACCGGCCCCGGAATGTGGTAGTCTAGTGCATGTTGGTGGGGTGTGTAAGGAGAGGCTAGGACAAGGAATGGAAGGACAGATCGCGCGCGGTCCGTGGCCCGTTTGTTAGGCACCTCGGCATTCGTCTGGCGTTGATCGAGAAACCACGGAAAACTACCGACCAGAGCAGCTGGCTTGATAGAATTCTCCTCCAGACAGCGACTACATTCGACCTAGCTGAAAAGCTAGTGTCGAAAATCCGCCACCGTCAGACTCAACCTAGACCTCCCGGTCAGAAGCGCTGCAGTGACATCAGTTGATGCACTAAGCTCCTGCTCCTGCAAATAGCAAGCAACTCATCCACATACTCGGATGCGGCGAGTGGTTGCTCGCCGTTCGCCGAATAGCGAATGTGAGGAATCGCCTTCATGGCCATCATAGAGTCCCCGCCAGCTGACGCCAGTATCACTATCCTTTCGCCAGTCGCCCGCACCTCCGCCGGGCCATCCCACTGCCGCCGCTCCACGTGCTGTGCCCACTCGCGACCGTGCTCGCACGCCTGCGGAGGCCGCCTGGCAAGGTACATTCTCTCTGCTGTATTTTGCTCGTTTCGCGGACCGGCCAGCTGTTCGGGCGGCCGGCGGCGGCAAAGAGGGCAGAGGCGGCGGACGCGCTAGCACGCACGCGGCAACCACGCACCCGGAGGCGGCTGTTCAACTCCGCGTCGCCGGAGCGGGTTTAGAGAAAAGAAACAGGCGTGAATTTCCGCTCATATACGTTCTTGTTCTTGCTGCAATAGCATACACGATTGGAGATGTACGTTCTGGAATATAGGCTACGTACTAAGTAAGAAGGTGTATTAAAGGTACTTTTTACTGATTAATGACGTTACTTGGAAATCAGGAAGTAAGTAATCAATATTCGAGTGATACAGTGTAAGGAACTAAATTGTGCAAAGTACGGACACATCACTTAATTACTATTCAGGGACTGCAAGATTGTCATAATTCGAGAATTACGAATTTAAAGTTATAACTGCCTTTTAAAACAGCTGTACATTATTACTTGCAGAACACTCAAAGTGTTTAAAGTCATGCTTTCCATAATCAGTTATTAAGCGCATGATAACTGGATTTCAACCGACAATGGAAACTTCAAACACGTTTATCTAAAAATTTACTTTTGAGATACTACTATTGTTGAATCATTTCGTAGTGGCAGGAATATGAAACCCAGGATTTAAATTTCAGTAAATTTAAAGAAGGCTTTTCCTATGTTTCACATGTTACAAGATACCACCTTCAGGATTGCATTAATGTGATGACACGTATGTAATTGATTACTAATACTTATTATTTCATTTTTGAAAAAATCCCAACATTTGAGGAAAACTAAAATGTTACTATGTTTTGAGGTGGACAACCGAGCCTCGACAAGTTTTCATGGTTATTCCTTTCCCTGCTTTAATTTTCTCCATCATTTCATCTTTTCATCATCACCTTTCACCACATAAGTATTATAACTATCATCCACTCATTGATCATCACAGACGAGAAACTATGACTTAAAAGTTAAAACCCCATAAACCTCATTAATAAAATGAAATCCAGGGACACTGACCGGGGGGTTTCTACAGCTGTGTCTTGTCGCGCAGTCAGGATTTCGACACTAGTTAAAGCGCTAGGTCGAATTTCAGCTACTGTTTGGAGGAGAATTCAGGTTTGGCTGTGCATCAGTATTTTTCCCGCAGCCTCCGATCACCAGGCGAATGCCGGAGAAACCTAAAAAAGGGGCCCACAGGGGCTTGGATATTTCCTTCCTTTCCTCCCTTGATCCTTCTCCTAACTCACAAAACCCAA
Organism: Teleogryllus oceanicus; assembly: GCA_964035755.1. Lineage (NCBI taxonomy): Eukaryota > Metazoa > Arthropoda > Insecta > Orthoptera > Gryllidae > Teleogryllus > Teleogryllus oceanicus. The sequence continues at coordinate 170,202,934 of CAXIVR010000003.1, forward strand.
ACATTGAAAAGCATCCCTACCACACACGCCAGAAGACTAGCCGGGGATTAGAGCTTGTCCTGGCGGGGGCGGTGCCCTGCTGGGGAGATGCCTGTTGGCATATCCGGATTGGTTTGATTGTTTTTTCGTTTTTCCCGGGGCGCATCAACGGCTGTGGTAAAGGAGCCCCGTTAGTGTAGTGCATGTTTGTTTCTGGGAAGATGGCAGTGATCTTCCAGGTGGATGGCGAGATCTGGCGACGACCTACCGTCGGCTAGGGTTTTTCCCCAACTACGATTTTCCCACCAGCAGGCCCCCCTCAGTTGGGACAAGTTAAACTCCCAACCGGTCTCCAGGAATATGTGGTAGTGCTAGCGAAGTGTGGGGTAGAGGAGAGGATATGAAAAGGGAAGAGGAAGGAAGATCGCGCGGTCCGTGGCCCGTTTGATGGGGTACTGCCTGGCATTCGCCTGGTGTTGATCGGAGAAACCACGGAAAACTCCCGATCAAAGCAGCCGGTCGCTAGATGCTCTGAGCTACCGCCCCCGGTGGATATCCGAGATCTGTCGTAGGTGGTATCCACCATCCAGTGGGGAAGCAAACACCATATTCGTGAAAAAACAAGGCACTATACTTACGGGAACGTATACCAGGTTGCCGCGCCAGGACATACGAAATAATCAATCACTCATAGATGGGGACTCTGGGTACTTGCAATTGCTATTTTGTAGTCGCGAGTGGGCGTCGTTTCTGACTTGCGGCGCGCGAGATGTCGGAAGGGACGCCGCGCGCGCGTTCCTAGTTCGACCGGTAGCGGCAGCCCAGCGCATCAACTGATGCCACGCAGCGCCACTGACCGGGGGGGCCTGGGTTTCCACTCCCCACGGCGGTAGGATTTCGACCCCAGCTTTCAGCCAGGTCGAATTAGTCGCTATCTGGAGGAGAATTCCAGCAGCTGGCTGCTTCATCGGTAGTTTCGGTTCTCCGATCAACGCCAGGCGAATGCCAGAGCAGAACCATTCCAAACGGGCCACGACGCGTGCGATCTGTCCTTCCTTTTCCTTGCCCCATCCTATCCTCTTCACACATACTTATACTAACATGCACCACGCTCCCACATATTTCGAGACCGGTCGGGAGCTTAGAGCTTGTCCTGACTGGGGTGACCGTTGGTGAGAGAGTCCGGTAGGAGGAAACCCCACTACCCGACGCAGGTCGGTGCCGGTTTCGCCATCCAGCGGGAAGATCACCGCCATCTCCTCAGAAAAAAAACATGCACCACTAACGGACAAGACCAGCGCGCTGACGCGCCCGGAAACACGAAAATATCAATCATGAATCAACTTTCCGAGTTGGGCGCGCGAAATGTCGGGCAGGACGCCCGCCGCGCCTCTTACGCTGTCGCCGGGCGGCACGGGCATTTGCTTACGCGCCCGGGGCCCGGGTCGCGACGCAAGACGCGTGGCGGGCGACGCGACAAGCCGACTTTCACACGTGACTCGCACGCGCGCCCACCCGTGCTGCTGGGGGTGGAATCCCTCGGCCCCTCCCCGGGAGGGCGCGACGCGGGGGGAGCGGTCTCACTGCTCCCCGTCCACTTCAGGGGCGGGTTGAATCACAGTCAGGCTGAACGGGCCCAACAGTCCGGAGGGGCCTGATTGAGGGGCAGCGAATTTTCCAAACATAATATTTTAATTTTTGTCATGCTCGTTTGAAACAAAAACTGTGGGTAACCCATATTCTATATTCTTTTTCTACATATATCTCATTTTTTGAAAGAGCGTGAAATCAGTTTCTGGAATTAGTTTTGTTTACAAGAAAGGCCCTAGCTACGGCATTAATCAGATGTTCATTTTTAATATGTAGAAAATATTTATTCGAATCAGTATGGTGTGTCAGAATCACAAATATTATTTTTTGGGAAAAAAGATATATTTTAAAGGGAGGGGGAAAACGATGGAGTCCAGGGGGATGGATAATCCCCCCCAGATCACAGTATACGATTTATACAGCGCAGTTCCAAGTTAAATGTACATGATACTACTGATGAACGACTTAGGATCCACGCGGCGACAAAGGAACACTAAGCCGCCTTAATACAGCATCGTCCATAATTTTTATTCTTATAACTAAAAACATGTAAAGAATTTTTGAACAATTTGTAAGGGAAAAAAATGATTTAAATCTAATTAATGCTGTCCATTGAAAGGAGTGTCTAATCACGAGGAATAAAAATTTTTTACACTGTTCAAAAAAATATCTAAAAAATTTAGAAAACTGGGGTAAAAAATGGTATCAAAGAAGGTAATAACATTTCTGTTGGGAGGTAATAACAATTACGTCGTTCCTTTGTACGTCTACTGAAAAGTTAAGACACTGCAATTCGGGATTCTTTCCTTCATTATTGCGGGAATTTAAATGCAAAAATGTAGAATAGTGCGCTTTTTGAAACACGCATTGTTATTAATATGTTAACTGGAAAGGTAGAATGCAGTTGGTGTATATCAAATATGTTTATACATATCAAATGAGGTTAAAAGTTGGTTTGATATTTTACGTGTTATGTAATGATTTGCCTTGAAATTCTAGGAATAAAAACTACGAGGTGAAGAAATAATGGAATTTTTTTAATATTTTAACTAGTTCTTAATAAACGAAATTTTCCCAAACAAATCTATACACTCAGTAGTAGCTACCCGTAGTTTTAATTGACTTTACCAGAACGTTAACTGATGGCACATCCCTAATAAGGATGAGCTCGCTTCTTCATAAATACGATTCTGGGGTTTCAATTCCTAATTGCTGGAGATCCATGGGGAAATTGTGGGGGAACTGGGGGTGCGCAGGTTTTTCGGGGTTTTTCTAGTATCTCCTCCCTTTCTTATTCCATCGTTATTTCATTATCGTTCGTATCATTGGGGTAGTCCTGGTTGAGGTCACATAGCTGTCTTCTCCCTGGAAAAAGATTCAATTCCCAAATCCCGGTCGATCCGTGTGGAATTGTAGTGAACAAGGGCTGCGGCAGGCTTCTCTGGTCCCCCTGTTTCTCCTGCCTCTTATTTCAAATTTTCTGCAACCATTCATATCATGGGGCAACCCTTGTAAGCTTCAGATGACTTCCTTCCTCCTCTGGGAGGGTTAAAATTTGAAGTGATCAATCTTTCAATTCTTTCCTGAGCCACTTGTTCTGCTGAAGAAAAATGAGTCGGGAGCAATTTGGGTTCATTGATTTCATACATTTGATGAGTGTAATTTCCCTAATGAAAATTCTAAAGGATATTAATTATTTTGTGTTTGGTGGAGTTTCCCGATATACAATTGTACCGTAAGTGTAGTGCATGTATCATTGAGGTCTGTTCTTTTCCTCGGGAATGAGATCCGTGCCAACCTACAATGTAGGCTTACGGATTTCACTTCCAGACACCAACGGGCAGCGAGGCACGCCCGCCTCTGTCGGGACAAGCCCAAGCCCCCGTCTGGTCACCTGAATCTATGGTACTGAATATGGTGGAGCAGTTGAAGGTGTAAAGGGAGTGGGGATCCCAAGATAAAAGGGAGAACACTGCACGCGCTTTATGCGTTATTGTTGCATTGCGTTTGTTAAGATACTTGAGAATTCACCAAATGTATTTAAATTTTTAAAAATACTGTAATTCAAAGATTATTTAATCAGTTGTGTTAATAGGAAAAGTAAGAAATGTGCGATCCTTCAAGTTCAGTTGTTAGGTTTGTGGACATTGCGGCAAGACGCGATATTATTCGATGAACTCGAAAAGTAAAGAAAGAGTACTGACTGTGTGAGCTGTCGATTAGGTACCCAGTTTCTGTACGGAAACTGATTCGAAATGATCCAGACTTCATTCAGTTTCTGTTGAAATTTCAATGATAAATAGAGCGTGTAAAGTGGCTAAAGATTAATTTCGATTCATTCGTAGAACCGGGGCTAAAAAAATTGGTGAGGGTTTTAGGTATTTTGGCCCCTCCTTTAAACAGTCTCTTGGATATTCTTTGATCTAAAAGTATGAGAATGAATGTAATTAGATATTACATAATAATAATTACATTATTAAATTATAATAGTGATATTTGAAGCTAAATTGATAAAGTAAATTATGGTTTTAATATCTTGAATGAATGAATGCCTTTTTTTACGTGGAGGACTCAGGCCATGAGGCCTGCTCTTCCGTCTGACCACGCAAATTTTGGGTTGCACTCCTTTCACCTACTAGGGATGAAAAAAGGTATTACTTGGGCGAAGAAACATGCAATTTGAATTTAGTTCAGAGGCTTCATTTAGGCTTGAGGATCTTTTACATGCAGTAAATCTACTAATATACGGCCGGCTTTACTTCCTCTCCGAAGGAAGGCGTAGGAAGGATTTTTTCGCCCTTAAAAATCCACGGCTTCGATCGGGTTGGGATCAAACCCGCGCACTTGCGTATAAGAGCCCGTTACGCTAACCGTTCCACCGTCACCGCCGCAATTCCTTACCTACTTATGAACAACGAAACATTAACATAAATAATAGTACGTTGTTTTAGAAGTGATTAATTACTTGGCCTTTTCATAATAAAATAAACGCTATAAAATACTGAACCATACAATTTAGTCGAAAAGTACCTTTTTCTTCTTTTTTTCTTATGTTTCGTCTTCTTTTTCATCTTCCCCTCAGATCATCCCAGGGCAAGCGCACATACGCGAATAGCTTCATATCGTCATCGGTTTCCGACAGTGTTCGGAATGACCGTTGGTGCTACGTAGACACGCCACATACGCTTGCTTTTTGTGAGAAGGAATAAACAAGATTTATCGCTCCTTTCACCTTTCGGCCTTTGCTGAGCAAGAGCCTCACTCGGGGGCTCATTGGCGCAGGCGTTACGTGTGGCATCCGGTGCTTATGTAGCCTTCCGGGCTTCCTACTATTAACTAGTGGAGCTGTAATGTAAGTATTTCTCATTGTATTCGCATATGTTTCACAAAATAATAGTAGTAAATAACAATAATAAATAAATGTATTTTGCATTCTGGGGTCGGATTAATCCAACTTTCGCTAACCAACGGGTTCCGAGCTCTGGACCCTATCTATATATTTAAAAAAATAAGGTATTCTGCCATGGCTTCGTTTAGAGCTTCTACTGAACCGATTGTTGTATTTTTGCTTTAAAATGAAAGAATATGATCCCTATATGTATTATAAGATATTGAGTTGATTCACCAACATTTACGGTGTAAATTAATTAATTAAATCATTCATTAATAGTACGCTTATCAATAGTCAATTGTTTTCGTTCAAAGGGTGGCTTTCAAAATCGATATAATGAGTCCATAAATGTGAGTCCATGTGCTTGATGTTTTGTTTGATTGTTGAGATTTGTTTACAATTCGTCAAGGTTTTGTTTCAGTGTAATAATTGCATTGTGGTGTTGACAGTTTGCATGAATTTGTTTCTGTGGTGTATTTTGTAGAGAACATCCGCACAGTGGGTTTTGCTCGGTTGTACTTTAGTGCAGTTGTTTACAGTTTATGTCGAATTCCGAATGTTGTCTGCCCAGACGCAACGTACATTAATGGGCGGGGAAAGAGGAAGTTAGCGGGGTGTCGGGGATAGTGAGGTCATTTGTTTTCTATTGGCATTTTTCATGAAATGTCAGTTTTGTTTGCTTTGTACTTTCCATGTGAGAAAAATTCTGCAAAGATTTACTGTGTGTTGCTTAAATGTGAAAATAAGTATACCTTGAGCAATATGTCAGAAGAAATCAAACAGTTGTTTATAGGAGATGATGACACATCAAAAACCTTAGGGAAAAAATATCCTTCAGTATGATAGTGCAGTATCTTTTGTGCTGATATTGCATTGCTACCCCGGTCATGGGGCTAAGTGTTCAAAATTTTCGAACTCATCACAGAATATCTTCATTTTACCTTTAAGATCCAAACAATGCAATATATTGTGAAAATTAGTCAGTACAGTATTTTCAATTTCAGATCTCACCTGTCAAATTTTGACGGGTTCTACATGTATAATTTTAGTACCGTACATATACTAATGTAGGGTACTAAAATACATGATTACACTAAGGGACCAATGACCAAGAAATTCACGCCCGGGAAAAACGAAAAAAACAATCAGCAATCATTATCTCAAGTGAAAAATTTTTTTGGCAGATAGTTTCATAACAAGTGTTATTTGAACATATGTTCCAATAATCATGACACTAACAGTAATAAGCTTCATAATGAGGTTATTTGAGACAAGGTTCCAATAACCTGAATCCCTACTTGACATCTATCGACATCAATGTTTCACCTTTCACGAGATGAATAGTCAAATTAAATAGAAAATTAAATTACATTAGAATTTTTATTAAGTGTTTAAAATCTTCAAGATATTGGTTTCGAAAAATTTTATCACAATATTGATTGGTTATCAAATTTTTCCTAACGGCCTTTTATAATACCTAACTTCGTATTGTGTAACGATACGGGATGAATCGTATGCATCTGTCTAAACTTATTTCGTAAATATGTATATAAACACCTCTTTTAATTTTTTTTTTTTTTTTTCAAGAAGGAAAAGGTATTCTATAATGGTTTTATTTGACAAATTTCCTGAAACTCCATTTTGTTAAATTAAATAATTACAGAAATCTGTTCACTTTCTTCCGGTTTTGGAAACCCTTTTGATGTGAAACTTTTAAAGCGCGAGAAGCACGTTTTTGTAGAGCGAATGCTAACCCTTTTTGATGATACATTACTAGGGGGGGAATTTCAGGAAATGCCATTTTCTTCATTTTCACTGTAGAACAATGCCGTTTAGTGTAGAAATAAATTTTATGTCATGACAAAAGGAAATTAGCCATTGTATAGGTCTTTTTGCATTTTTCGTCGATTTCGACTAATGCTTCATTTTTTACTTTTTCCGTCATTTTGCTGATTTAATCGATTTTAATATCATTTGAATGGTACATCTCGAAATAATATTTAGAGATGCAGTAAATATTCTCCAAGAATTTCTGAGGTCTTTTCGATTTCTTTTCCTGAAGGGTCTTCAGCGTTGGATTATGTAATTTTAACGTAATTTTTGGCATCATCAATCGCCGCCATTGTCGGTTCGGAGATTTTGGGAAAAATAAAGACAGAGATTTCCTGGTAAAGAAAGTTTTTCCAAACGTTTGCGAGCTGAGTTCACTTGAACGAGTGAAGAACCGGAGCGGTAGCTCAGTGCATCAACTGATGTCGCGCCAGCGTCCTGACCGGGGGGTCCAGGGTTCGAGTCCTGATGGCGGCAGGATTTTTGACACTAGCTTTCAGCCAGGTCGAATTCAGTCGCCGTCTGGAGGAGAATTCTAGCGGGCCCGGGTGTCTGATCGGTAGTTTTCGTGTTCTCCGATCAACACTAGCAATGCCGAGCAGTACCCTAACAACCAAGGATCGCGCCGGGTCTTTTTCTTCCTTGTCATATCCTCTCCCTTACGACACACTTCACTCAACATGCACTAACTACCACATATTCCGGGGGACCGGTCGGGGCTTAGAGCTGTCCCCGGCTGGGGGCTCGCTGCGGGAGAGTCCTGGGTTTGGGGAACTGACGGTAGGTCGGCGCCGGGTCTCGCCATCCAGCGGAAAGATCACCGCATATCCCGAGAAAAACATGCACTACACTAACGGACCAAGACCAAGCAGTGACGGCCCGGGAAAAACGAAAAATCAAATCAAATCTACGAGTGGAAGAAGGTCGACATTAATCATATTGTTAACATTAAATTACATCAGTATTAAACCAACAGCTTGATATGTTTTATCCAAATAAATTTTGATCACATTTTTACGTCATTTTTCTGTTTTAGGCATTTTAAAAACATTTTAAGAACATTTTATTTATCATTTTGACGCTGTTTTAGATCAAAAATCCGCCCCTTCTTATTACGTAGACTCAGGTGGCGATCTATTGTGTGTTTGGAAAGGTTGATGCGGGGTTTAAGGTTCCCTGAATGAGCACCGCGTGTTGGGGCATCCTGTTTGTGCTCAACGACTTGATTGATACGTTGTTTAGCCGTCTGCCTTTGGCATCTGATAGGCTAGACGACTGAAAGTCGAATGATATATTTCTTCATTTTAAATATAACGTAAGTTTTTATCCGTTTAAAATTTTATTCAATTTTATTTGAGTAAATAGTTCAAAGGACGAATTTAGGATTTCTTATTGCTGACATCTCCTTCCTATAACACATTTCATCATCGCACATTTTCCTAGAAATGAATAAAATGTATTTTAAAATTTTTGAGTTCCATTCTCTCAGGACACATCTAGAGGGTTTTTCAAAGGTGAAACGAATCAAATTCACCAAAATATCTACTAAATGTGGTTTCTTTCTATAATAATCAACGACGATATAGTTGATTGCCAGTGATGGACTGTGAGAACAAACCTTAACTTCAATGATAATCCTACTGTATATCAATCTTATCCCGCCAAAAGAAAATTATAGAACTCCTCACCAAATTTAATATGCTAAATAGTATTAGCTAGTGATATACATTGTCATATGTATAACATCTAGATTTAAGATTTTGTATGTGTATCCCATGAAAAAGTGTAACTATATGGAATTTGTAAATACTGTATTTTGTAACTGTGGTCGCAATGACCTAGGTGTTTATAAGGCTACCTTAAATAAATAATTTAAAAAATCAACGACCATTTCATCTCGAACGTAACTACGCCGCGGATTTTGCCATCTCGTTCCTTTCTGGCAGAATCCTGGACGGATCGTTTGACGGCGCTGTCTCGCTGACCTCCTGACAACCGTGATTATGAAAGGTAACTGATGCGAGGGAAGGTTTGTTGCCAGAATGAGTCCCCCGGCGGTTGGGGGCATTTCGTTTGTGCCTGGCGACGCGACGGTCGTTGTTTAGTCGCCTTGGTTTGTGCGGGCCCGTGACGGCAGCGCTTGACTGAGTATATCCAAGCCGGGCGTGCCATTGAACGACTGCGAGGGCGGGCACGCCCACACACGCAGTGGTTTCTGGAAAGCACCACTTGAGCGTCCAAGGCAGCATCTCGAGAACATTTGGTTGTTCGCTCCTCCAGCTGGGCCGTTGCTGAAGGGGAAATTGGAATGTTTAGAATGTCGAAGGAGCGCGTGGATTTTTTCTTATTTCAACACGAGTGGAAATACGCATTTTTTACTTTTAGATTAGAAGTAAAAAGGGCGATGTTTTTGGGAAAGAAACAAGTCCTTCCAATCGAGTGTGATGGGGGAATTGATGGGTGATGGATTTTGAAAAGAAAAATTATAGGTGTATGTACGGATGGTACTGGGGGGTGGAGGGAAGTTCCTCCAATTGTTCACGCACAAAATGAAATGCAAAGTGCCTCCGTTGCCGCAATAGTTGACTGGGCAGATGAAAGACAGTGAAAGAATGGGAGAAAAAACGATTTCAAAGAAAGAATTTTCTAACTAGTTCTAGAAAATTAATTGTTACTTTACACAATTTAAATATATTGTAGTTGTTAACATTAAAATCAATTTTTGTATATTGTTTTAAATTGGTAGTTCAGCTTTACCATGATAATAGGTTAGGACATAAAAATTGGGGAAATTGTATTAATAATTTTAAATATTATATTTGTTTGATTGTTTTTATATTTGTAGCATCTATTTCGAAACGCTACAACGGAAAAATTTATATGTATTCCTGGAGAATAATAAATATTCTATTTATTCCAAAAAAATTTATATGCTGTAACATTACGACAGTAAAGTCAACTGGCGCACGGCTTGTATGTAAGGCGATTGAAGGTTCCGGTTTGATTCTGCCAGATAAAACATTTACTTGATGGATCGTAGGTTCGGGGTGGAGTCGATCTGGGTGCCAGGTTTCCGTCGAAGGTTTGGGGCCCAAAAGCCGATATATCGCGGTCCCTCAGGGCTACCGCCCTGAAGAGAACCGCGATATGTCGGTCGAAACGTCGACACCCCCAGCCTCGACGCGGGCGTCACCCGGACAGCCCAGATCACATTTACCTTGATGTCCCCGAGATCATGGGGGTGTGGCGCCTCCAGAAGCAAGTTCGTTTCGAAGACTGTTTCAACGACTTCCGTTTTCTGTGATTACTTCCACGAATGCGGGTGGCATTTTATATATCGCTTTCATCGCCAAAGGTAACAAACAGTAAACTGCTTGCTATTAAATGGTCCAGACTTTTTTTCTCTCTTGTTTCTAGCCTGTATGACCATCATCTCGTACTGTACTGATTAACGGTCGGCTTTAAAGTGTTTTCACCGCGCAAATGTTTCATACAAAGGTCTTTGTTGAAATGGTACATTTTCTGTCGCGCTCGGTAGGCGAGGAATTAGTTCGTCCTTAATGCAGGAGGGTTAGTCGACTGCTCTGGCATTTCACTGGGAGCTTTTGGAAACTATTTGCAGAAGGGCGATGATGGCAGAATGCAGACGTTTCCGTATCAACAGAGGAATCCAACATTTTGCTCGATACAGATTTCTAGAAAAATGTTTCAATTCTGAGCTTTTCTTCGCCTACTGTAAGGCTACTGAGGGAACTTGGGATACGTTTTGGGACTGTAGACTTCATTACTTTGTTCGCCTTATTGCTCTTATAGTATAAATAAAAGCCATCTGTCAATTGAAGAACAAAACTTTTTCTATTTTAACTAGGAGTCGTATGGCTTATCTGATATAAAATTACTAAATCAGTATTTTTTTTAGTTCGGTAAAGAAGAGTTGACGAATACGCCAGATATTGAACGTCCATGAATTGCAATGAAGCACTGGACATTTTTAAAAATTTTTTTGGGTAAATATGTACTTATTATTTTACAGTTAAGTTTTATTTCATATGGAATTTGGAATTTGTGTAATTTAAAAATATACTTGGGAGGAGTACTGTTCGTTGACGCAGATCTGTATAAGACCGACGAAACAAGTATTCTTAATGAGTTTATCCACCAAAGAAAAAGTAAATGTACTATAATTTTTTATTTAATTTGACTATTCATTCCTCTAAAGGTGAAAAGCTGATGTTTGGGAAACTAAGGATCGCGTTATTAGAACAATTTGTTTGATAATACTTACCTGATAAACCATTGGGGACATTCCGGATTGTAAAGCAAATATACAATAAATAAGAAATTAGACAAATAAATACATTGACATAAATAGACACTTAACTATATGGAAACACATTAATTAAAGAAAGAAGTAAGGAAATAGTGTTAGAAGATCCGATAGAACATGCTTTGTTATGAAACGATAAGAGATTTTAAAATAGAATTAAAATGGCTTTTGAACAGGAACTTCCGCATGAGTGCATTTAAAGTTAAATGCTGTATTGTAGACAACATCATTAGATCAATTTGTTTATAGCTAGATTCTAAAATTGTTTCTGGATGAGTTCCCAGAAGTAGACGTTCTTTTGAGCATCATTATATCATTAAACGTCTCTTTTTATCAAACATTAACTCATTATTAACGAAACTATTCATCATAAAAAAGTCTTTAGCAAAAACACACATTCTGTTGAAAGGCACATCTTCAAAAAAGTGACATTAATGAGCGTAATTCATCTTGACAGTGCAATTTTTTATCACTCTGACACTTCCGATTGCATTGAATGTTTTTCATTTACAAAACACTTCTCGAACAGGGGGACATAGTAATTGACTTAAAAACTGGTTATTCCCTTTTTTGGGGGACATGTTGTGACATTGACGAATTAGATTAACTCTAAATGAAATCTCCGGTATCTCATTGGTTCACTGCAGACTTGGGTGTTCTTTCCAACTACAAAAGCAAGAATCTGCTACTAGAGTCTGATTTAGGTCCGTTTGCTTTAACATAAGGCGATGCACAATCGATTACAATAAATGTGGCGAAAGATAAGTAAGAAAAAGCGACATCGGCTTCATATTTCATTCATAAATTTATTGATTAATCATCATATTTTTTGACGCGTCTCTCAAATTCAAAACGTCAATTATAGAATACTTGTTGCTTAAAATAATTTATTTCAAATTAGAATTTTTGCATCTGAAACAAGACATTTTATTCTCAAAATCAAAACAATTTAATCCTGTGAAAATTTCTGTTCCACGAATATGTAAATGTTGACCCAGATATGCTAGGAAAAGGGGAAACAGCTACCAAACGATATTTGCCTTCAATGGTCCCTGCACTTTATGCACTTGTGCATATTCTCATCTATCTTTGGGCATGTGCACTGGCCAAAATATTGTAAATTCTTTGTTAAAATTGGTTTATTTCATCTCAAATGTTGCTAAGGAAAATAATATAAGAATATTTGTTAGCTTAAACATTCAATACCTCGCATTAATAAAAAAGTTAATTTGCTACGGTAAACTTTAAGCGTAACTAAATTTAATGACATAACTCAACTACCTAACTTTATTATAAATTACAATCGCTTTAAAAAATCCACAAGATACAGTGAACACTTTACTTTACAGTTATTAACTAAAGACGGTATTTTAATTTCGATAACAATTCAACAAAATATTTAAAAGCTAGGACTTTCTGCACATGAACGAGCGAACGTGTGATTGGAATGCCGAGGAGGTAGGCAGAAAGCTAAATAAAAGAAAACAATAATCAATTAAAAAGAAAACAATATCGTTTTCATGTTTTTCTACGTAATCAACTATTATTTTAAATATGAGAAAATGATCTACGAGTAAATTGTGACCAATGTACAAACGTGAATGCCTTCAACATTTAAAAATGTCTTCTAAAACGCACGTGGCACATCCAGTGAATGAACGCGTGGCGTGGATATCCTCATTCCGCGCTGTTTACGTAACGCCATTGCCTCCGTGCGCGCCTTGAAGGGCATTTCAGTGTCGTCGACAGGATGTGACTAGATGTTTTTACGCAGCTCGCACTTCCAGACTTGTCGGGAAGTTGACGGATGAAAATGGTCGGTATGTCGACGAGGACACGTCCTTGCAGTTCTGTGCCATTTTGTTGGCTTTGTTGTGAGGCGAATCGTTGCGCTGTGTTGTTTCAAGCCTGACGTTCATATGCTGGGATTATTACGCGAACAATGTGACAAGTAAAAATGCTTGTGTGAATGTCGAAAAAGAAGTGTTGATGTACTGTTGGCTCTAAATTGTTTACAAAAGAGATTGTGTGAATTTTAGTGTTGTGGTGTAGTAGTTTGTCTTTGTCTTTTATTAGTGGATACATTTGAAAATTATCAAAATTGTTCTTGAAAATTCTTTATGAACTGCCCGTTTTGAGTTTCCAACATGTATTTTTCAAAATTTCTGTTGCTATTTTAAGAGTTGCTACAATTTTCCGTTATTATATGACAAGTTTGTAAGCAAATTATATGTTAATACTCATTATATCAAAGAATAAAACGACATAGTGAATACTACAATTTGTAATGAGACGTAAATAGTCACGAATGATAATCATTTTGGCTATGTGAGAGTTTGTTTACACGAATACGATGTTGTTGATGCTATCTGTTCAATCTACTGATTATACAGAGATTTGCACGACTTATAACTATAACTGGGTTAGCATAGGCAGGCGGGAGCTCATTTAGTCGAAGCTTCCACTTACATTCTTACTGTTCTCTTAATTTGATGTTCGAATTTTCACATTTTTCTAAATTTCAAATTGTGACATTGTATTGTTTAATTTTTTGTTTGTATGTTAATTATTTCTATTGATTTGAATTCTATTAAAGCATTTATGGTGGGCGTAATTTATCCTTGGGTATCTTGAAATTATTTTAATGTCTTTACTGACAGTCCTAAATCAAAATTTTAACACATTCTGCTTTCTGGTAGTTCATCAAAACATTTTTCTGAAAGTCTTCTAATGCATTAGATTTTCTTTTTTCTGTTTCGAATTTGTCTATTTGATACAAACCATGATGCTTTAGTTAGGCGTCTTAAAATTTTATTTTGCACTACTTGGGTTTTTCTAAGTTACGTTTTGCTGCCCTACCCATACAGGGCAAGCGTAAGTAGGATGGTCTAACAATTGATTTGAATAAACATATATCACATTCAATGCTTAGTCTAGAGTGACTATTTATGAGTGGATGTAGTTTGCTATTTTCACGTGTGTTTTGGCAATTTCTTTATATGATATTTCCACGTTAGTTTTCGGCCTAGAAACACTTTAATCTCACCGGTTGATCTTTTAATCCATTTTAAATCTACATTTTTAATTGTTAGAGGTTGGGCATTTAGGTCATCGTAGCGTAAATATCTTGAGTTGTGATTTAGTGGGTTTATTTTTGTTTGCCATTTTGAGCACTAATTTATAAACGAATCTAATGATTTTTGTAGAATTTCTCTACTTTTATCTACATCTTTGCTTGTAGTGAACACTACTGTGTCATCAGCGAAACATGCTATTTCTGTTCTTTCCATCCAGAGTAGTCTGCGACGTAAATGTTAAAGAGGGTTGGTGAGAGCGGTGAGCCTTGCGGTACTCCTACTCGCGGGATAAATCATGTTGTGGCGTCGTGGTAGATACGTAATGACTCAAATACACATTCAACACTTTATTTACGTTTTACGAATGTACAGTACAAACTCTGGGGTTGCTGACCTGGATAGCCGAGGTGACCAAGTCTGAAATGTCATAGCTACCTCGTACCTGAAGGGTCGCGGGTTCGAATCCTGCCGGGCATGGATGCTTGTGTGTACGAGTATGCGAATTCCTTTACCATTACCCTCAAAGATCCAAAACCAATGTTATTTAGAGTGGTCGTTGTATGAACTTAGCCGTTCAAAATCGACATAAAATAAGTTCTCAAAAAGATCTGAGATTATTTTGTGTTATCTCTACGTCCGACCGGTAGCTCAGTGCATCAACTGATGTCATTGCAGCGCCTCTGACCGGAAGTCCAGGTTCAAGTCCTGACGGCGGCAGGATTTTCGACACAGCCTTTCAGCTAAGTCGAATTCAGTCGCTGTCTGGAGGAGAATTCTTGCAGGCCGGCTGCTCTGATCGGTAGTTTTCGTGGTTTCTCCGATCAACACCAGGCGAATGCCGGAGCAGTACCCTACCAAACGGGCCACGGACCGCGCGCGATCTGTCCTTACTCTTCCTATCCTTTCCTTTTACACACACACACTTACACTAACATGCACCACACTATCACATATTCCGGGAGACCGGTCGGGAGCTTAAAGCTTGTCCCGGCTGGGGCGGTGCCCCGTTGGTGGGAGAGTCTTGGTTAGGGAACCCACAATTGACGGTTGGTCGGCGCCGGATCTCACCATCCAGCGGAGGAAGATCACCGCCATATCCCGAGAAAAAGCATGCACTACACTAACGGGACAAATGAACAAGCAGTGGACGCGCCCGGAAATACGAAAAATCAATCAATCAATCTACCTCGGAGTATCCATACGCTAAGTGCTCTTCGAACCCTGAAATAGAACAGACTCTCCGCCCCGGCGCATTACCAGTAATTGTTCATGCAGTGCAGCGCACTCGCAGTGGCCCATGGAGCGAACGTTCGCCTCTGGGCGAGCTGCGTGCGACCACGCGCGAGGTGAACAGACAGCCAAGCTCCGCCCGCCTAGGTTCAGTAGCGGATCATGGAGACTACGAGGCTTAGTGTCTTCGACTGTTTTCTTCCTTTTGTGTATATGGTGTCATATACACTACAAAAATAATATACAATATAACAAATATGTTTATTGTATATTCAACAAAATATATGATAGCCCCCAAAATGATGGGTTGGATCCGCTCTTGCTTGGGCTCGAATATTTTTGGTGGTCACTTGATTATCTCCAGACTCATCTGCCTAGGCGGCAGCTCAGCTGCATGTTATATCTCTAGCATTTTGGCGTATCCCAACTAGCCCTCAGCTGTTTTTTTTTGCGAGCCCTTCCAATCCCTATGGTCGTTTGCATTCCAATGTACCCACCGGCGCTTTCCAAGCATAAATGTCAACGTTACTATAATATATTGTAATAAATAGTAGGATTATCTAGAAATTGCTGAAATATTTGAAGATTCCTCAATCTTACAATATAGAACTTTTCTCATTTTAGTAAACCATTGCAGCGTTGGGAAAACAGTAATATTTGTTTACAAGATGGGAAATAAATTTTTAGAACTTGACGTTACGTAGTTAATTTGTTGTATTCGATAGTATGTTTGTTCAGAGTTTATAAGCATTCTTGTATGTTTTCACCTACGTGTTGCATATTAGTACAACCCCAACCAGTCCACTCTAAAGAAACCAAAATTAAATACGTTTTGTTACAAAACGGCGACAGAAACGTAAAACAATATACCAATTTTCGTATTGATAAGATGCGTATAATTCACGCAGCTCAACCTCGTGTTTTCAACTCAAACTAGTGTTTTTCCTCCGAAATAATAGTTTACTTTTCTCCACCTTATTAAGTTTTAAATGTTTCTTGACAGTAGTCGTATGTAGAAATAATTCGTTCATTAAGAATGAGCCAACAAGAAAACATAGTTTTTTAATATATTATTGCAGGTAGCTGATGATAGCTAGAAATCTGAAAGATCTCTACAACATGGCTCTTAAACTTTCCATCGTGCCAGATCCGGAAATTTCGGGTCGGGAGAAAGTTCCCGTTTCCCCCTCCCCGGCGACGCCCGCACTTTGAATGAGGTGTCTGTACGCAGTTGTGCAATGCGAAAGGCAGTTCTCGGCATCAGCCTCCTTCGGTGATGGTGCGAAGTTTTTCACGTCCTTTTATTTGTACGCAGCGGGAAGATTTCTACACATCAACGCAGCCGAAGAAACAGTTTTTCAGGTTCGGACATTTACTACCGAGGAATGATTGTGTGGTATTCACACTCTACCGTAACTCGCAGAACACTTTGTATGCACATAAACTCCGAGATTGCATTAAGGAAACAGTTTTTTTGTATTAGGTGAGACCAAATAAATCGCGCAAAAAGCTAGACAAATATGGTCTTAGAATTAAGAAATGTTACGTAGGAAGAATCTATGTAATGAGGCAAGAAGTAAGATTTAAAAAAATGCACGTTATTACAGTGAAATGAAGTCATTGGAGAAAAGAATAACAGTACCCTACCAAACGGGCCACGGACCGCGCGCGATCTTTCCTTTCTCTTCCTTGTCCTGCCCTCTCCTCTTACACAACACACTTACACTAACATGCACTACACTACCACATATTCCGGGAGACCAGTCGGGAACTTAGAGCTTGTTCCGACTGGGGGGGTGCCCTGCCTGTGGAGGGTCCTGTTGGGGAAACTCACTAGCCGACGGTAGGTCGGCGCCAGATCTCGCCATTCAGCGGGGATGATCACCGCCAACTCCCGTGAAAAAACATGTACTACACTAACGTGTCTAATGACCGAAGCAGTTGACGCGCCCGGAAACACGAAACATCAATCAATCAATCAATCCCTTATCCCCAGGCGTGGATAATAAACCTAAAACAGGGCCGTAGCCTGGAACACCCCAAGCTGGCCAAAGTCGGATTCATCCGTCCCTAAATGCCCAATACGTAAAAAAGATCGGTGCCTGAACCCTCGATACGAGGCCAGACGGCACGTTCTCCGTTGCGCCACCTGCAGCGTCCGGCGAAGCGAACGGTTCTGCGTGCGACCGCGCACGCATCGCCAGTGACCGGCGCGCGCGGCGCGGAGCGAACGAGCGGCACCCCACTTGGGGAGCGGTAAGGGCCGTAACGTACCGGTTCGAAGCGCGCCGCCGGCCGTGCGGCTGCTAATCGACGGAGCCGCTGCGCGCCGCCTCCGTCCCCCTCCGCCTCCACTTCCACCACCACTGCCGCAACCGCCGCCGCCCTCTCCGATACCGCCGCCACCACCGCAGCAACCGCCGCCATCGCCACCGCCACCGTCGCCGCCCCCGCCACCGCCGCGCCGACACCACCGCCGCCAGATCACCGGCACACCTCCGCCGCCTCCGCCTCCACTTCCGCCATCTCCACCGCCGCCCCGCCGCCCCCGCCGCCCCCACCGCCATCGCCGCCGCCCCACGCCGCCACCGCCGCGCCGACACCACCGCCGCCAGATCACCGGCACACCGCCGCCTCCGCCTCCACTTCCGCCATCTCCACCGCCGCCATCCGCCGCCACCGCCGCCACCGCCGCCTCCGCCGCCACCGCCGCCACCGCCGCCACCGCCGCCACCGCCGCCACCGCCGCCACCGCCGCCCCCGCCGCCACCGCCGCCACCGCCGCCACCGCCGCCACCGCCGCCCCCGCCGCCACCGCCGCCACCGCCGCCACCGTTGCCACCGCCGCCGCCGCCCGCCACCGACCTCCACCGCCTCCGCCGCTGACGAGCCTGTGTGGCGGTGGTAGTGGCGGTGCCAGGAGAAGAGAGTCCAGAGCGACAAGAAGCACGGACGGCTCCTTTGGAAATGGACAGAACCAGGGACTGACAGGTGTGCAGGGAAATGAGAGAGAGGAGAAACAAAGATGAGGAGGAGAGAATACGTGCGAGCCTTGGCTGATTTGTTGAGGTTTCACTCAGTCATTCATCGGGTAAAAATAAGAAAACCATGGAAATTACTGATCAAAGCAGCTGACAGATACAATTCTTCCCGTACAGCGACAGAACTCGACCAGTTAACTAGCTAGTGTTAAAATTGTCAGGAGTCGAATATTAGGCCTTCCCGGTCACAGATTTTAAATAACAGTCATTTAATGAGCCATCCTCAACCTGTGATGGTGACTTATGCAGTGCAAACTAAGGAAAATAGTTAATGACTTTTTTTATCTGGAAATACGCAAATGACAGATGGCTAAATAGTTAGATAAATGACCGGGCAGTCCAAGTCGTAATTTTAGGGTTGAGTAGAAACAAGCTAGCTCTGTTCATCGGATATGATCTTGTCTAACTCTTCACCTCTGAGTTTTCGTGACCTTACGACACGCGTAAGAGTTGGTGATTTGCCCCAAGTGTTTGGCAAAATATATTAAAACTTGTTTTTACTCAGAACAGATTAATTCTTAATTATCATTAATCTCATCAATGCTTAAGGATGGAAATTGAAAAAGGGACTAAGATTTGTAGATGTTTTGTATTTAATTTAAAATTATTACTACGGTATTTCCTTCTTTTTAAATTAATTAAAGACAATGAAATTGTTTACGTCAGGAAAAGTGTTTAAAAGTGAATGAAAAAAATGATATTTTAGTAAAAAACGAATCGTTTATTTTCGTTTATTCTTCAAAATATCGGTTGTATGCAGGCGGAAGTGAAGACAGTGGTTGGAAAAGGTATTTCGGGGATAAGTGCCCGAGATTTAATTACTTATAATTTGATGTAATTCTCTGTGAGTATTTAACTAATTTTTCAGTTTGCGTGTTCGACAGTGACTCACTCTGAAAGTTCTCTTATTTTAATTCCTAAGGCACTTGTCATCGCAAAAGAACTCTGCAAAGCGACCACGTCATGCAGGTCACGCAATACCTTCTGTAACAAGCAACCTTTGAGAACGGGAAACTAATGAAGAATTAAATTGATTAGAATTAGATTCTCCTTCTTATAACTGGTTGGTTATGAACATAGTAATACGAATTCTTTCTACAACGTTAATACACTTTCCGCGTGCTCCGCTAGAAAACGATGTGCTTAATTGATTGATTGTTTACTAGAGTTTCCAGGCGCGTCATCTAAGGTCATTAGTCCCGTAAGTGAAGTGCATGTTTTTTTGCTCGGGAGGCGGCTGTGATCTTCCGTAGGTGGATGACGACATCCGGCGCCGACCTGAACGTCGGGTTGCGGGTTCCCCTCAACCAGGTACATCCCACCAGCGGACACCGCCCCAACCAGGGCAAGCTCTAAGCTTCTGACCGGTCTCCCGCCATGTGGTAGTATAGCGCATGTTAAAGTAAGGTGTGTAGGGGTGAGGATGGTCAGGAAGAGGTAGAAAGAACGCGCGCGGTCCGTGGCCCGTTTGTTAGAGTATTGCTCCGCCATTCGCCTGGTGTTGATGGGAGAAACCAGGGAAAACTGCCGAACAGAGCAGTCGGTTGCTAGAATTCTCCTCCAGGCAGCGACATAACTCGACATTGCTGTCGGACTAGTGTCGAAAATCAGTCGGGACTTCAGCCCCAGGACCTCTCGGTCAGAGGCACTGCCGGGACATCAGTTGATGCCCTGAGCGACCTCGCCCGGTTCACCGACATGTTTAAGATTAGGCTTCATTGATAGTCAATATATTAACATAGAGGAAAAGGAAAGAAGTACTGCTATCAACTACTTTACTACCAGTAAATAAGCAAACAGGAATATAATATTTATTTATTTTTTATTTATTTAATAGGTAATTATTACAGCCAAATTAGAAACTTGATCCAATGTGGCTAGGCCGAAGGCCTTCCTGCCATACAATACCTACATTCTACCGAGTTCAACCTTCGCCTTCTGGTATTCAACCCCAATGGTCTCTCCATCGCCTCAAAGCCCGGAAACGAGACCATAAGGTACGGCTGAGGAAAACCCTGAAGGGGAAAACCTGCCGTCAGAAGCCGAGTACATGCTACTCTATCCGGTTTTAAACTATTTATTTATTTGGCGCGGGCGTCAGGCATTCTCCTTCCAGTGTTTGGCCTCCACGCACCTGAAAACAAACAGCACCACAGAAAATCGTCCGCACCAACGCCTCTGCCCTAACATTTCGATTCCACTTCCCTTCGCCCCTAATGTGCTTTGTTTTAGGCGTTTCCGTTTATTTTATTTTAATTTAATTTATTTAACTTATTTTAATTAATTTAATTATAATTTATTTAACTTATTTTGATTAATTTAATTTTAATTTATTTAATTATTTTTTAATTAATTTAATTTTAATTTATATAACTTATTTTAATTTATTTAACTTATTTTAATTAATTTAATTTTAATTTATATAACTTATTTTAATTTATTTAACTTATTTTAATTATTTTAAGTTAATATATATATATATATATATATATATATTTTATTGACTTATTTATCTACTTATACTTAACAATTGACTACAATTTATAACTTTTATTTTATTTTATTTTTTTTTATTTATTTTTTTTTGTACTGTTTACTAACCTAACATAACTTACTGACTAACTTAATTATTGTTAGTTTATTGATTTATTACATATTTCTCTCCAGTCTAGGCTCTGCTCGTACTAACCACTGCTTTTTTTATTTTCTAAATTTACTATACTTAATTATTGTTATTATTTATCTGCTGTTTTCCCATCCTTAATTTCCGTTTCTCTAGTGGTCCGAACCTTTCCGAGAAATGTTCCTACTTCTTTCATGAAATAGCTCTTTTTATCCCCTAGAATGTTTTGGCGAGCGTTACGTTCCTATGTTGGAAGTAGTAATTTCCATTCCCATCCATTTCCTCTCCAAATTTCGGTCGCACTGCAAATTAAAAGGATATGGATCCAGTCTTCCCTATCACCGCAAAGCACAGATGCCATTACCATTCGAGTCCTTTAATCTACGTTGCATCCACCTTCCGACCCTGAACCAAGCGTATCCCTCTTGCGTCCTTTGCAGTGTGTTTATGTAACGTTCGCAACCCCATAACGGACTCAGGTGAATTTGCGCAACTAGCGAACGTTTTTCGGCCGTTGCTGCCAGGATCTCTTTGCCTTTAATATCCGCAAGTCTATCCGAAATTAACCGTTCTATGTCACGTGTTCCCTATCTCCACCATTTCCGGAGAAACGTCTCCAAACCTGAACGTTCCAGTAGCAGTTTAATTTTATACGACCAGTAGCGTTGGTTGCTTCCTGTAACTGCACCGAAAACATCTATTTATAAGTGAGTCAGTCTGTTCACCTGCTAATTTAATCCAAAGTTTAATGGGTTTCATTTTAAAATCTTTCCAAATTCCTACACTACCGACCTCTCTTAGGACTCCGGCATTTGCTGCGAATCTAGAGACTCGAGAATTAATTTGAAATAATCTGTTTCGACGCTTTCTAGTCGATCTATCCTATCCACTCCAAATTTCTGCCCCATAATTCATTGCTGGGAGAACTAGCGATTTAAACATCGTCTCGCACACCTTTAAAGGCAATTCCGAACCCTGCGCACTGCGCAAACGATTTCTTTGAGCGCAATTCTTCCTTTACTGTGCGCCGCCACTATGTGATTACTCCATCCACCATTCATGGAAAATTTGCCCTAAGATATGTAAATGTTTTACCGGTCAATCTCCTCCTGAGCGTAAACCATTTCTCCTTGTTACCCCAGATAAATCCATTCTTGAAGACAACTACTTTGGTTTTGAATATTTACTTTAATCCCCATGTTTCACTATACGTTTCTAGGATATTTAAACTTTTTGTAAGCCGTCAATAGTCTCCGAACATAAAACTAAATCATCAGCATATAGTAGTCCGGGAATGTTCAGGCCCTCAATTTCCGGCGCAGATGTATCCGCATCCTGTAACCACGTCAATAAATCGTTTATAAACAAGATAAACAATAGCGGTGAGAGAGACAGCCCTGTCTTACTCCTACTGTCGATTTTATTTTTCGCGTTGTACTTCCATCACCGCACCTGACACAGAAATTTACGCTTCGTATATGCTCTGCAACACTTTTAAAACTTTACGTGAGACGCCTAGCTCATTAAGTTTTGCCATAAAGCTTTCCTATTGATAGAGTCAAAGCCATTTCGAAATCTACAAAACTGCAATATAATGGCTCCTGTTTACGCCAAGCGCCTGCTTTACTAGGTATCTAACACAAAGATATTGTCGGTAGTCGCGAAGCCTCCCTAAAGCCTGCTTGCAATTTGATATTTTATTGTGCTTTTCCGCCCATTCACTCAGTCGCCGTTGAGTATTTTACTAAAATAGCTTGCTCAGCGCTGGTAAAGACTAATTCCGATAATTTTGTGGGCAATTCGTATTACCTTTATTCTTAAAGACTGGTTGGAGGATCGCTGTACTCCACGTTTCTGGATACGATCCAGAATCAACTATTGCATTAAATAAATTTAGAATACTCTCTGGGTCTATGTGCCAATTCCGAAATAAATTGTGGCGGAATGCCGTCCGCGCGCCTGCCTTCTTATTATTCATGGCTAGCATAGCCTATTCACTTCATTCCAGGTTATCGGTTCGTCTAATTCAGGACATCCGGTCCGTGATAATATATATCCTGTTTCAATATTCGCTATTTCGAGCGCCCGTGAAAAGTACTGCTCCCACGCGTCTGATGAAATTGCATTACTTACATTTCTTTTATTACGCAGTGATCTTATAACGTCCCAAATTGATTTATTATGATTGTTTCTAAAATTGCCTCTATTCTTGCTGTCTCACTCTCCTGCCAAGATTTCTTCGATTTCTTAATTGTGGCCTCGTATTGCCTACGTAGTAATAAGTAACTATTTCTCGCTTCCGCAGTTCCACTGTTTCTGAACATTCTTAGGCTACATTGCTTCACGCCTGCTCACCCGACATCCTCGCTAAACCATCCTTGGGTCAGTACCCTTCCTCCTCTCCCCCACATTCTGCATGCCTCCTGCGCGAAAGAGTCTCCTTTCTAAATTCTTTGCTTGCCTTCCGGTGACCGCTCCTCGTGCCCACCCTACCGAGTTAAGAATAGCCTCTGCAAATTCCTCTGTCGCTTTTCCTCTTCCATATAAACTGTCGTCTGCTATTGTGAAGTTTGTGCTCCCTGTGCCACTGCCTGTAGCAGTTCAGTAGCATTTACTGCTAAATGAACGCACACAGGCAAATGGTCGGATTCTGCCGCAATTCTGATTCCAAAATCTAATAAATTGTTTATTATTTCATGAGACAACAGAGCATAATCTATTACACTACCTCATTCCACTAATAAAAGTTAGTTCCCTTCAGTATCCTGTCCATAGTTGCCATTTAAGATTTCGAGATTAAATCTCTCGCATAATTCTAACAATTCCTGACCCTCATTATTGATGACTGAGTCTTTGCTTTTTCTAGAATTAGCTCGCTTCTGCCGATCGAACTCGAAATACTTCCTGCTCATGACCAATTCTAGCATTCATGTCACCTAAGACTAGTAAATCAGTATTCGGATACCTTTGCTTCAACGAGTCTAAGAAATTATTGATTTCACTCAAAAGCTTCTGGAGAATAATAACGCGAGCCCTGTGGGTGACGGTATATAAATACAATTGCGAGGTCTGTATTTTGCATTACTAGTCTAATACAAAGAAAATTGTCGGAGTTTGTTGTAATTTCATAAATAAATTGCACTAACCTATCCTGAAATATGCACGCAACACCTCCCGGGCATCTACCCTTTCCCTCTACGTTTTTTAGTTTTGCATATAGCTGTAAAACCAGACACATTTAAAGTCTCACCCTCCTTCCACCAAGTTTCTACGAGACCGACAATATCAAATGTGTTTATGTACCCATGGAAGTCTTGATTTCCGAGCTTAGAGCTAGACCTTTGATGTTCCAACATCCTATTCTTAAAGCCTATTCGCCTATTTGGCGACCTGCTGGGTCCCTGACTCACCGCGAGCTTCCTGCTGCTGCACGTTTGCCGCAGCCATCGCCCTCGCAAGAGGTCCTCGCTCCAGGCTGTCAGCCGCAAAGCGTCCGGGACTCGCCGCGTGCCGTGGGCTCCGGCCGGAACGTGAACGCGACCGCCGCCGCGAACGCGAACGAGTCCGCCTCCGCCGCGATGCCGCGGGGTCAGAGGTCGTCCGCGCCGCCCCAGCACGAGGCGCAGCCGCAGAGCGCTGCCGCGGCCACGGCCGAAATAATATGCAATACGAATGCAAGGAATATAATATGCAATACGAAGATAAATAAATGTATGGTCTGATTATCTACAACAATACCATAATAATTAAGTGAATACAACTCTACATTTTTTATGACAATGCATGAAATAATCTATGTTGAGTAACAGAAAAGAATGTTAATGTTAGTTTAGCTGTTTATATGTGTTAATATTTTGAAGTTCATGCAAAATTTTTTCATCATTTTTCATGGCATGAAGATGGTTTTCTTTATTCTGAGCGACATGAAATTGAATTAGATTTGATGAAATTTAATTGAATGCAAATTATGATTAAAGTGAATAAGTTCATAAATAATTGTTTTGCAATATTCTATCAACTGAGTACTAGGAATTAAACATAAAAGCTAGCACAAAATCAACATGTTCATAAATCATCTTCATAAATGAGAGATCTGAAGAACCCGTGCGGATCCAATCTGTGATTACGGATGCCAAGAAAAAACATGCGACTACTTATTTTCTTGTTAACCTTAAGTTTGCCAACGGAAGAATGCGGAACTTTTATTGCTCAGTTTAGGTCATCACGTTTTAGATTCTTAGTCTATGCATGCCTAAGGAGAGTAGGAAGGAATATCGAAGGAAATTAGTAACGTTGATTTTGTAGTTTAGAAGTACACACCCGAAACTCAGTAATTTTGACACTCAGGTTTTATGTTAAATACTTTTTCTCTATCCATAGAATTTTTACAAGTTAATTTGTTCGATTTGTAATCCACTTATACGCACTCTATCCTTCTCCACCTATAGAACTTCAATTGATTGATTGTTTGATTATTTTTGCTTACTGGTGCATTAAATTAGTTCTGTATATGGAAGTATATGGATTAGCTCCTGTAGCCATTAGTTCCGTAAATGAAGAGCATGTCATTTCCCGGGAGATGGCGGTGTTCCTCGCTAGAACGCGCGATCCACTGTCGACAGGCTTGTGGGGTCCCTGTCCAGATATCTCCACCAGCGGGGACCCCGTCTGCCGGATTAGTCTTTTAAACCCATAACCTGCCTCCTGTCATATGTATAGTGTCTTCTAGTGGACAGCATTTTTGTGTGTGTGTGTGTGTGTGTGTGCGTGCGTGCAAGTTTAAGGGGAGGAATAGGGACACGCATGAGAAAGGAATGTTTGTGCGCACTTCGTGGGCCGTTTCAGAAGAGACTGCCTCGGTATTCGCCTGGTTTTGGTGAGAGAAATCACAGAACACTCCGACCAGAGCCATTAGAATTGTCCTGACAGCAGGCTACATTGGTTGCGAAGACGTGTTTCTGACTCACTTCTTGGCTGTCCGGGTGACGCCCCATAGTGGGTTGAGGCCGACGTTTCGCCTGACTATCGCAGCCTTCCTCAGGGTATACCCGTTTCAGAAGAGATTGCCGTCGCTCAGGTACACCCTGAGAAAGCCTACGATATGTCAGGCGAAACGTCGGCCTCTCAGCCACTACGAGGCGTCACCGGACAGCCAAAGTGATCGACGCGAGCCGCCGATGCTTACGTATACGTGTTTCTGATTCAGTCTGAAAAACACATCACAGCTTCAACCAGCATCGATACACACAATACGAACATGTAATACTCGCTCTCTATATGATACTCTATAAATGTATCAGAACAATAGTCACGACGTAACGTACTAATTTTCCGGATGACATTCGACGCCGGGCGAAACTCTCGTTAAGATGCGTCGTTGGGGCCCCTCCGCAAACACGGGCCAGGTAGATTAGGAGGGCGAGCAAAAGACGTCGACGAGCCAACATCTGCTCCGCGTTGGCGCTGCCGGGCAAACAGCCTGCCAGGTACAGGGGGGGGGGGCGTGACACGTCCGTGACCCAAGCGGAGCACCGGGTTAAGGTGGCTAGCGCCTACAGCTCACACCTCTGGACTTGAAGAAACGATACTACACGGTGGTTCAAAGCACAACTAACTTTTTTTCCGAGAACCTTTCCAGCTTTAGGGATGTCGATTTTCGTTCGATTGATTGATTTTTTCGTGTTTCCGGACGCGTCAACTGCGGTGGACTTTAGTCCCGAAGTGTAGTGCATGTTTACTCGGGAGATGGCGGTGATCTCCACTGGATGGCGAGATCCGACGCCGACCTGCCGTCGGCTAGTGGCCCCCTAACCAGGACTCTCCCACCAGCGGGCACGCCCCAGTCGGGACAAGCTCTAGGCTCCGACCGGTCTGCCGGAATGGTGGTGTGTAGTGCATGTTAGTGGAAGTGTGTGTGTGTATGTGTAAGGGAGAGGATAGAGAAGGAAGAGAATTGCGTGCAGTCTGTGGCCCGTTTTTAGGGAACTGCTCCGGCATTCGCCTTGTGTTGATCGGAGAAACCACGGAAAACTACCTATCAGAGCAGCCGGCCGCTAGAATTGTCCTCCAGACAGCGACTCAAATTTGACCTACCTGAAATGCTAGTGTCGAAAATCTTGCCACCGTCAGGACTCGATCCTAGGACTTCCCGGTCAAAGGCGCTGCAGTGACATGTGTTGAGGCACTGACCTACCGCTCCCGGTTCGATTTTTGACTATTCCCGCCAGGTACCTACTATGTCCCTTATGGAGACACTTATTAACTTTTACACTAGCACCTGACACACTTGCGGGCTCCCCTGTCTGTGATCAGCAGACACACAATGCTTTTCTCGAAAACACACATACATGAAAGACGAGGGACAACCAATAATGCCCAAAGCGAGAGTAGAACCCATGACCCTTCCGACCGAGCCGTTGAGTCAGCACATGCTCTAGTCATCTGGACCATACAGGTCGGGAAATCTTCACTACCTATACCTCGATTAAAACAGGAAGTCCTTTCGAGGTCACGAGCTGGCTGGAGAGGGGGACACTGTAACCAATTGCGAGTTTTGTTACGACTTGAATGTTTGGTGTTGAAGCTCCCGATTGGATGACAGAGTTCTCCTCTCTTTTCAGCTCGTGAACTTGAAAGTTCACGCTTCCTGTTTTAATCGAAGCATAACGTTGAGGGGAGGTGGAGGGAGACGATAGAGGTATTTTTAAGAAAATGTTGTGCGGTGTTGCATAACTCCCAGGCGTTGTCACTCGTCTTCCTGTGAAGAAGGAAATCGTTGTAGTTTTGGTTCCTAAACGATATTTAAGTTCTTTAACTCTTCGAAGTTGAATGTTGTTGCTCCCTTATAAAGTTATTTTTCGTTTTATTTTACAATGGATGAATGTAAAGAAACATCGACCTGTACACACGATAATAATAATAATAATAATAATAATAATAATATAATAATAATAATATAATAATAATAACCTATAATAATACCGGTAATAATGATGTGGTTGTAATGTTCTTTAGATTTGTCTTAAAACTCTTTACGACAAATAATGGATGACGAATGTTTACATTTACTTCTTGTAGCGCTAACAAGGGTCAATCCAGTATGCACCTTAAGCAATTGAGTAATCCCAGGAAATCAATAGTTAGGGTGACGGATTAAAGCCGAAACAATAAGAGACCATTATTGACTACCTAATGTTGTTAACCTAAGGCAAACAAACCTGTCTCAGTGTTTATCAAGAAGGTGAAATGAAACGAATACCAAAGCCAATAACAAACGAAATTTATTTACGATTCCAAACTAATGAAATACATTAGAATATTTTCGTTTCGTGAAGGCATTATTAAATTCTTGACAATTATTGAGAGGTAAAAGGTGACGCGAGACATTAAATTACTAAACAAATGCTATCAATGTCTTCAGTACATTGTATGGGCTGATGAGATCGTGTTGATCTCGTTACATATCCTAGTGGTAGCAAACATCAACTGCACCAGTGTCACTGAAAATCCCAATAACTAAAATAAATACCACAGTAGGAAGTTAAATGAGGGAAACAATAGTGTAACATCTTGTATGAAACGGTTTATTTGGAAGGATTCGTTCCTAACTTCTACAGGTGTGGGAATCGCCATTTTGAAAGTGGTCAGTCGACATTCTGCCGACTGAGACAGGCGACTATATTTTCTTAATATGTCCCATGCCCTTTATAATTGCATAATACAATAGACTATCGACGAAAATGTAAGAGATCTCGCACACACGCAATATTACGTTTTGTCCATTTTCGGTCAGTAGTAATGCAATGTTCTTTTAGTGTTCATTCTCCTAAGTGTGAAGAAAATTGGAGGTGGGGGCGTGCGTGTTACAAGGGAAGAGTCTGAAAAACTGCTAAAAAGTGGAATTTAATTGTGTTTGAGAGAGTCCAAAAAGGGCAAGTTAATTTTGGCGTGGTATTCACACATGAGATTTTCTCCCTTAATTGAAAGCGTTAATCACTCCGTTTAAGGAATCCTTGAGTGAAGACAGAACGTCATAATAAATGCACAGAAATGGAAATTAATGGCGTGCAATTACAATTAAGAGCCTTATGTTTCTTTCCAAAATATAAATAGTCGCTAACATTCTCTAAGGAAGGAAACAGGAAGCTACAAACCACGCGTAGCCTTTGTAAGCAGGTACCCGCGTTTCATTTAAATTGGAAAATCGACATTATGTGTTAAGAATACGATGCAATTGTATGCGGACTCGGGAATAAAAGAATATACGTTATTAGGACAACCATTAAACAAAGTGTAAAAATATTTCATGCGGGGCGGATGGGGTTAGGGGCGAGCAGGAGGAAAGTCCTCTAATTGACATACACGAAATACACTAGACATACACGAAGAGAATACCTATATTGGCTACACGATTACATTGGCAATTTTTTCTGAATTAAATGAGGGAAGCCGCCACGAAAAACTTAACTTATTTGAACGATTTTTAATGTTTAGAAAAAGTGTGACTCAAAATTTACATCAAAATAAGAAACTAGTGGTGCAAGAATTTGAATGATACTGATCGACCGAGGATTATTCAGTTACGAAACACTCCTACTCATTTGTAAGAGATAGTGTTGTTTGCAGACAACAGACGTAGTAAGTCGTAAAAAAAAACTCCTTTTTCGGTATCAGGACCTCAAACCGTGCATTCCACAATCCGATTTTCCGCGCATTACATAACTTTCTCTATTCTACGTTTATTACTCCGTATATACGTATATGAAAAGGAAATGATAAATGGAAATAATGTGTTTTATTTATATAATTCCATTCTAGTTTAATATTTATCAGGTTTTCCTTAATCTCAGACAGACATCTGAGTAATAATCCTGGAACACAGAAGACTCATTGGCACCTGTGTTAGATGCGTGTCTCAGGCAGTCAAGTAGTATGACCCGGCCGCGGAAGCTACGCTATCTTGAGTAAATTGTAGACCGGAATATGAATTTCATTGGTCGCAGTGTTCCACAATGGAATGAGTGTACTGTTTGGTTCTAGACGGCGTGGAGGGATTCAAATCTTGCAGTTCTGGTAATTTCCTGTCGAGAATAACTTCGGCCTTGAGCGTCGTATAGCATGTGAATGAATTGTTCATTGTCTTGTGTCTTGGCCTCTGGACACTTGACAAGCATGAAGATAATTTGCACAGAATATAAACAATAAGCTCATTACTTCAGTGGTTGATTTAATACAAAAATCTTCTATTCATATGTTGAATGTCAAAAATCTTCAATAAAGTGAATGCAACTGTTACTTTCTGTTTAATAATTCAATTAGTATTAAAATCGAGACATTATATCGGAACCGAAAATTAAGCAGTACTTCAATAACTAGACTGAATTTGAAAGCGTTTCGGTTTCAATATATAAAATACTGGAACTGCAGGAATGGAACTGCACTGGTTTTGAAAATATCATAATTTGCGTAATTTGGTTCACTAGTTTTCTATTTAAGGAGTTATATGTTGTGAAGACGACAGTTTTTCTGAGAAGAGTTTTTCAGAGACGAAGAGTTTTTCAGAGAGCGGCCGTTTTGATGTTATTTATTTTAAATTATTATGGCTTTTCTTTGAATGATAAAGGAGGGACCTGACACAAAATAGTATGGAAGTTCTATTATATTATCATTCATTCCGAAATGATACAAGAAGATACTCTACTAACTATATTCAATAAGAAAACCTTTGGAACTCTTTCAAAATGGAAACGGTAACTGAACCATTTCTTAAAATCCAAATCGAATACCAGAATCTTAACCACAATATTTGTTTTACTCAGAAGAAAAACTGTAATTTTCTTTGGAACGGTTTGATGTCTCCGTTAAAATATTTTTATATGATTTTTATTAACTATTAGATAACCAGCATTTATAAATTGTCACTTATTGATGTGACTCGAACATCTAATTCAGCCTATTCGGTTTTCTGTCCAAGCATATCTTGGTAAAACAAGAATAAATCTTGAGAAATTAGTATTCTAATTATTTGGTGATATGCATCTATGTTACATACCTAGTAAACAACAAATTATTTCAATTTGTTATGTTGTGTAATGCTTAAAATACTCTCCTTTAAAACTCGAATAATGTTTTTGCACATTCAGTAACTATTTATGCTTTATAATCATAATACCACTTTCATGGAAATGAGTAATTGAGAGCAGCATAATGTTCTTTTATTTAATTTTTTATAAATCTTCTATTATGAGAAAATATTTATAATGTAAACATATAAAAGGATCACACTGTATTTATAATTTTGTTTTATAGGTGTATTTTATCATTGTTCCTTATCCTATCTCTATTTTTCTTATCCTATCTATTTTCCTTATCCTATCCTAACTCCTATCATGAATTATATCTGTGTTTAGAGATCATAAAACCTCAAAGAGTGTCTTTGTGTTCTCGTGTCAACTTTCAACGATGTCCTTCGCACTAGAAGTTCATTAGGTTGGGAAAAGTGCTTGACAATTTCAAGGGCAAGGTGTCCGTTCCGCATAATGGTCCAACAATTTACTACAGGAGATTGCTAGTCATGTCACCAACGATTGTCTCACTGAATAGTCAGTATTTGAAATATGTATGCACCAGAACCGTGAATGTTAAATTTGACAACAACATATGCTACCATCGTGTTTCAAAACCATGTTTTACATTGAATTTCTTTTAAGCTGAAACAGTAAAACAAAAGAAAGAAAAACAATATTTTCAAAAGCAATGATTTAAAAACCCAAAAAGGGTCAATTTGCCTATAATTCCCAAATAAGGAATTATTCCTTTGATATGATTTATAAACACCTTTGATGTACGATGATATGGAATTTTCCTAATACACCTTCCTCCTCACCATTTCAAGATTTAAACGAGGAATAAACTAATATTGTTAAATTATTGTTGTTGTCCTTAATTTATCATGTACTGTTATTATTACTGTTAGTATTATTATTATTATGTTATTAGGGATTGTTATCTATAATAATAATAATAATAATAATAATTAAATTTTTATTATATAATTTTAATAATAATTATTATTATTATTATTATTATAAGTTAGAAAAATTATTATACTATAAATATTATTTTAAAAATAAAACAGTACGAATCTTGAAATGTTAAATCATTTTAATTAAATTATGTTACATGTTAACATTTTGCTACTGGGAAAAAAATTATCTACTATAAATATCGTAATATATCTGCAAATAAGTTTTGTTGTATAATGTGGAGGTTTTTAACCCCACCTCGATCCGTTCTTTTTCTCAGTTTCCCGATCCTTTGAACAAATGCTGAGATGGTTTTGCTTGGGCATAAAATATAACTTCACTAGCACCAAAAACGTATACAATTGTACTCCTCCATATACATCATATTTGGGCTCTCATACATGATTTTAATTGTATATGACTAAATAAATACTATTATTATTATTATTATTATTATTACTGTTATTATTATATTCAGACCTCAAATTATGTATATTTTATTTCTTGAACCATTTTATAACAAATGAAACAAGAAACCTCCTGTTTCAGCAAACAGTATTTGTGGCTTTGCTCCCTCCTTGACCAACACGCAAAAATTATTTTTTTACAAATATTTCTAAGACATTTTATTACAATAAAATATTAAAGAAAATGCAAACGACACATGAGGCTGAGTTTTATTTCGATCGAGTATTCTAATAAGATGTTACGATGCGAGTATCGTTGAACGTTTTATCCAGTTTGTAAAAATCCAATGGACTCTAATAAATTTGACTATTATTTTGCAAAAGGTACAGAATAATGTTGGTACTATATATTAGAGACATGACGTATTAGAACACTTGTGGGAGCACATCTGATCCGAGTTTCGTTAAGTTTCACTTTAGATAATCAGAATGTATAAAGGATTTAAACAGCGAAGATACCGCAGGATGGGTAGCCTACCGAAAGTTCAAAGGGCGGAGAGCAGTAAGAATACAGGAATTATGTTGGTTGCGTTTTAATGAGAAAAATGTTATCCCGTTCGTAAGATCTTAACACTATAAAAACCCATCGATTTAATATTGAAAGTATTTATTATATCAAAAATTAAAGTAAATCAGAATTACATTCAAAATATTCAATTTTAGTTACGAATCACGGCGTACTGAAAGGGACTCGGGAGGTAAAGCCATAACGTGATGTGCCTTTTGACTTTATGGACGGTTCGCCGTAAGTTTGTCTCTTAGTGCTATTTTCACATCCTGTGCTCGCAGAATTTACTTACGGAAAGTAAGCCTGGAAGAAGGATCATATCTGCCTCTCCCTGAGAATCCCACTTGGTTTCTTCTATCCTTGCGGCTAAGAGCTGACTCAGAGTGACTTTATGTTCCACTTCGAAAACATAAGAAGAATTGAGAATAATTCCGTAGGAGCATACATTTGTATTTGTAATTAGTCTGTAATGAAACATGCCGACATTGACTGGTGCCAATTTGAAACAAGCGCCCTCTTTCTATTTAAAACAAGCCCCACTTGGAGGGGCATTTTGAAACATAATTATTACTGATAAATATAATTTGGGCCAGGAAAAGGTTACACTTGAAACCTAACGATTCGTACGTAATGTAAATATTCTCCTTCCAAAATTGTTGTGCTACTCAGTTACCTGGGTTTCGAAGTTCATAATTGTTGCTACTTACTCTGCAACCAATTATTCAATCTGCTATCCATACAGAGTGGCGAGGAATCTGAAAATCTTAAAACAATGCTGGATTGCAATAACAAACGATGATAATCAGCTTTTTTCAACTTAACAAATTGGAATTTATTGTATTGTAATCAAATGAATCCATCTTTGGTCATGACCAGTTTTTTTACATTACAATAGTTAAAAAAACCTTTTTTCATTCATTCTTGGGTCTTCGCCCCTTTTTCAATTCTTCGTTCGATGGCGCCCCAAGAACCTTCTCCGTCGACGCAGCAGAATCTTGCTTCTGAATAAAGTCCCGCCAATGTCCGTGTCTGGTTCAAATTCTCCGGTGATACTATTATAATCCTGACTTCCCTCACTAACGTCTCGGTGGGCGCTTAGCTACGATTTTTCTTCTTACAGGAACGCTCTATCCTAATATAAGTAACAATAGTTAACTTTAAACAACTGTCAAATTTCAGTCTTTCCTCGATCTAGTAAAATATGTCCCAAAAGCCGATCGGCTCATCCCGCGTTGCTGTAGCGAATGAATGTTCTTCTAAAAAAACTCGGGAGCATCCGAATTTTGTGTCTTTTTTTTTTGTCTTTCAAAAAATGCTTATTCCGCCCCCGCCCTGTTCTTTTAAAACCCAATAAATTTCCTTAACGCCGGTTTTTTATTTGTCCTGCGCCCCCTGGGATCTCTATTGATATCCCTATATTCCATGTCAGATAAAATGACATTTCCATACTAAAAATGGTTGTCATTTACGTATTTCACAGTATATTTTCCTTTAATTTCGCCGCCGTTGATCCTGATTTTTCCCTATTCGGTCACCCATCCAGGAACCCGGTGTTTCGAATTCACTTTATTTTGGTGATTTCCCGTCGTTTATTAATTTGGCTAGGACCCCGGTTTTCGGTGGGCCCTTTCCCCAACAGAACCATCTCTTATTTGGGAAATACTTATAATAGAAAGGTAAGTATACTAGTGCAAATGAGTTTTTAAAATAAGTTTTGTTGGTAATGAATGGGTGTTGTAAAATATTTGAAAAAAATTTTGGAGGTTTAAATTTCAGCACTGGGAGGTTTTCTCCCATACGAGTATAGAAAAAAGTACCTGAATCGATTCACAAATTTGACAACCAGATTTTGATGGTAAAGTACTTTTTAAGAATATCTTTTTTTCAGACTAAAAAAGGGTTTTTTATTGTTTCTTGATACCTAGATAAATGAATGGGTGTATTTATGACACGAAAAACCCAACAATAAATTAGAAGCTTTTAAACTCTAATTTTGGGACATTTGTCAGAAGGATGCCAGGGAAAACATTTGAAAAATTAAAATTGATCTTGGTTGTTCGGGTGACGCCGCGTCGAAAGGCGGGTTTCCCGCCGACCATTTTATCGTGGTTTTCCTCCCAAAACATCCTCCCCAGCACAACAGCCCCCCGGGAAGACCACGATAAGGGGGTTTCAAACGTCGGCAACACGGGTTGGGACGGGGCGTCACCGGGACAACCAAGATCAACCCTGATCTGGCCGGGGAACCCCAAATTTCTTTTGAAAAAAATTGCTACATTTTGAGTTTAAAACCCCCGGGGGATGTCGTTATCCCCACCATTGATGCTGTCCCCAACCCCCATCACCCCCACAATTTCTGGTTCATGGGGTTTTTACGTTTGCGAGGGGAAATATTTTTATTTCGAAAGAGGAGGAAAAAAAAACTTTCAGTTTTCCCAAACTTCCGATATCGGGGAAAGTGTGGCGTT
This sequence comes from Teleogryllus oceanicus, assembly GCA_964035755.1. Taxonomy (NCBI): domain Eukaryota; kingdom Metazoa; phylum Arthropoda; class Insecta; order Orthoptera; family Gryllidae; genus Teleogryllus; species Teleogryllus oceanicus. Next base: position 170,238,489 of record CAXIVR010000003.1, read on the forward strand.
TAGAACACTATCATATCAGAAATTTGTTTTTTTTTCCTCAATCTTTAAGTATCAAAATTTTGCATTTCAAAAGACTAAAGAAAAGAAAAATTCAAAATGCCACATATCCCTTCGTTTGCAGTTAAAAAAATTTTGGCCCAAAAACGTGGTCCTTTTTGCTCACCACTTTAACTACCCGAAATGCATGACTAAATTCACCACAAAGAAAGTGTTACCTTTTTTTGGTGATAAATCCATGTTGACACCTTTTTTGACCCAAATTTTTAAAAACCCAAAATTATAAGCCCCACTATCTTTTTAAATCCATATCCCAATGTTACAATATAGCGTCTTTAGAAAATTGAAGATTTGGGGTTTGGGAAAATAAAGTCAACTTACCAATACTTTGGGGTTGTTTTCCCCTCAAATTAATCAAAAAAGAGATGACAGGGAACGTGGCCCCAGAGCATTAACTGATTTCACTGCAGCGCCTCGACCGGGAGGTGGTAGGTTCGAGTCCTGAGGGCCCCCCCAGGATTTTCATTTCAGTTTTTCCCGGCTAGGTCAATTCAGTCGCCCCTGGGGGAAAATTCTAGCTGCCGGCTGCCCCTGATGGGTAGTTTTCCGTGGTCTCTGACCCAACACCAGGCGAATGCCGGGGCAGTACCAAAACCAAACCTGGCCCGCACGCGATTTTTCCCTTCCCTCTTCCTTGTCCTATCTTCTCCCCACACACCACACCACCCAACATGCATTACATTTAAAATATCCCCGGGAGAGCGGGGGGGACTTAGAGCTTGCCGGGGGGGGCCCCCCGTTGGTGGGGAAGCCCCGATTGGGGAAACCCCCCCAGCCGACGGTAGGTCGTCGCCGGACCCGCCATCCAGCGGGGAAGATCACCGCCATCCCCCGGAAAAACAAACTACACAAAACGGCCCAAGACCAAAGCGGTTGACGTGCCCGGAAACAGAAAAAATCAATCAATACAAAAAACAATCTTAAAAATGTAGACAAAATTTTAATTTTAAAAAACGGCTCGAAATTTCTTTTGGCCCATCCTGAAGCCCCGTGCGGCGATGGCAACGGCGGCGGTGGCCGGGTGCGAAATTGGGGCGGCGGCGGCGATCGTCCCGCCTGCCCACCCAAGGCGGCGGGGCCCGATTTTACAGCGGCAATGCACCCCTTTACGGCGCAGTATAACGCTCGTGCGCCCTGATTTCGTTTTCCTTCGCGCAGCCCCTGCGTGCTCGTTTTCGGTTCATTTCCCAATTTGGTGGGGGAAATTCATTCTGATGCGGATGAATTGGCTGCTTTTTTTAAATTATTATTTTTATTTTTGTATTGTTTGACATTCATTTTTCCCAGTTTACATATTAACTGTGCAAATGTTTGATGGACTTAATCTATTTTACCCTTAACTTAATAAACAAAAAATTTTAAAACATTACAATTTTTTTAAAAAATAAAAAGGTGAGAGGAAGGGAAGCCCCTCAGACAAGTATTTTCCAGGTTTGCAACATTTTATAGAATGAGGAAGTGGATATCTTTTTTTAATTTTTTTTGGGAAAATTTGGGGGTTTTTGGGCCCGAAAATAGAAGGATGATGTTTTGTTTTTGGGGGAAGGTTTGTGTAGAAAGTTGTGTTGATAGGCTATTTGTTTTTTTATTGTGTTTATATTCAAATCATTATGGGTTGGTTGTTACTGATGAACCAAGGTGCTTTTGTGATTAACCCCAAATTTTTTTTTTGGATCACTTGCATTTTGTTTAGATTTGTATTGGCAGCGTTGGTCCAGATGGGGAAAAATAAAGTAAAATTTTAGGATTATTGATTTATAAAAGTAATAGTTTTGATGTGAAGAGGGCGGGAAAATTCAGTAAGGGTCGTAGTTGAATTAGTTTATTTTTTGGCCGCTGAATTTTCCCTTTTTGTTGCTTCCAGTTGAGTCAGTATCAATTTTTAAGCCCAAGTATTTTATTTTTTTGTTTTTTGGTGCCCAATTAAGGGTTTTGTTTATTTATGGATAGTGGAAGGGGGTGGGGAAGGGTTTTTAATGTGAATTTTTTTGATACAAATTTTGTAGGGTTTAACTTTATTTTCCGATATTAGCCCAATTTGCAAGTAAATTTAAATGATTTTGAAGCTGTGTTTGAAGAGTTGTTAAAAAATTTCCCCTGGATGTAGAGTGCAGGTCATCGGCAAATTGGGGCAGTTTTGGGAGAATTGGCTGCACCAGGCCTGTTTCTGATACAGGGTTGGGGCGTTTTTTCAGTCCGTGGTTGCCTTGGGTGGGTGGGATTATTAAATTTCCCTCGCGCCCTCGTACGGTTTTTGCACAACTGTCATTACAATCTTTAAATATTAATGTTTCAGAGCTGTTCTCCTCCCAGGGTCCCCTTCCCCATCATTAAACGTGTTTCCCATGAAATAGACAACAGTTAAATCAAACGGAACGGACTAAAGAGCTGCGCTGAATTTTTTTAGCATATAGCGACAAAAACTTTTGTAACTCGAAATGAATGCCCCAAAGAAAAACAGAAAAAAGGTATGTAATAACTATTGTAACGGGGTCAGCAATAACGTTAATTATTAATGAACACATTTTGTCAGAAGTCGCGAATGTTTTTTACTGCTAAATTTTTATTTTTTTGTTAACGGGATTTAAACGAGTTTTTTCTCTACATTCTGAATTGTGCATTGAAAAAATTTTTGGGTATGAAAATAACAACAACTTTCCAGCCCCCAAAAAATTTTTGGGTTTGATTCAAGGTGTCATGATCGAAAAGAGTTTGATACCCCAAATTTAAAAAATTAAAATTTTTTTTTTTCCCGTTAAAAATACTTGTTGACGTAATGTCGATAAAAAAACCAGCTAAACCCGTTTCAATAAATGTTTTTGATAAAGACTTAAACCCAAAAATAGGTCAGAAATTATAAATATTTACCAGACTTGAAAAATATTCAAATACGCATCGATGCAAATACTTGAGTTGTGTTTGTCTTCACCCTTGAAATTACAAACAGTATGTGGTTCTTGATTTTGGGGATTATTCAATAAAATTTTTTTATTGAAAAACCAACGTTTTCCCTACATTTCACCTTGGGGAAGTTCAAGACCCCAAAATACCGGGAACATCGCGTCCACCCATCAACTTCACCTCTAAAAAGGAGTTACAGTTCTGTTGAGGAGAAGTTGAAATAGTAGTGAGTGAATTAAAGTTATGTTTTTAAAAGCCCTAAACCCAATTTTTAGTGAATATTTCATCAGGGGATGAAGTGGTGGTGCTGTCCACGCTACAGGGTGAGATCTGGCGTAAACTTACACTCATTTTTGGGGTTCCCTCCCCCCCGGGGGCACCCCCCCAAAACCGGAAAAGGGTCAATTTATTTCCCCCGGACAAGTGTAAGAGTGTATGTGGGAGTGAAAGAGTGTACGGGGTAAGGAAAGGACAAGGAAGGGGAAAAAATGATCGAGTGCAGCCCTTTTTTAATAGATACGGGCCCCGGCATTCACCTGGTATTAAAAAACTAGCGATTAAAGCAGCGGGATTGATAGAATGCCCTTGGGCCAAAGGCGGCGGCTGAATTCGCCCGAGCTATGAAGCTAATTTTTGAAACCACTGCGACCCTGGGGAGTCAAACGTAGAACCTTCCGCCCAAACAGTGGTTACAAAAAGGAAATTACGGTTGTGGGATAATCTCGGCCAGTGAACATAACATAAAAATTTCCCAATAATAAAAAACCCCGAATAAAACAATAATGGAACATGAATTTATTTTAAAATATAACATATTTTTTTTTTTTATTACTGGGGGGCCGGGCAACAACAGATGTTTTGCAGTGCCCTGAGGGGGAGGTCCTGGGGGGATTTGTTTCAAAATTTTCCCCAATTTCTGGGTATCTAACAAAACCATTGAAACTCAAACCCGGGCCCAAAGGGGGTGTATAATTTACTTTCAATTTTTATGAGCATTGAAAATTAGTAATCAGTGTGTGGTGGAATATATATATATATATATATAAATTATATATATATATATATATAAAATTCATTTTTATCTAAAGAGTATTATGAGAAAAATATAATCGGGTTGACAAATGTTATTGCAAGATAAGAATGTTTCTTGTTTAAAGCCCCCACCCCGACAAGCCGGATGCCCCCCAAAACTTTAAGGGTGAAGTAAAAAAAAATTTTCCGGATCCGCTGCAGTGCTAACATGTCCTGCAGTACAGAATGATTTGGTAGTGGCTGCATCGTTTTAAAAATGTAAGGATTGTGGGGTTATTTTGTTTGCAATGAGAAAAGTGAAGCATAAACGTATGTTGAAAATGGATTACCCAAGGTTTGCAAAAGGGAAATGTCAAGTGATATTTAATGACAAGGGGTGACGAGGGATCTTAAGAACATTAACGTGACTGAGGGGGGCTCGGGAAAAAGGTTGGAAAACCAACCTTTTTTGGAATTATAACTTTTTTTTAATATTATATTCATTTTCATTTTTTTAGAGATAAATGAAAAATTATTCTCGATTGAATTTTCCCCCCGATCATGAATTTTGAGGGAAAGAATTCTTGTGGGCAAAATTTAAAAATTTATTGGAGTGGTTGATTCCATGGTATACTGTAATTAATGAGACACTGTTTTTGTCTTGGTATCGAATGATTTAAAACCCAAGTACTTTTCGATTTTGTAAGCAAAATTTTTAAAATTTCATAAGCAAATTGAAAATGTCAGTATTTTTTCAACCCCATTTTTTCTTGCAATATTCTATGAACACCCCTTTTCCTCACATCTATTAAACATTTCCCCAACCTTGTGCATGCTTCTAGAGTTATAATTTTTTTCCAATGACATGAATTGAAATACTAACAAAGGAAAATAATAAGGGGCCCATAATTAAAAAGTAAAATGACTGACGTGAACGAAAAAACGTAGAATTAAAAACAGGATCAGAGAATTATGGATCGAATAATGTTTTAATTCAGTTCAGATGAATTCAGTTCAGAGAACTTTGAATATTCAAACGTTGCAAAAAATACCCGTAAATGCGAGAAAATATGCACTTTTTTGTAGCACCATTATAGTTTCTTATTTTGTTAAAAACCAGACTGTCCAAATTTCCCAATACTTCGATTATACCTTCCTCCATCTTATTCCTTTACCCCCTTCTTTAAACTTAAGATTTGTTCATAAGAGCGTCATTTTCAGTGTATCAATTTTTATTTCGGGCCCAAAATCAGAAAACTTTAAATTTGATACCTTACTTTTTTCCCTTAAGTTTTAAAAACGTCTAAGGGGAAAGGGAAAAAAGAAAATATTCGAACATTTCTAACCGCACCGACCGTATTACTTCACAATGTTTTTAAAAGTTTCCGGGAAAACAGTCAGTCTCATGATGTTGACGGGAGGTCGGGGGGAAAAGAGAGATCTCCCGGGAAATACCCGCTAGTGCTCGTTTGGGCGATCCACGTGCAGAAAAATGTTTAAAAAAGAAAAAACTCCCAATTGGGGCCTCCTGCGGTGACATTTTTGCGAATATCCTGGGGACTCTCGGGCCCAGGAGTTTTGGGGAATCATTTCGAAAAACCCTAACGGTTTTCGGGGAAAAAACGTAACCCACGTTCTCCGGGGAAGGACCCCCAAATTTCGTGCGTTCGCCTTGTCCCCTTTCTTCTTCTTTTTTAAAAGTTCAAAACCCGTTTTTTGATTACAACGGAATAAATATCTTTTTCCCCTAGTCACGGTTAAATATTTCCGAAGATGCAGGAAAATAATTTTTTTTTTGTAATTAAAAGGAAAAGGGGAAAAATGGCTTTAAGTGGAAAACAATTTGTGAGATGGGGAAAATCTGCGATTGAGTATAGTTTTCGGAAAAAAAATTTGGGATTAATGAGACTTCAAAAGGGATGAAAAAAAGCATTTGGCACTGTACTAAATTTCATTCTTTACTTCCCAAAGGTGTTGTTCAGTGTGTGTTTCCTTCTAGTAATGGTTTTTTATTCACTATTGCATGGAATGATTGTCGTCCAAATTATGATAGTGCCGTTTGCTAATTATTGAAATTCCCACTCAATTTTTTTGGATTTCTTAATAAAGTAATTTTAAAATTTAAATTTTTTAAACAATTATTGGGGAAAAATTGAGCGTTAAATTTATTAATATACAATAGAAACTATAAAATAAAGGGAACAAATATAAAGACGTGTAATGCATTTCTTCAAGTTATGTATACGATGGGCCCTTTTTATATTCAAAAAGAAAATATTTTCCATCACCATGGGGAAAATTGAAAGACATTATTGGGGTGGGAAAGGGGTTAAAAAAATTTTTTGGGACTTAACTGAAATTTTCAAAGCATATAATTATTCTTTACAATTCCAAATAATTTTTCAAAAAAAAGAATAATGAGCTATATAATTTAAAATTCCAAAAATCATGGGATAATGTTTTCAATTTATGAAAAATTTTGTATTGTATTCAATCCCCAAAATAAAAAACCCCAAATCTTGAAAAAAAATGATGCGATATTTTATATACCGATGTATCAATGCGGGATCAGTAAAAGATGATTTTTTTTTATTTCTATTTTTTTTTTTCATTTGTCAACAATATGATATTTAAATACAACACAACGCCCTTTACAATCATTAAACACGGACTAACAATGAACATTTTGTGATTACCACGAAAATAATTATGACATAATTGGTGATGTGCAATTATATATAAACTTAGCCCCCTATGTGTAGTCTATGTTTTTCGTAATTTTGGGGTTTTAGTCTAACTCTGTTTATCCCGCAGTTCCCAACTTCATTGCCATTAGGAACCCCGGGGGGCTTTGGATGTTTTTTCTTTGGGGGGGCTTCTGAGTAACTCACAAAAAAACATTCCCCGGAACGTTTACCGTAGGTTTAATTTGATGGGAAAAAGACGACACTTTGAAGAAGGACAAATGAAAAATATTAACCTCAGAGAGGTAATTAATAGTCTTGGTTTTTTTTGAAGTGTCATTTAAGTGTAATTTTGTGCGGTGCTGGGCTTTAAAATTGTACCCATCGTATAAACCGAAGGGAAAAGAGAAGCGCAATCAAACGAAATGAAGGAGAATTGGATACTTAAAGGGGAAAGTAATGGGCGTGTAATAGAATAAACATTTATATTATGCCCCATAGTCTAAAACAAAAAAAAAAATATAAAATGAAAAGTATTTTGTGGAATATAACTTATTCTTTTAAGATGTTCTTTTCCCATTCTGATTTTTTGAAAAGATGAATTCCTTTTTGTAAAAATTAACGATTTCTTCAAGTTGATATTTTGGTATCGATTTTTAAAAAAAAAATATTTTTTTAATTCCTTCATGAGTGCGTATTTTTTAAAAAAGTATACTAATGGAAAGGCATTAAAGGGGGGGATACTTTTTTCTAATATACATTTAGTAAAATTATATTTATAAAAAGTATTTTTAATTGTTAAATTAAACCCAAAAAATCGTAATATGGGCAATATTTACTGTAACAAAATATAAAATATTTTAAAAAGTATGTTGAATAGGGGCAAATGCAAATTTTCATAATGCCCAAAATTTTGCCAGTGAAAGGGGAAAAAATTTAAAAAAACCCCAAAAAATTTCCCATAACATTTTATAATTTTAAACCAGCCCCTTGCCAAAATGTTATTTCTTGTTGGCAAAAGATTTAAAACAAGATACATAACTTAATATCAAAGTTGCATGTAGTTAAAAAAAGCTTTTTACTCGTATATGCGTGAGGATGTGAATAAAAATGATGACTGTTTGAATTTCCAAATATTTCCTTGAAAAATATTCTCTGTTTCGTAAATGCAAATTTTAGTCAGAAAAAATTAATTTCAACTTTTGAAAAAAATAATCGGGGCATTTTGAATTTTTTTAAATGTATTGTAAAGTTGGGTTTTTACACCTTTGAAATTTGACCAAAAAAAATAGATCATAAAAGAAAAAAACCAAAACATAGCCTTTTTACTGAGTACAAAAGAAAATTTCAGTTCTTGAAATGACCAAAAAAAAGTGTTCTGTTTGTTTAGATTAGTGTTAAATGGAATCCATTGTGCCGGAAAAATTTGAATATGCGTCTTCATTAGGTAAGATTTTTAAATTACACTATTAACGTTCACGTTCAGTGATTCACGTTCAGTGATTTGTGTAAAAAGGGGAGTAAACGTGACACACTTTGGGGATGAAAATTCAGTCACAATTCGCAGTATAAAGTAGGCGGGGAAAAACAGTATCAAATATTTGCATTTCGACTATTTTATTTTTTTTTAATTGTCTCCCCACGTGCGAACCTTTTCAAAGTCATATTAAATCTTGAACACATTTTTAAAAATTCTTCCAAAATTCAATCATCTAAGACATGTATTTTTAGTTTACTCTTTAAGCATTACTTATCCTTCTCCCAAAATCAAAAAAAAGCATAATTAACATATGTAAAGCCACACATATTTTTTCAGCCATTTGTCTCTTTTTAAATATAACCTTTCTTTGTATTATTTTGTATTGATTTTAAAATTGTATTCTATTGCAAATTTTATTAGTTTTTCATATTTTTTTTGATAACATTTTGATTGTACATGATTTGATTATGAATATTTGTGAAAAATTTTTTTCTGTATTTTGTAAAATCCTCAAAACTTTGCTAAAAGGGTTACAAAAGGGCTCCTTCAGTTCAATCTTCAATATTCTTACATCGAGTGTTCATATATCTATTCCCCCTCACCGCCAAATGAAAACTCTCAGACACTGAAGAGAGATCTGTTGAATGGGAAAATCCCCCATTTTATCTACAGCGTCATGCCGTTTGCCAAAATCCTCCGAAACTCGCGGCCCGGTCGCTCCAGGGCAATAACGTTAGGCCCAAAGGGAAAGCCGGGCATAAAACAATTGACAGGGATGTCGTAGTGCGGAAATGTTTCGCCTGGGGTCCGGGAAACTGACCCATTGACCCATTTCCCCCACTTGCCTTTGCCCTTTAAGCCCCAACGCCCGGGGGCCCCGACGGGTACCTCAGTCCAATGTGAACTTCCCTTTCTTTGGGGGGGGCGGTCGCGGGACTCCTTTTCATTTGGTCGAATTCGTCGCCGTCTGGAGGGGAATTCTACCTCCGGGTGCCCGATCGGTAGTTTTCCGTTTTTTCCCCCGATCAACACCAGGCGAATGCCGGAGCAGTTCCTACCAAAGGGGGCCCCGGGCCGCGCGCGAGCTTTCCCTCCCCCTTCCTTTTCCCATTTTCCCCTTTCACAAAAAATTTTTCTAACGCCCTACTTTCCACATATTCCGGGGGGCCGATCGGGGGCCAGAGCTTTCCGATTGGGGCGGCGCCCGGGGGGAGTCCTGGTTAGGGGAAACCCCACTAGCCGACGGGGGCGGCGCCGGATCTCGCCATCCAGGGGGGAAAATTCCGCCATCTCCTGAGAAAAAAAAAGCACTACACTAACGGGGCTAATGACCGAAGCAGTTTCCCCACCCGGAAACACAAAAAAAACAATCAATCAAACAACAACCTTGTTTTCTTTATGAGACTAAAAAGCTTTTATGTACGTCTAAAAGACTCATTAGTGACTTACATTTAGCAACAAGATGTTTTCAAAACTCATTAAAAAACTACTTGATAATGTGATAAAAAAGCTTTAATTTTTTGTATTAATCTTTAGCTTTTTAAAAAAATAAAACTATAAAAAAAAAATAATTGTGATAATAATGGAAAAAAATTTCAAAATCCCCGTCGTTTCCGTAATATTATTTATCCAATCTAAGCATGTTAGGGGGGCATAATGAAAGTAATTACAATAAAAAGTACTGTTATATCCCTAACGCAGTGCAAGAAAAAGGGAATTATATGAAAAAACCCTATAAACCCATATTAAAAATTTTACAATATCCCGATTATCGAGATTGAGACATCATTTATGCGTGGGCTGTAGAAAGGAAAAAAAAAGGGCCCAAAGGGGGATAAAATAGTGGTTCATCCGGCCCCGGGCCCAGGCTCATCCCCCGGGCCCTTTTGCGGGAAAAGCGAGGGGCGGCCACGACCGACCAGAAGATCCCCTAAATTTGGGGGTGGTCACGCGCCAGGAAGGGCATCACGGGGGGGAGGGGGTTTTTTAAGGTGCTTGCAAGATGCTGCATTGTCTGCTGCGAAGCTGGGGGAATCTGTTGGGAAAAAAAAACGACTTTGAAAGACGTACAACGTCAAATCAAGTATTTATGTAGTTGAGGGTTTTGAGGCAGTGGAACCTGGGAAAAGCCCCGTAACTGAAAGGGGGAAAAAAACCCTTAAGGTGCGAAATTTTTTCTCCAAAAAAACCCCAAAAAAGATAATTAAAAAAAAGCCATCGACTAAAAAGAATAAAAAAATCGACTAAACAGAATAACGAGGTTTGATGGACTGAGGTTTCTCTGAAATGGGATATCGGCCGGGAACCCAAATATCGAAGTCAAATGTGACCATTTACCATAGAGTTTTATACAATACAATTTAAATGTGAAGTGAAATATGATATACCTAGGTATATTTCGCCTTATAATTGTATTTTAAAGAATTAAATTACATTGATGAACATGTAAACCAGCGGAATGATATCGATCGTAATTTCTGGTACAATGTTTAATAATTAATTGGATGTAACCCAGTTACTAACTAGAGGAAAATGAAAAAACAGTGCAACATTTAGTAAATTATTTTTTTAGAAAAGTTTTAATTATTATATAAAATCTAAGTAAAGCAAATGTAAAAATTGTAACCTTCAATTAGAAACATAGTTATGTAGTTTGTGTAAACTGTAAAACTACCTAAACGTCCTGCTTTAAAGCAGCCACTACCTGAGCACGGAATATATTCAAATAAATGTTCACCATATTTGCACAGCAAAGTCGATTCCGTCACAAAGAACGCGATTAGGAATAAAGCCAACTATATAGTCGATGTGGCTTTCAAGCAGTTTTATTATTACACGGGAGCAAATATATCGTGATAAATTTTTAGAAAACTTATGGTTCACCTGTGTTCATATTTCAACAATGTTATGAGTTCGGCAGACATTCCAGATCTCAAGAAACCCTGTACGATTCTTCTCACAAGAGTATTCACAAAAGTTTTAACTGTTTCCGATATTGACGTTAAATAAATAAAATGAAATGAATAAACTCTGATGTGTATGAACCTGCACGTTAAAAACAAAACCATGGGACAGTCTAATACTGTGCTGCAGACTGCGAACTGTGGGAGTGCAGGGCACTTGAATGGTTTCCGGCAATGGCTGAAGCGCAGAACGAAATCGCCTTCGCCGCCGTTAGTTGCGATTAATCCACTCAACTCCACAGTGCGACCGCGACCCACGCCAAGCAGCCTCCGCGGAAGCTATCCAGGGCCCCAGGACAGCTGTCCCCACTACCCCCTCGGCCGCCGTCGCCACTGCCCTGCTACCACCGCCCACTACCCGCTGTCGCCATCGCCCTCCCACCATAATCGCCGCTCCGTTTTCGCCACCGCCGCCGCCGCTGTCACGCAAGCCGCACTCGGCCCGACCGTTGCTGTCATTGTCAATACCCGGGCAGTATGGGGCGGCCGCATGGAGCGGTCAGATTGACTGCTTCCCACCGCTGAGGAGGGGATTCGATCCTCGCCCTGTCGATGAGAATTTGTAGAATCTATGAGTTCGCAAAGCGTGTTCACGGAGGCCTCTTTCCGATTCCTCCTTTTCTTCTCTCTCTCTCTCTCTCTCCCCCTTCTCTCTCCCCCTTTTTCCCCCCAACGGACCCTTCTTCTTCGTGCTCATTACTGTTTTTTCACCCCAATCATCATCACCGAAACCCTTTGTTTCAACACAAATATCTTCCCGGACAGATAGATAACGAAATAAATAATATTAACCAATTTCTTAAGATTTGTCATCGTCAGTCTTCGTCTTTTTCACCGCCTCATGCGTCTTATGCAGTGTCATTTTAGCGCGTCTTTTTCTCCATTGTTAGGGTCACAATCATTGACGTCATTGTCACCCAAAACAACACTGTCGCTGACTGTCGTGTACACTATCACGTCCATGGTACTGTCTCCCTACCGTTCCGCCATCATTTTCGCCACCGCCTGCTACCACCACGTCAACATCACTGTCACTGTCACTATCCCTACCAACGCTGTTCCCGCTGAACCCGTCGCCTCTCTAAGACCGCCTCAGAAGTTGCTGTCTTGCGACGGCGCACCCGTGAAGATAATTATCTCCTTAACTGCTGGTTTTGCGGCAGCCATGGTCGCATTAAAACAATCGTAGGGGTTCACGTCCGGTCGCTTTCTCATCCATCAGTGCAGCCAACCGTTTACGAAAGTGCCCCACTTATACGTACTGCAATGGACGGACAATTTTCACTGGATGCGGCAATCTTTGTTGGTGATTGAACTGAAATAAATATGATAATATTATTGTTGAAGCAGCATTTAAGAAAGAATATTGAATAAAATATTTAATTAATGACAGAATTTAATGACTTTGAAAACTTAAAGAACATCATTACTTTGTTCTGTGGCATTTTAAATCGATTTAATTGACCTTTAATTAATTTCACAAATGTATCGTTTTTTGATACTCATATTTCGATAAATTTTCTAACTCAACTTTTAATGTTTATTATATTATTTTTCATTTTTAATTATTAATGTAGGGAACTTTTTGGGGTTTAAAATTTATTGATATCATCAATTTCTTACAATTGTCTTTATTTAAGAACAGATTGTCACATTTGAATACACGTTACTGCATGAATCTCAGAATTTCAAAATCTGCACTTTTAGTTCATCCATAGTTGTGAGCAGCTCACATTTTTGCATGTTGCCCTAACTTAAGAGCAAATTTAAAGCAACATTTTCTCCTACTTATAGTAAAACGACCCATGGCACAGCCAGACAATATATTTTAAGACTACTGCAATTGCGACCGATGGTGGAATGGAACGAAACTAGTCGCACTTTAATAAAGGGGACAAAACATTGAATCTAGGTGATTATAAGGAATTTTTGGTGTTTATGCTTAAATCGATGTTAAACAAAACTATTCAAATTGGGTTTTCTAGTTTCATTCTAAATAATTTCTTTGCAGTTTCGTTTAGATAGCCCGTAAGAAAACTTGTGGTTTTCAAGTTCGGTAAATTTCAACGAAATATTGTTTGAATTAGATGTTCACTAGAACACGCAGTTACTGGATTTCTCAAGGAAAGTAAAATAACTTGGGAAAAATCTGTTCCATTGTTTACGTACCACCGAACAAAGCTAACAAACTACCCTTAGGAAATCTGAAAATATTGTTTATTAATTTATTGTTCATATTTTAAACACATTAAACTTTCTATTTTCCACGCCTTTAATATAATAAATTAGTGGGAAGGAGAGCAAACATTGAAAAAGTGACATATCCATTCCCCTTTTCCAATAAAAATTAAAAATTACAAAATTAACATTTTTCTATATGTCTTTAACTAAACAAAAAGAACTATCTAATGTATTGTGGACAGTCCATCATTTCCTGCAAATAAATTTATATAAAAAACAACCGAATCAATTTTCCAAATGGACATGTCACCTTTGAATGTTTGCTCCTCAATTCTGTATATTTGTACTAATTTCAATCCATGCCGAAATTGAAAAAAATACTATGCAGACTCCGACCAAAAGAGTATGACTATGGTTTAGTTAGATACTTGGAAAAAATTTTAAAACAATGAAACTGTTTGATGTTGGGTGGAAATAAAACTATTGTGCTATTCCTCCTACCCTCTTACTGGCTTTTCAACTGAATTCTCACCTCAGTTGCCATGTTTACTTTACAGCTGATGTCATGCAACAAAGGCTCCAGAATTAGGTCATCTGCCATGTACTAAAATTTGCTGTTAACATGTTGGGTTATGGAACGGCAATCGTTTTATATTCTTCATGTAAAGAGTAATTATATTTTCGTATGTACTCCCATCCGATCAGGTTTCGTCCTTTCCTGATCCATTGAGCAAATGCTGAGATGGCCCTTGTTTTTATTCTGGGCATAAATGTAACTTCATTATCTGTACGTCTTCTACAATTCATTGGGAAATATAGTTATTCAAATTATCGTTTCATGTTGTTGGGCAGGATATTTTTCCTTTAGAAGGACTCATGGATAAAAGGCACAATTTATTGCTTATTTATCCTTTAAAATAGATTTTATTACATGAGAGCTTCTTTTCTTATTTTTTATTTTCAAAATTTATGATTATATGACTCAGTGTAGGGATCACAGAATTTTGAAAATGTGCACAGAATTCACTTCTCCCATTCCCCTCATAGCAATTTCAACTGGTTTTGACATAAAATAAATAAATAAAAGAATTGTTGTACTGTATAGTACAATGTTAATGAAGTATTCGGGAAAACTTATTTTTTTAAAACATTTATTTTTACAGTTTTACGAGATATTTTATTTGTTTTTAAACATTGATGTACTTTTGAACAATTTTTAAGTGGACAGCATCAACATCATTTTGCTTGATGGCAATAGTTTATCTTAAAAAGCTATTGAAATAAATTATGAAATAAAATTAATTTATTGTATTAACTGTCAGTTAAACTGCAAATATGAACTTTAAATTTGCATTAATTTTTTATGTTTATTCATGATTCCTTTTCTTTTCAGGTGAGTATAAGATACTGGCTGGACTGACCGACTGACTGACTGACTGGCTGGCTAGACTGTCCGACTGACTGACTGGCTAGACTGACCGACTGACTGGCTAAACTGACCGACTGACTGGCTAGACTGACCGACTGGACTGACCGACCGACCGACCGACCGACCGACCGACCGACCGACCGACCGACCGACCGACATGTAGAGATAGACCGACACACAGGCGAAGAGAGACGGACACGGAGAGGATGGTAGAGAGATGGCAGGGGACGGGGAGAGATGAGACGGGACGGGGAGAGAGACGGGGCAGACGGAGAGAGACGGGGAGAGAGAGATGAGAGAGGACGGGAGAGAGACGTGAGAGAGATGGGGTGGGAGATGGGGTGGACGGGTGGAGACGGGTGGAGACGGTGGACGGGGTGGAGACGGGGTGGGAGACGGGACGGGAGGGGGACGGAGGGGACTGAGGGGGACTGTGGGAGGGGTCCAGGAGAGACAGAGACAGACACACAGACACAGAGACAGACACACAGACACAGAGACATACACACACCGACAGAGACAGACACACACCGACAGAGACAGACACACACCGACAGAGACAGACACACACAGACACAGAGACAGACACACACAGACACAGAGACAGACACACACCGACAGAGACAGACACACACCGACAGAGACAGACACACACCGACAGAGGCAGACAGACAGAGACAGACACACAGACACAGACAGAGACAGAGAGACAGACACACAGACAGAGACAGAGAGAGACAGACACACATACAGAGACAAAGACAAACATACAGAGACAAAGACACACACATACAGAGACAGAGACAAAGACAGAGACAAAGACAGACACACAGACACCGAAAGACACAGAGACAAACACACACAGAAAGAGACAGAGACAGACACACAGACCGAGACGGAGAAAAAGACAGAGACGGAGAAAAAGACAGAGACGGACACACAGACAGAGACGGAGAAAAAGACAGAGACGGACACACAGACAGAGACGGAGAAAAGACAGAGACGGAGAAAAAGACAGAGACGGAAAAGACAGAGACGGAGAAAGACAGAGACGGAAAGACAGAGACGGAAAGACAGAGACGGAAAGACAGAGACGGAAAGACAGAGACGGAAAGACAGAGACGGAAAGACAGAGACGGAAAGACAGAGACGGAAAGACAGAGACGGAAAGACAGAGACGGACACACAGACAGAGACGGACACACAGACAGAGACGGGCACACAGACAGAGACGGGCACACAGACAGAGACGGGCACACAGACAGAAACAGAGAGACAGAGTAACAGAGAGACAGAGAGAGAAAGAGAGGGAGACAAAGAGACAGAGAAAGAGAGGGAGACAAAGAGACAGAGAAAGAGAGGGAGACAGAGAGGGAGACAAAGAGAGGGAAACGAGAGGGAAACAGAGAGGGAAACAGAGAGGGAGACAGGGAGGGAGACAGGGAGGGAGACAGGGAGGGAGACAGGGAGGGTGACAGGGAGACAGACAGAGAGGGAGACAGAGAGACAGACAGAGAGGGAGACAGAGAGGGAGACAGAGAGGGAGACAGAGAGGGAGACAGAGAGAGGCAGAGAGAGAGAGGCAGAGAGAGAGAGAGAGGCAGAGAGAGAGAGGCAGAGAGAGAGAGGCAGAGAGAGAGGCAGAGAGAGAGAGGCAGAGAGAGAGAGGCAGAGAGACAGAGACCAAGAGACAGAGACAAAGAGACAGAGACAAAGAGACAGAGACAAAGAGGAGTCAGACAAAGAGACAGAGACAAAGAGACAGAGACAGAGAGACAGAGACAGAGAGGAGACACAGAGACAGAGAGGGAGACACAGAGACAGAGAGGAGACACAGAGACACAGAGAGGGAGACACAGAGACAGAGAGAGAGACACAGAGACAGAGACACAGAGACAGAGACACAGAGACAGAGACACAGAGACAGAGACACAGAGACAGAGAGAGAGAGAGAGACGGAGACAGGGGTGGAGAGGGAGAGAGAGACAGAGGGAGACAGAGAGACGGAGAGGAGACAGAGACGGAGAGGGAGACACAGAGACGGAGAGGGAGAAACAGAGACGGAGAGGGAGACATGGTAGAGCTGGAGAGGGAGACACAGAGACGGGAGAGGGAGACACAGAGACGCAGAGTGGGAGACACAGAGGACGGAAAGGAGACACAGAGACGGGAGAGGGAGACACAGACGGAGAGGGGAGACACAGAGGACGGGGAGAGGGAGACACAGAGACGGAGAGGGGAGACACAGAGACGGGGAGAGGGGAGACACAGACGGAGAGGGGAGACACAGAGAGGGAGGAACAGAGAGGGACAGGAAAGGCCACAGAAGGATGGACTGAGAGGGAGACACAGAGACGGAGAGGGAGACACAGAGACGGAGAGGGAGACACAGAGACGGAGAGGGAGACACAGAGACGGAGAGGGAGACACAGAGACGGAGAGGGAGACACAGAGACGGAGAGGGAGACACAGAGACGGAGAGGGAGACACAGAGACGGAGAGGGAGACACAGAGACAGAGAGGGAGACACAGAGAGGGAGACGGAGAAAGAGAGAGGAAGACGGAGAGAGAGAGGGACACAGAGAGGGAGACAGAGAGGGAGACAGAGAGGGACGGAGAGGGACGGAGAGGGACGGAGAGGGACGGGAGAGGACGGAGAGGGACGGAGAGGGACGGAGAGGGACGGAGAGGGACGGAGAGGGACGGAGAGGGACGGAGAGGGACGGAGAGGTTTTTGAAATAACAGTCGATCATCTTACTACGCTCAAAATTATCTTACTTTGCATCTACAGACCTACAACAAAGCGAGCTTTAGATTATTTCAATTTCTTAGAAAATCTAGAGATAACTCTGAACAAAAATTAGTAATCTCTTGAAATCCATTGTTGTAAGTGGAGATTTTAATATTAATTTCTGAGCGAATCACAAAAAAGCAGTTTCTCAATTCTAATTCATTCTTTTATTTAGATACAGTGAACGTAATTTACCCGGAATACTTTAAATCACAAACAGCACAGATCAAATTATAATTAATAAAACCACAACTAGATTTGAAATAATAACGAATAATCTAGGTTACAGTGACCACGATTCACGAATTCTTACAATTACTAATAACATGAATACTGACACAATAAATAAAACACGCATGTGGAGAGCATTTATTAAAGTTAACATAAAATTGTTACGGAATAGTTGTTGAAACAATCATGGGAAGCAGTTTATTGACACGAAAAAATATAATTTATTTTTCAAAGCTTTCATTTCTTCTTTTTAACGCATGCTTTCCTATTAAAAAGAAAAAAGGAATATTTCACGAAAAGTAATACTTGGATCAACACAAGGAATTAGGAATATCGTAAAAATAAATGCATGCTCTAATTTTATTTTTAAACATCATAACGTATCACCTGGTTTCCAATACTGTCTACTGCCGAGAATATAAAATAATTTTGCTGGATAATAATAGTTCAGGCAAAATAATGAAAATAATGAGGATAATTTGAACGCTAGAAACAAAACTAAAGCAATGTGGAACATCGTAAAATATACGACCACGTCATCCCGACATTTCGTAGAGAATGTTGTTTTAATGGATAATGAAAGAGCAACAAGTCCAGAAAACGTTGCGAATCTTTTCAACCAACACTTTTCTAGAATTGCGGTTGATCTCACGAAGGACTAAACAAAATTCAACATCATACGGTTCCCCCCAAAAATTCGACACGATGTTTATTTCTGAAATTCCTTCCAACGTAATCCTCAGAATAGTAAGTAAACTAAAATATAAATATTCATCTGGTTTAGATGAATTTTCGGATTGTTTATTAAAAACGTGTGCACCTGCCATTATACACCCATTAACTCACGTTTTGAATACTTCCTTGTGCACAGGAGTATTTCCATATATTTTCAAAGCAGCAAAAATTAAGACACTTTTCCAAAAAGGCAACAAAAATGAAATTCAAAATTACCCGCCAATTTCTCTTTTGTCAGTTTTCTCAAAAATATTAGAGGCTTTTCTATACGTGAATGGAAACTTTATTAAGGAAAATACGAAGCGTTTTCAGACTCACAACACGGTTTCGGGAAATCAAAATCTACGGAAACTGCCATTTGTTTCTTTCCTTAAAGATGTTGCTTCATCAATGGACAAAAAAGAAGAACCCATTGGGATATTTTTAGATCTTTCAAAAGGTTTTGACGTTATTAACCATAACATCTTGCTCTCAAAATTACCTTCTTATGGAATTCGTGGTATTGCCCTAGATTGGATAACCTCGTACCTTAAAAGTCGATCTCAAAAAGTAGAAATACGGTACCGGCACGAAAGGACATTATTTACTTATCTTTCCAATTCTTTGCCAATTGAACATCGGGTCCCACAAGGTTCGATCTTAGGTCCTATCCTCTTTCTGTTGTACATAAACGGTATGCCCTCATCTGTTAAAAATGGAAGAACAGTTCTGTTTGCCGATGACACGAATGTTCTTTGCAAAAACGAAACAATAAATAGTACAATTTCAGAAATTTCAAATTGGTTTTGTAATAACAAATTAATAGTTAACGAAGGAAAAACTGTCTCAATGCAATTTTGCGTTTCAAATCGGGAATCGTATGCTCCATTAAAAATGAACAATATGCAATTTGCTGATTTAAGGTAACAAATCTCTTTAAGTCTCTCTAATTCAATCAAACCTCAAATGGAATATACATCTATCTGAATTAAACACTAAATTAAGCTCATTATATTATGTATCTTAGAATTATTTCTAATTCTGTCAGCCTTCATGGAGCCTGTTGCGTGTATTTTGCAAATGTTCATTCCCGCCTGAGATATGGGTATAATATTCTGGGGAAGCCTATACTTAGTGCCAGACATTTAGATTGGTGAACGAAAGTTATCCTGAATAATGAAAAATCACATCCAAGTGATCCGTGCAAGCCTCTTTTTCATTGAGCTTGAATCTTTACCATTGCCTTGCCTATTTATTTATGAGTCTGTAGTATATGTCAAAACTGACTTACTTAACGGTGGAACTTCTATTTTCATGTAATAATTGATATTTATATAGATGGCAACACTAGACGTAGAAATCATGTTCATCATGTGTCAGTATCAAATAGCCTATCATAAGAAATCCAATACAATACATGTACGATACTTTACAACGCATTGCCAAATGAAATTAAACATTCAAAATTGGTACACAAATTTAAGT
This sequence comes from Teleogryllus oceanicus, assembly GCA_964035755.1. NCBI lineage: Eukaryota > Metazoa > Arthropoda > Insecta > Orthoptera > Gryllidae > Teleogryllus > Teleogryllus oceanicus. Next base: position 170,258,417 of record CAXIVR010000003.1, read on the forward strand.
TAAAAGTAAAATATTTTCTGCTACAAAACTATTTCTATACAGTTAGAGACTATATTGATCGTCTAAAAGAAAAATAATGATTACTTTAACAAAACCAACATATAGTATAATGAATTAGTTTAAATTTGCATTGTATAATTTTAAAAATGCCTGTAACAAGGAACGTACTTTAGCTTCCGGGTCAGTGACCCCTATCTCGATCGGGTTTTTGTCCAGTTTCCCTGATCCAATGAGCAAATGCTGAGATGGCTTCTTGATTTGCTTCTGGACGTAAATGTAGCTTCACTATGCGTACGTTTTGTTGAACTTTCCTTGCTTGCAGCGGTAGTAGAGCTTTAGAGTGGATCAATGTTTTGTTAACAATACAGAAAAATCAAATTTGTTCGTTTCTTTACCGTTAAAAATAAGTTTTCTATAATTCGGCAACGAAAATATCTAGTTTTTGAAATGTTAATCCCTCGCTTTTTAATTTTATTGTTATTGTTATTATTATTATTATTATTATTATTATTATTATTATTATTATTATTACTATTATTACTATTATTTTTCATCTTTGAACTAGTAATAGTTAAATTGTTGGGAAAGGATTTTGAAACTCAAGAAAGCGTGCACAGATGATTTTCTCCCCCATACGTCACATACAGTTTTTGACTGTTTTTGACGAAATAAATAGATAGATAGATAGATAGATAGATAGATAGATAGATAGATAGATAGGTAGGCAGATATATAGATAGATAGATAGATAGATAGATACATACATACATACATACATACATACATAAATACATAAATACATAAATACATAAATACATAAATACATAAATACATAAATACATAAATACATAAATACATAAATACATAAATACATAAATAAATAAATAAATAAATAAATGCCCTAGGGCCTCCCTCTGCGCTCCCAGGTACACTCTATATAAAAGATTTGCATCATGATAAAAAAAGATACTGCCTAGATCACTTGAAAAGCATTGGCCTACAAAATTCTTTAAAAATGCTGCTGACCTGGAAAATATTCATTTCAGAGGTCGTTTTCCATACAAACCCGATAAACGGGCGAAGTATGGTGACCCAAGCAGTTCCTTTAGAGTAAGAGAAATTTGCAACAGCGAAATGAGACTTGAAACATAAGTTTTGAATCACTGCACACGTAACGCAAGCGCGCGCCAGTTGGCTAACATCTTTTGATCTGTTTTTCTTTTTCATTGTTGCAGGATTGGCCGATGCCCGTAAGTGGGTAGGAGCGGCTGCATCGCAGTGGCGTGAACCAGTGGTCTGTCACTAGATAGGCCGGAATTCACGTTAATTTGGCATGTCTCTACAAGTAAAGTTGCATTTGAACTTGTATACTGTGTTTATTGCCTTATGTATAAATAAAATTCAGCACAAGTATTGAAATTATAAAATTGCATTGTCAATATACACAGGTTGGCTTGCAAAGTATATTATTTTTCAAGATTACAAATATACGCGTTCGTTAGTGTTGTTAATGAGCGATTTTAACACCAAGCACTAAATTATTTCAGATACGTGGCGCTCCTAGGACATTCTGCGGGAAAGTATACGTATTTGGCGCGTCACAATCAATACGTAAATCGGTTTACCTGAAGGCATGTGCACCTTCGTAGTGATTGGACATTTTGTTGAGGTATCCATCTGTGTGAGTTGGATTTCCGGTACACAGTGTGGCTCCAGTGATCCGCCTGCATTCTTGGTAACAAGTACATCTAAGAAGGTCACCTTGTCATCCCGCTCCTTTTCCATTGTGAACTGAATGCGAGGATGGACCCTGTTGACATGGTCGAGGAAGTCGTTGAGGGTATTTTCTCCGTGGCTCCATACGACAAAAGTGTCGTCAACATATCGAACCAACAACTTAGGGTTTAAGAGGCGCAGGTTCAGCGCTGTTGTTTCAAAACTCATGTATAAGTTGGCGACGACCGCTAAGGCGATTACCCATGGCGAACTCCGTCATTTTGTTCACAAAATTTCCATTCCACAGGAAGTATGTGGTGGGTGAGAACATGTTTGAACAAAGCTGCATATCTGGAAACATATCTCGCAGTAATGTCATAGTTTCATTCACCGGTACCATCGTGAAGAGGAGACACATCAAAGCTGATGAGGATCCTCAGGCTGCAAAGTAAGTGATTTCAGTTTCAAATGAAGGTGCATTGAATTTTATGTATGTGTTGTTTGACTGGTGTGCGGTTTCCAAGATGTTGCAGAGATATTTGGAGACGGTTAGTCGGAAATTCAATAGCGCTGACAATAGGTCGTAACGGTACCTCTGGTTTACTTGGTATTACCACCGAGACTATACGGATTTCCGAAGATCCACAAACCAGAGGTACCGTTACGTTACCCGGTGTTCTACGTTTCTCGAAGACCCACCTTGTGATCGCGACAATGATCTCTTTGGCTTGATTATGATAAATATTGTCGGAAAGTATGGTATATATTGTGCTTGACATTCAATAGCGCTTTTTAGACATAAACTGTGTAGCGGTTATCTAAATTGTCGGCTCCAATGACCAGACCACTTCCCTCCAGGCGTCGATATTTTCTGGTGACGGGAAAATAAAATTTACTTATCTCCGGGATTGAAGAATTTTTTAATGAGCTATGGTAACAATCAATAATTTGTACTATAAGTAGCAAATATGTCAAAACGTAAGAAAACGTAATCCAAACTGTTCATTTTCATTTCGATATAGACATTTGTTAGGATTGTTTTTATAAACTGTAGGAATGAACTGTAAAATTCTTATATTATATATCAGAAGAAAATAAATCAACTAGAATGAATGGAAAATGAATTAAAAAATTCTGATTCAATTGCTTACAATTTGCTTTAGTTACAATTCTGTGATCATTCACCATGTCACAGCAGTTCACTTTCATTTCAAATTATTATATGTGATTTGTAATTGAAATAAAGATAAACCTGTTAGTTCAAACAACATCAACTATTGTAAAAAATACTGAAGGAGGCTTCAGGACTTGGCCAGGAGCTAAAACATTTTAAACAAATGTTTTTTGTCAGCCTTTCGAAAATGCATTTCATTACATGAACTATACAAGATGAGAAAACAAGAAAATGATAGGGCCACATGAAAATAATAAGGCCAAAGAATGTCAAAGCTGACGTAGGTCGGCGCCGGATTCATATCCAGGTGAAAATGATCACCGCCATCCTCACGATAAAGCATGCCCAACACTTACGGGACTAATGACTTAAGCAGTTGACCTGCCCTGTTACATCAAAAATATCCGGCAGAATACAAAAATAAATTTGAATTTTATTTAAAAGGAAAGTACATTCAAAATCAACGTATATCATATTTGAAAACTTCCTTAATTGGTGTTTGGTGGGAAGAGGGTGTTTGAGACTATTGTCAAAAATAAGAAAATTTGATGTCACTGTCAAAGTAAAACCTATGAAGCCACATATTTGTCCTAGCACACACAGTGCTCCCAGAGGCGTTTCTCTTTTCGTGTCTTATTTTTAGCTATTGCTTCAAGTGGAAAAGAGTTAAAAATGCCATGGCAAATGTGAGGGTCCTGCAAAGGTACTCTTAATAGAAAAATTATTAACATATATCGTAATGACACGCCTATTCGACGCTAAATTTTGTAATGAACTACACGCGTGAGTGTCACTGTTATCATTTGATTTTATTGATTTAAAGCATTATTCAAAAGCAGTAAAATTGTATGTGATGTATGGCGAGAATATTATCATCTGCACGTTTTCTTCAGTTTCAGAATTTACCAACATTTTGATTATAAATAGTTTAAAGATGAATAAAATTTTTAAAAACAAACGAAAAAAATAAAAATTAAATTTAAAAGCGCGAGATTAGTAACATTTAAAAAACTAGACAACTTCTGCTCTCAAATTATAAAGAAATTATTTGCAATGGTAAACGAACTGGTTGATTTGATTTTTCTACATTGCTAATAAAATAGTATCTTCACCTCAGCTCTACTCTTACAACTACAAGGAAAGGAGAGCAAATAAAATGTGCGTATAATGAATTCATTAGTGTTTGATGGTAAACAATATTTCACATGGAATTGGACTTGTTTAACTATTAATATTTCAGTTTTAATTCTCATTTAAAGGTCTGTTTTTTTACAAATAATAATTCTCTTTTTGTTAATAAAAATCTTATTTTCTAATATCAAGCTATCTAAATAAAATAATTTGAAGAGATTTTCGTTCAAGTTCTAATTTTCTGCAAGCTTGTAGATAGTACGTAAGATATGAAGAAATGATGAGTCCCCGTCGAAATCCTGTCTTCTAATAATACAAAAAGTAGGAAAATAACTTTATCATGGGACACTGACCTTTACACTCACAGATCACTGGCGAAACTTAGAGATGTCGATGTCATCGTCCGAGGGAAGACTAAATACAAAATATAATATAATACTCTTTTTTATTAATACGAAAAATCTTTAAAGAATAGCTAACAATTATCAAAAATACAACAAACAATAAAGAAAAGTCTCACATCTAAAGAAATTTCAAAATGAAATAATCTGCAACTACATTCTTTTATTGGATCTTTGGTAATATGCAGTGATATACAGTAATATAATTCAACTAATTACTTTGTTGATAAATTTGAATTGTGGGAATTCTAATTTGGGGTTGTGGTCTTCTGATAAATTTGAGTTTCATGTAGAACACAAAATATTGCAAAATAGTGATAGAAAAGATGTTTATAACAGGTATGGTTCTTCATCCGAAGATAATTGTAGTTCTTCTGAAGATTCATTATCTTCAGCATGAGTAGCATCTGAATACAGATATATAGGTTCAGCTGGAAGTAACATAGCTAAGGTTTCCTTTAGAAAAGGCCTCTTGATTTTTGGAGGTATTGGCCTCATACCAGTAGTGAGAGGATCAGAACTTAATAGTAGTCTGTTAAGCACGTCTAGGTTGCAAGATACCCTGGAAAATTTTCTTGCGTAATTTTGACGGTAAAGGCGAAAATGTTTATTACGAGCTTCAGCAGCCTCTTCCGAAAGTAGACCTATTAGCAAAAGGGAATTCTCCACCACAATAGCAATTCATGTATTAGTAGTTTGGTGAACTGTTACGTCATTTGGATGCCATGGATATAACTGAATATATAACTTAACCGTCTCCATTGTATTGTGGCGGCACTTTCGAATCGACGGAATTATTGAAATGTGATTATGACATTTTGAGAAACAACGGTCACTGAATACAGCCTTTGTAAGAAGCCAATCGTCCGGGGGACTTCCCTTCTCGGCGACCCGCGGAATTTATGACAGGCAGTTGCCCGCCTGGCCTCGGCGCGATCCTCGCCACCCCGGCGCCAGGGCTTCGATAAACAAACCCTGACCTGCACCCCGTCCCCAGAGAGGGTGCCTCTTAGCCGATAAGCTATCAATAGCAATGAACTTTCAAAATTACAAACTTGACAGATTCTCATACGTAATAAAATCTGAAAGGGAGAGAGAGAGACAGAACATTTTAATCTAGTGGAAATTTCCAGAGATCCTCGGTGGCTGGTGATTGGGCGAGAGAATGAATGTAGTATACTTTGACCACCTTAGAATTATAGGAACAGAGGAGTGGCTGCTTTTCTTAAGAAGGGGTAACTGGGGAGGGGGAGGCGAGCTCTGCGAAAGGCTGCGCGAAGACGCGAAGAGGAAGATTGGAAAAGACGCCAAAGTGATAGGACGTATTGTGGTAGAAAAGAGCACCACGGGTCGGCGGACCGGGTGTTTCGGGAATGGGGCTGACTGCCGAGGCGATTGCTGTGCGTAAGAGATTGCTTACGACAGCAGCAGATCTTGTATCCAACCGCGGTGAGCAACTGGGAGCGTTCACGAACATTAATCCGACGTAATCGCGAAGCGTTACACACGGTGTATCGGCCAGTCACCCACATGTGTTTGCGGCCCTGCTTCTGTCTGCCGGGCCACATGTCACGCGAAGTATTCAGAATGAGCGGAGGAGACGGTCGACTCCAAGACGGCACACCGTTGACCCGCCCAGAAACTCTCGCCCCATCAGCTGTCCCAGACGCCCTAGAGAGGGCCATTGACTCTGCAAGCCTGCCCAGGAAACTTGCCCCATCAGCTGGGTTCCGTGACGCCCTAGAGCTACTGACCTGCCTGCTGACCCTTCCAGCAGCCTGCGAGGGATCAACTCGCAATCACTAAATTGTATGCCCTAGACCCACGCAATTGGGCATATAACCAAGAGATTGCTCTTCAAGCAGACTTGAAACATTTTTTTACATTTTTTTATCGTGTTACGTCAAACGAGGCCGCGCATGGCCCAAATTATGTTTAATTTTAAGAATTTAACAAGTTGAGCTCAACGGGTAGGGTGATAGTAATTTCTTCACCCAGTTTCTTTCTGTTGTCATGTAACTTCCCTGGTTTTGGACCAGAAATAAACCTATCGTTAAATTCTGAATTATTATTGCAACATCCTTCCTCCTCCACGCATTCTCAATTTATAGAACTTGAAAAGCCCAACCGATCGAGAACTGCAGACAGCATATTCTGAACATTTTCCTATGTTAATATTATGTCCACAAGATATGGCTCTGGCCATCACTGAAGCGATATATTAGTGTAAAATCAATGCTGGTAATTTATGCTAGTTCTGGGTCCATGAAAACCTTTCTACTAGTAAATACTGTCAGCTGATATTGCCCAACCTCGGCTTAGGTACATCTACAATTAAACCCATTTTATTTTTCAAGTTTTCTTGGATTTGTAGCTTTCTCTGCTTCACTAGTGCTTTTTCATTGTCTGATCTCATCTGCCATTTTTTACAGGGGACTTTATATGAAATGTAAATGCTTTCTCAAATAGGCGAATTCTAGCACGTAAAGACTGATAATCCACTTCAATGTTTCTGGTTTAACTTGTATTTTGACTGATAAATTATGAAATCTTTATCATGAACCACAAATATAACATCTCATTGTGGAAGTTGTTTGAGTAGCAGCATTGGTACTAGCATCGTGGATCATGGTGAGCATCAGAGTGTGTTTGATCGAGAACAATTTGTCTGCCAATGTCACTTTCGTGTCTTGCAGCAAATTCATTGAGTTTTGCACATGGTGAATTTAATTCATTTGTTTTGTCCAGGATTCTTTCAAAATTTTAATTCTGATAGACGGCAATAACGTGGCGAAGAGGATTTCGACTACAGATCAACTTTTGCCCAGTTACAAATTAGTCGAAGTGGAACAAAGAACCTGAAATATAAAAATTAGGGAATCAGCATCATCTAGAATAAATTTCTACTTATATTGTGTCTGCTGTGAAACCATCAGCCCCACTTGCAATTAATACTTAATGAGTTACATTCTTCTCTTTCTCTTAAAGTTTAATAACCTCTTCTACATGCATCAACAATCGAGTAACAGCGATAAAGCAAATTTTTTGTAAATCGATTGCATTGCGGGAATTTGATTGAGGTTGTTGACGTTCTTATAAGAAGAAAATAAAGCAAGTCATCTTCGTCAACATATCAGCTTTTATTAAGATAGTTTGGCTGACGGCTTCTTTGCTGTCATCGTCAGTCTACAGAATACAGAAAGATACAAAAAAATATAAATAAATACACAATAAGATAGAAACAAATTAATTAAATTACAATTGATGGATAACTCTAAAATATTTAGTTACAGATAGATAAAATTTCAAAAACGGTAAGGGGATGCAACGGGAGGATTAGTAGCAGTTCAAATTAAACAAAAAATCAATACAGAAAGACACATTGAATGATTGCAAAAATTAAGGAACATATAGTAGATAAAATTATAAAAATTAATTGCGGCGGGGGGGAGGGCGGAGAGGAATTAATACCTATACAAGCAGTTCAAATTTCAGATTATAAATGTTTGTGAAAAATATACATTCTCATACTATCTTAATAAAGCTGATATGTTGACGAAGATGACTTCTTTTATTTCTTCTTAAATCGACTGCAGCACAATTTTCAGTCGCATGATACGATTCTTTTTATCTGATAACAATCATTTTTTGCCTTCTGGAAGTATACAGAAGGATGTAGTTTCAGCTTTCAACAAACAGAGCATAGTAACTGAAAGTCGTTAGTTGTGTTTTCCTACCCTCTAAACTAACAGAATATGCTTTCTTGTATTTTCCAGCCTGTTTAGAAGAATATGGGATTTCCTAATAGTTTTAGAAGGCCCTTTTCCTGTAACACCCAATGTCACCCGGGTAGCATAAGTTAACATTCTTGAATCTGTCAAGGGGTCAAATCTGCTCATCTTCTGCTTCTCTCACTCAAATTCTTCAACATTTTCTTTGGTCTGCTGGGGCGGTTGACTACTTTAGGTATTTCAATGTGCCATTAAGAGCCAATCAGCATTTTTTGTAAACAAATAATTTTCTTTCTTATAAAAGGCAGACCACCTTTCGGTTCATATCAGATTTAAAAAATATGAAAATTTGGCATTATTTCTTATTTGTTTGTCAGAATAGCTTTGCGTGTCAATAATTCTCTGTAAACTAATTTTCCTTCATATCTTGTAATTTTGTTGCTGCATCATGTTAAATAACTTTCTTCGAGTAACATGTTGATGCCCAAATGTCCTAAAACGAAATTTGAAGAAATTAAAAGTAAATAAACTTATAAAAATCCGTAAATCGCATTCGTACATAATTGGCCATTACTTATTTTCCAAATCATGAATCCGCGTGGTTAATTTTTACTAATTTAAAATAGAAAACGTAACCTCTTCCATTGCACCAAAATTGTAACCTGAAACTCCAAAGTACCTAATTTAGCTACATTAATTAAAATTTGCTTCGTTAAACTCTGAAAATCTCTATCTCAAACTAAAATAATTAATATCTGTACGAAACTACACATAACGTACACAGTTACCTGCTTCCATCAGTCTCATGGCTCTTCACTAAGCAAAATCGAAACGCAGTAGACGCACCATCAGAGACTGAAGCCCACGTGGGAGACAAGAACGAACAGGCGCACTTCACAAGTGGACAAGTTCTGACAAGTTGCACCTGCCGTTAAAATTTCAGCAGCTGGTTATTCCCTGACCTTTTAGCTTTACAATGAGGTATTTTTATTTGTCTGAAATAAAATTTGGAAAATTTTAATTTTATTTAAATTGGTCAAATAATTCTACCGTGCGTCGGTTAGTGGGGTTTCTACCAGGACCTCCCACCAGCGGGGCACCACCTTAGCTGGGGCAATCTATGAGCTCTGATCCGGTCTCTCAGAATATGTGGCAGTGTAGTGCATGTTAGTGTAAGTGTGTATGTGTGTGTGTGTGTGGAAGATAGGATAGGACAGGGCAAGGGAAACGAAGGAAAGATCGCGCGCGGTCCGTGGTTCGTTAGGGTACTGCTCCGGCATTCGCCTGGTGTTTATCGGAGAAAAGTTAGGAAACTACTGATCTGAGCAGCCGGTTGCCAGAATTCTCCTCCAGACAGCGACTGAATTCGACGTAGCTGAAAAGCTAGTGTCGAAAATCCTGCGCCATCAGGACTCGAACCTAGGACTTCCGGTCAGAGGCGCTGCAGTGACATCAGTTACGTCAGTTGATGCACTGAGCTACCACTCCCGGAAACAGATTGAATGAGACCACGTGGACTCACAAAATGACACATTTTATTTCCCCAAATGTTTTCAACTCGGATTTCTCCTTCATTGAATCGGACAAGCTGAGAAATTGTTACATATTTTTTTGGGAAAAGTTTTACAAGACACGGGGAAATTGTACCGAAAAAATAGTACCGTAAAATTAATTTTATTCATTAATTGTATTTCGTAATTGTATTAAATGAAATTTGCATTCACCTTGCAGCGTATCATTTACTTACTATTAATAGTTAATTATCTACTAAGGGCGCTATAAGGGCACTAAAATCGACTAGACAAAATAACGGCAGCTTTTTTGTCACCCGGATCATTAGAACTAGTTAACGGTCTGACGCGTACATCATTTTATTTTTTACCTATTTTTTTATTTATTCCGATTTATTGACTTACTAATTAAATCAGACGTAACTTGACTCGGCTGGTCTTTTCATACTTCCTCCCACCTCCTGCACCATAAGAAAAACATGTAGCATATTGCAACTTTTACACTTTCTCGCAACTACCATCCTTCTGATTCAATTTATGTAGTGTATCGAGTCTGTATCAACAAAGGTAATTACAAGCTATAACGTATCAGTAAAAATAAAATATATATTATCTACACAAAAAGCGTTTAATGGAAAAGAGGCTCAAAAAGTAGTTGTCTCCCTTTTCATTTTCGTGCCTCACGTGGAAGAAGATAGCATTGTAATCGTAAGCGCTGGAAATCGTGAATGTTTGCAAAAGCCTTATTGAGGAGGCTCAGAAGAAAAAATTGATAAATAATGTTACCGTACAAAGTAAATTACTTCTTCTTCTATAGTCAGTAACCATTTTTGTGGGCCCAGCATTGTCGAAAATATCGAGTTTCAAAGCACAAAAGTATTGCTCTTGACGTTCAAAAGATATAAACATGGATCACAAATTCTGTTTTTCTGGTACTACAAAAGCAGCATTGGTCGGCAGCATGCAGGAGTCGAGGCATGGATGAAGAAGGGGGCAAGGAGGGAAAGTCTTCCCTGGAGCACCATGCGAGAGGGGGTAAAGGGTAGGGAGTGACAGCGAATTCCTCCGGGGAATTGGTTAGCAGAATAGCCATAGTCAGAGGTTATTCAGTCACTGGCCGAAGCTGCATACAAGCAGAACTGTATCGCACTAAATTCAGACGTAATTGTACTTAATTAAGATGAGGGAAATTGTTCACATTCAGACCGGGCAATGTGGAAATCAGATTGGATCTAAGGTAAGAATAAGCATACATTTATTGTGTGTGTGTGTGTAACTGTCGATAAATGCTTGTTCTTTTGTTTAACACGCGGCACGTTCTAATGTTCGAATGCTTAAGATTTCTAATAATGTTTATACAGGAATAAATAAACGTTAGGTATATCATATAGTGTCTAAATCACGAAAATTCTTTAATGAATAAATGGAATTCCATTACTCGCCTTAAATATATTGCGAATTTAGTATACCAAATATATTGCTAATTTAAAGAAATATTTCTAAACTATTAATTTCTATTAAATGTTCTAACGTTCTTTAACAAGAGTGTTTCAATAGCTGTATACGTATGAAATTTGTTAGTTAGCTTCACGCCGTGAAGTATATTAGTGTTAGTTCTATTACAAAGTGTCCGTCTACATACATATGCTGATTCCCACCCTCATTATTTGGTAGTTCTGGGAAATCCATTCCGACGAGCATGGTATCGACCCCACTGAGCCTACCACGGCGATGCCGCTACCCAGCCAGAAAGGATCAACGGCTACCACAACGTTGGGCTCCAAGGGCATGTACGCCACGCGCCGTCCTCGTCGACTTGGAGCCGGGACCGACGCAGTCAGGGCCGGCCCCTTCGGCCGTCTGTTCCGCCCCGACAACTTCGTGAACGGGCAGAGCGGCGCCGGCAACAACTGGGCCAAAGGCCACTACACGGAGGGCGCCGAACTCGTAGACGCCGTGATGGACGTGGTCCGCAAGGAGGCCGAGGGCTGCGACTGCCTGCAGGGCTTCCAGCTCACGCACTCGCTGGGCGGCACGGGCCTGCATGGGCACTCTGCTGCTGTCAAAGGTCCGCGAGGAGTACCGACCGACTGGCGAAGACCTACTCGGTCGTGCCATCCCCGAAGGTGTCGGACACGGCCGGAGCCGTACAACGCCACCTTGTCGGTCCATCAGCTCGTCGAGAACACGGACGAGACGTTCTGCATCGACAACGAAGCCCTGTAATGACATCTGCTTTCGCACGTTGAAGCTGACTATCCCACCATGGAGACCTGAACTACCTGGTCTCGCCTCACCATGTCCAAATACCACCGCCTGCGCCCCAGGCCAGCTGGAACGCCGATCTGGTAGTTGGCCGTGAACATGGTGTCTTTCCAGGCCGTGCACTTTCTGCAGCCCGGCTTCGCGCCGCTGACGGCGCGCGTGGCAGCCAGCAGTACAGCGCGACTGCGCCGAGCTCATAAGTGATGTCTGACGCCAAGAACATGATGGCGGCCTGCGACCGCCACGCCGCTAACTCCCACCGTCGCCCGCAGTGTTCAGGGGCGCATGTCCATGAAGGCTGAAGTGGACGAGCAGGTGATGAATATGCAAAACAAAACAGCAGCTACTTCGTCGAATGAATCCCCAATAACATGAAAACTGCCGTTTCGGACATTCCTCCGCGGAATCTCAAGATGGCCACCACCTTCATGGCCAATACCACTGCTATTCAGGAAGTTTTCGCTGCATCGGAGCAGTCCACTGCAATGTTCAGGCGCAAGGCTTTCCTTCACTGGTACACGGGCGCGAGGCATGACGAATGGAATCTAATGGAAGCAGAATCGAATATGATCGATCTGATCTCCCAACACAGCAATATCAGGAAGCTACTGCAGAAGATTGGTGTTTCGAGGAAGATCTGGAGGTTGCTGAGCAAGATGAAATGTAATTTAGGATTAGATTTAATTTAGTCGTGGATTGTTTACAAGAGTAAATTCAAATTACTTTGTTCAGTATAATGAAATTGTAATAAATGTAGAATGGAATTACTAGTAAACTCTAAAATTTTATTTTCCTTATCCTTCTGTCATGTCGGATTTTTTGCTGTATCCTATCTCGCTCCTAATTAACTTTTTTTAGAGTTCTTACAAAACTTGGGTAGGATCGTCGCCTTGAGATTTTTCTGGCACACTTATAAGTGCGTGATAACTGATTTGTTTCCGGGCAAGTTTCCCAAATTTAATTCACGTTGCCAGTCTTTACAATACTCAAAATTTATTATAAAATAAATCAAACTAAGTCTGAAATTGCTCCTAACAATTTATAAAATAGAAGATAAATTTATTACTTTAGATGTACCATGAGGATGTTAATAGATACATAAGGAATGCCAGGAAGTGCTTGGTAGTATTCAGCCGAATGCGTTTACTACAATCATGAAGTCAGTTAAGCGCATTCGAGACTCGCGGGTTCGTGGTTGGGTGACCTAAATGGTGAACCCTGGGATTCGAATGGCGCCGAGCCCTGGCCGAAGGGATAAAGGGTACCGATCGCACGTGACGAGACTTGACAATTATTAAGAAGTAAAAAGCACATTAATGGAGGATTGCGAAGTATAAAGCGCTTCCAACGCCCTTATGGGCTTGAGACGCGTTGCGTCAAGATGTGGACGCAAATAAATTAAAAAAAAAGAAAGCACTTGACACACCCTTCGCTCTTCGCCTGGGATGAATAAAAGTTTTCTTTGCACCCTAAAAATCTGTGCAGTACAAATTTCTGTATTTATATCGCTATACTCTATTCACACATCCGTAGAATTTATAATCCTGCTGTTCGAGTTTCGATCGGTTCGCGATGCTGCCGGGCGCGGTTGGCGTTGCTCTGTGACATACACACCGAAATCGCCGCCTATTCGTGCCCATATCTGGATCTCGCGGATGGTTCTCCTGATGGGGGGCGCCGCCGCGCAGCAGGTAATCCGGGGTATCCTAATTCAAAGCCGATTATTGATATATTTATAATCTTACACTATTTTCACGCTACATAAGACATAGGATGTGAATACACCTAATAAAGATGTTTGTGATATATAACGTTAGTTTCTCATTTATTTTAGTTGTATTTAAAAATTAAAAGTTTGTAATTTTAGCTATTTCTGTATTTATATGAGCTGACTGTACTTGCATCTAATAAGGAGGCAAGCAACTTCTTTAGGATGAAAACAGAGAATTAAATTTTCATGTGATTTAGTTTCTTGTTCGGCGATAATTATTTCTAATAATTAAGTAGATGAATGATACTTATGTTTCAGAAATTCTAATTTAATTTTGATGTGATTACATTTCTTAACCTCTACTATAATAATTTAGCACTGAAACTACAAAAGTATTTACAAAAATGTTTATCTTTTACACTTCGTTCATATAGTATATGCTGTTTGTTACGCATTCGGAGTGGTTAAAATGGTTCTTTACAATATTCTAAGTAGAAATGTATTGCCTAGCAAAATCTTCAAAAAAATACGTTGGATATAGCTTGAATCAAATGCAGTTTATTCGTATTAAAACATAAATATAAATATTCAAGTACCTCATTCTTCCCTTGTATTTCTTTCTTCTCTTTCTTATTTTTATCCTCTGTTCTTCTACTTCTTTCTATCTTCGACTCCTTTTCCTCACTCTCTTTCTCTTCTCCTTCACTGTATTCCTTCTTCCCTCCGCCTAGTCTAAGGTCTTCAATTATAATTCTGTGGAATTCTTCAATCGTCTTCACTGCGCTTTGTTCGCTTTCTTCTGCTTTCATTGAGTGTTCGCTGCAATTGTAGCACGACGCGCTTGTTTCCTGTAGTATATATTCATCTTGTACCACCATAGTTAACGCCAATTATTATGTGCATACTATAATAAGAAAAATACATAAAAGCATTAACTAGAGGTGCTAAGATCGTACAGACTTTCTCGTAGCGATTTTTTCTAGCTCCCTTGGCGTGGACTGCCTTTAGGGTCTTCCTCCATTTTCTGCCCAACTGCCATCTATCGTCACCGAGAGTACATTTTCTGACGTTTTCTTAACTTTTCATTCGTTAATAGTTGCACTGAAAATAACTCAAGAATATTAAATGAATAGTAAAACTCGTCCTAAATAGAAATTACTGAAATTTTTGGCCGTTTTTAATAAAACTGCGATTGCCGTTACTGTAAATGCAAATTTAACCACTTCATTATGAACCTATTGGGTTTTCGAAACTTAATTTGAATGGTATTTGAAGCATCTACTCACAAATTTAATAATGTATACATGATGAAAAATGTGCATATTAACGGCGTGAGATATTTAAAAATTACATTTGTGTAATTTAAAAAAAAACAAAGAATATACCAATATGAACTTCGTCATATTAAACAGTGCAATTATCGCTATCCATACAAAAAGTTTGAAGAAACATTTGTAGCTAGTTCTGAGAAAATGGGATTCGTAGTTTGTGAAAATGCGGAATTTTGAGCTTGTTTTTACAGAAAATTGTTGAATTTTCGAGGAATTTTATGAGACATCATTTGAACCGTATGTACTCATAAATTAAATAATGTATACAGATCGCTTGTACTGTAAATATTAACGACGTGAGAGAGATGTCAAAAAATTACATTTTTGTAATTTTTGAAAAATAAAAGAATAAAGCTATATGGTGTTTATATCCGGATGCGCTTGGTACTCCCCTACCAAAAGTCTAAAGAAAGAATTTGAAGACGTTTTCGAGAAATTCTTGTATTTGATAATTTTCAATATTGCACATATTTCAATCAATATTGCACGAAAACCACTAAATTTTCAAAAAATATACATAACGTTAATGGAAGAACTAATTATGGACAACAACGTTTATTTGAAGAAAAATATCTATCTTCAATTTTATAGTTGTTGGAAGACGCCGAAAAACTTTTGTAATTTTCAAAAATTCAGAGTTAACAGTGAAAATCGGACCTATGCCACCTTTAAAAGGGATTTTCTCTCTATTCTTACAAGAAAAAAATTGGAACCATTTTTAAGAAAACTTTGAAAATATCCTTGGGGCTCCTTGTAAAGTATCCCCCAAAATAATGAATGTTTTTCAAAATCGCTGTTTTGACTCAGGCAGATTGACATGGGCTCATTCAGCTTGGAAAAATAGTAAGAATAGTTTAGTGCGTTGTTTAAGTATACACCAGATGGACAGACGGACAGACGGACAGATGGATAGATCGGACAGATGGGATGACGGACAGACGGACAGATTTGACAGATTTGACAGACGGACAGACGGACAGACGGACAGACGGACAGACGGACAGACGGACAGACGGACAGACGGACAGACGGACAGACGGACAGACGGACAGACTGACCGACTGACCGACTGACCGACTGACCGACTGACCGACTGACCGACTGACCGACTGACCGACTGACCGACTGACCGACTGACCGACTGACCGACTGACCGTTTGACCGACTGACCGACTGACCGACTGACCGACTGACCGAATGACAGACTAACAAACTGACAGACTGACAGACTGACAGACTGACAGACTGGACAGACTGGACAGACTGACAGGACTGACAGACCTGACAGACTGGACAGACTGACAGACCGACAGATTGACACAGATCTGACAGGACTGACAGACTGACAGACTGGACAGACTGGACAGACCGACAGACTGACAGACTGACAGACTGGACAGACTGACAGACTGACAGACTGGACAGGGACCGGGATGACTGGACAGACTGACAGATTGGACTGACTGACCGACTTGACCAACTGACAGACTGACAGGCTGACAGACTGTTCCGCCATCACACTACGCAGGGCTTCTTTATCACTCTACGGCGAGGGGAAGATCGACACTCTACCGCATGGTTATCACCGATCGCACAAACCATCTAAAGTTAGCAGCGCCCAAAACGAATCTCTCCAAACTATACCAAAAATAACGGCTAATTAAATGCTAATAAGTGCTCTATTCTAAATTTTCCGCTCCTATAGTTTTCCAAAACTGGAGGGCCCAAATCCCAAAATTTCTCGGCAGAACGCTGCGCGCAAGGAAGAGACCTGTTTCTTCCCAACCATAGTAATTTATAATCTGTTTCTTTACGCCAAAATGTGCCCTAAACAAATAGTAAAAGAAATCTATAATTAAAAAATATACCGCTCACTGGTTAGTGTGAATAACATGGGTTCGAATCCCCAAATGACCCTCGGCAGAACGCTGTGCGCAACGAAGAGAGACTCTCCATCCAAACCATGGCAATTTATAACTACTACTTTACGCCAAATGTGACTTAAAACAAATAATATAACAGTAATCTATACAAAAACTTTCCCTCACCAAGGTTTAATCCGAATACCATGGGCATGAATCCCAAAAATGAACCTCGGCCGAACGCTGTGCGGAAGGAAGAGAGACGCTCATTCCCAATTATAGTAATTTATAATTCATACTCTACGCCAAAATGTGCCCTAAACAAATAGTAAAAGAAATCTATAATTAAAAATATACTGCTCACTGGTTAGTGTGAATAACATGGGTCTGAACTCAAATGACCTCGGCAGAATGTGTACCATAGACCAATACTACGCCAAAATGTACCATAGACCAATACTAAAAGAAATCTATAATTAAAAATTTTCCGCTCACCTGTTAGTGAGCATAATATGTCCTGAATCCCAAAATGAACTCGGCAGAACGTCAAAGTGTAAGGAAGAAAGACGCCTTCCAAACCATTGAAATTTCTAATTCATTCTCAACGCCAAAATGTACCATAGACTAAAACCAAAAGTAATCTGTAATAAAAAAATTTGCCGCTCACCGTTTAGTTAGAGTACCTTGGCCTCGAATCCCAAAAATTACTCTCGGCAGAACGCTGTGCGGAAGGAAGAGAGACGCTCCTTCCTAACCATCGTAATTTATAATTCATACTCTACGCCAAAATGTGCCCTAAACGAATATTAAAAGTAATCTATAATTTAAAAATTTACAGCTCACCGGTTAGTGTGACTAACATGGGTTCGAATCCCAAAATTACGCACGGCAGAACGCTGCGCGCAACGAAGAGAGACGCACCTTCCAAAACCATCGCTGCAATCATAATTCATACTACGCCAAATGTACCTATAGACCAATACTTCAAAAGTAATCTGTAATAAAAATTCCATGCTCACCGTTTAGTTAGAGTACCTTTGGCTCGAATCCCAAAAATGCCTTCTCGGCCGAACGTTGTGCGTGCGAAGAAGGACGCTTCCAAACCATTGCAATTTCTAATGCGAACTTAACGCCAATATGTACCATAGACCAAAATAACAGGTAATCTGTTATAAAAATTGCTGCTCACCGTTTGGTTTGAGTACCGCGGCTCGAATCCAAATAATGAACTCCTGGCCGAATCGTTGTGCGGAAGGAAGAGACGCCTTCCTAACCATCGGTAATTTATAATTCCATACTTACGCTAAATGTGCCCTAAACGAATATTAAAAGTAATCTATAATTTAAAAATTTACTGCTCACCGGTTAGTGTGGAATAACATGGGTCTGAATCCCCAAAATGACCTAAGGGAGAAAGCTACAACGAAGAAAGACGCCCTTCCAAACCATCAAATCATAATTCATACTCTACGCCAAAACAAATCTCTTAAACGAATATTAAAAGTAATCTATATTTAAAATGTACAGCCTACCGGTTAGTGGAATAACATGGGCTCAAATTTCAAAAATGTTCCTGGCAGAACGCTGTGCGCAAGGAAGAGAGACGCTCCTTACAAACCACAATTTATAATTTTAATTTTACGCGAAAATGTGCCATAGACCAATACTAGCAGTAATCTGTAATAACAAAAATTGCCGCTGATCAGTTAGTTTGAATAACATGAGCTCGAATTCCCAAAATAACCCTAGGTCGAACGCTGCGTCTAATATAAGAGCTGTTCCTCCTAAACCATCGAATGTCACAATTCAGACTCTATTCAAGCAGGTGCTAAAATCGTTATATGTTATTAAATATTGGCTGCTGACTGGTTAGTTTAATTGCTCAAAATTTAAATTGCAGGAATGTACCTCTTCTGGGAAGTCATCTAATGTTAGCAGCGCCAAAACTAATTTCTACTAAAAATATGCTATATTCAAATTAACGGCTAATTAAATGTTAATTAAGTTCTATTTTCGAATTTTCTGCTCCTATAAGCTCTAATAATCGGCGCTGCTAGCTTTATACTAAAGTTTATCTCAAATCAAATCAAAATTAAGAAATCACACCCATTATTTAGAAATAACTAACACTTATGAAACAAATTACTACCGCATTTATATTCCAAATTCAGGCTGTACAAAGAGAAACAATTAACATTGGTTCTATGGGCGAAAAACATTAAAACTTAAAACCAGAGAAAATTTGAAACTCACCAAACATTAGCAAGACGTAACGGTTCTAGGAAAAAACTTACCCTGCATTGATATTTAAATTTCAAGATCGCCCAAATTTTTGTTTCTGTCAAAAAAGGACGTATTAGCAAAAAAAATTAGTGTAACTTTCGTTACATCAACCCCAAAACGCTGGAAGTAGCTTGTTTCCCAAAAAAAAAAGTTCTAAATAGGATTGGGAGTAAAAGTGCATAACATAAAAGTACTGTTTGCAGTAAAAACGCTAAACATTGCATACGTCGTTCCCATGACTGGCACAGATAATGAACCGTTGTACTTTAATTTCTACCATCAGTTTTAATTTTTTCAACAACTGCTGTTGAGGATTGTTCTTAGATATAAGGCTAGACGCATTATGAGACCCCTGGGACACGGGCGTCGGTAGGGCGTCAAAAGGGGCAGATCGATTGGGGAATGTTATTTTTTAAAAAATTTCCCTTTGGGAATATTTTAGATGTCATTGCTGTTCACGGACGGACAGACTGACAAACGGACGAGCGCGAAAAAAAACAACAACAAACAAACACAAACACATTGTGGGAATCAAGTGATCCCAAAATGTGCATTTCCTGAAATCTCAGAAATCGATTTTCCGCATCTTTCCCGGGGACCGAATACCGAAATAATAGCGGAAAAGGTATTTATCCCGGTATACAAATCCCTTTACCTTCTATTATACCTTTATTCAAAATACCTTTAAAAAATCCCGGTATAAGACGTCAAATACCGGTTTTTTTAGAGGTATTTTACCTTTATCCGACGTCTATACCGGTAAAATACTCTTTTTAAAAGGTATTATCCCGGTATTCTCATCAAAATACCGGTATTTTCATGAAAATACCGGTATTTCAGTAGAATCATACAGGTATTTGGGAAATTATTGTGATATTTCCGCGGGACTCAGAAAAACAACTACACCGGCTGAGTTTCTGACCGGGCCCCTAGGGTTCGAGTCCGAGGGTGGCGGATTTTCGACACTTATTATAGCGGTCGAGTTCTGCCGTTGACTGGGAAGTCGAGTTATGTCGTCAGACGGAGGGACCACCCAAACCGGTCTTTCGCAGACGTCAACACGAGCTCGTTCGCTGACCTTGGACCTCACGTCCGCGCAGAGTTTGGCGACACGTGATAGAGTGTTGAAAAATCTCAATTTCTCCGTATAAATCTTGTCCTTTCTAGTAGCGATAAAAATGGAAAACATGTCTTCTTATCCATAAATGAGTCTTCCCACGCATACCAAACTTCCTTCTTGCATGACTGTGTTTATCACTAACATCGATTATTTGCTTAAATTTGATCGTATCACAAAATTTTCCCTGAAAATAATTTTTCAGTTGCCCTTTTCCTTATTCTGCACATAATTATAACTAAAACAATATTAAAATTGACATTGAACGCTAATAGACATATTAACTATTCTTACGCGGGGAAACAGATGCGTTATGTTTAATTCAAAATTAATGATTGAAGGATTTTAATTTACACCATGTATTATTTAAGAAAATCCATTAAGAAAAATATTAATAGTACTATAATATTAATTAATTTTAATAAATATTTAAAATATTAATACTAATTAAATTTTAAATGTTGCATTAAATTTGGTAAATTAATTTATCATTTTGTTTGTTAATTTATAAATTTTAATTCAATTAATTTTAAATTTTTAAATTAGTAAAATGTTAATATTAATAAACTCTTTTATTAATTAATAATGTTAGTATATATTTCTTATTATTAAGGAAGAAACACTCTTCTCGAAGTGGGGTCCTCAGATGCATTTTAAAGTAAGCTACCCCGTAGAAGGAACCCTTTCCACATCAATGTTAATAGCTAATAATAATAGTAATAAAAGTAATAATAGTAATAAAAGTAATAATAATTAATAATAAAAGTAATAATAACATAATTTACTTTTTTTTACAAATTTCTCAATATCTGCAGTTAATGTCAAAAAATATTAAACCCTTAATATAAACGGGAAAAAAACATTTTATTTTTGCCTATTTATTAATGTATAATTAAGATTTAATTGTGAAATGAAGTAAAGGAAATCATTTTTAACAAAACAAAACTGGGCCTGAAAGCCTGAGCGTTCGTGATTATCTCAAGGTGTCAACGCTTCCCCAGTTCGCCGAAGGAGGGGGCGGAGGAAGAAATGGTCCCCACGCCTACGGCAGGGCGCATCGTTGCAGCCTCTCCATGTCGAAATACAAAGACAGACTTAGGTCATCCTCAGGTCAGACGGAGATAGCCGATGAAGGACACTAAGAAAAGGTTCTCTTCAATGGAACCAAATTTTTTATTTCATATTTCAACTTTTCGAAGTTTAAATTAAGGGAGGTTTTCAATACATACAACGTATGAAAACGTAAAGCCCGAACACAAAAATTTACAATAATAAGAATAGAATTTAATAGTTGTTTAATATACATATACAAATAATAATTTAAAAAAATAAATATCAGTTATGAAATGATATTTGATTAATAAACATTTTTTGAATTTATTAACTAAAGCAATCTATTTTGTCAACATGTATCGATGGAAAGCTATATTTCTTCATTGAAAATACCGGTAAAATACCGGTATAACCCTTTATGGACGTCCATACCGGTATAGACGTCCAAACTTTTTACCGGTAAATGAATAAAGGATTTGAAAAGGTAGGGAAAAAATCCCGGTTTTTACGGTATTTTTACCGTATTAAAACCTTTTGGGTCCCTGATCTTACATAACTTTCTATTCCGTGCATTACTACGCCGACGAAAAAGCAAATAAAAGGGGCCAGGACGAGGCTGAGGCGCAGCGGAGCACAGCCGCGCGGAGCCGCGGCCCCAATAGGCGCCGATCGGCGCATTGGGTTCGTCAATTGTTTGCCTGGGATGTCATCCCGCGTGGCCGCAGGTTTCCCCATTTCCCTCGCCCTCCCGCCCCAACTGTGAGCGTGGACGGTGGGGGCCCAGAAGATTCTGGCGGTTCATCAGCGTCGCGTCGTGGGCCCGGGAAGCATTCGAACAGAGGCGTAGATGTCCTCGTCGGAGTGGCGAAGCGCAGAAGCACGGAGAACAGCAGTACGCATCGGATTGGCCCGGTCCTCAGCCAGATTATTTTCTGGTGGAAGGAGACTGGGACAAGACAGTATTTTAAAGGATGTAAAAAAAAGTTTAGTCGGTTTTTGGGAAAAATTTTAAAATTTTTAAAGACGCACGTGCAAAAGTTGAAACATTTTTTTAAAATTTTATGAAAATAAGTAAAAAGTGGAAGACTTAAGAGCTAGACATGACGCAAGACAATGTGTCCCAGCATAACAGACTAAAAAATGTTTAAAAACCCCATTAAACTAAATTTCTTATTAGTTTCTAAATATATTTATTCCTTTATTTTCTTGTTCGTTTATATTACAGATATTAATGTTTCAATAAACATTATTACGGAGCCCCGCTATTTGGTCATGCTAAGACTTATACTTTATTAATCCGGCTGCGGCGTTATGTTCATTTTCCATACTCATGAGAATTAATACGAAAGGGACGAAAATATTGAAAAAGTCGAAATTGAATTTTTTTCACGTTAGAAGCTATAAATGCATATACAGAATTTATATAACATACTAACATAAGAATTCAAAGCAATTCGAAAAAAATAATAGTGTCGTCTTATGCTAGAAACTGTTGGCTAAATAGACAAGTTGACTTGCCAGATTTTTATTAAGATATCGATTTAAATGAATATTAAATCTTAAATATTATATTTTGCCTGACGTATTTATTGTATATTATTAAATTGGTGAAGAGGTCTCTACAGAGAATATGATAACAATACTAGACCCCTGACATATTTAGTTTCTTGAGTGGATATTCGATTCAAAATATTTTATCAGCTGCCAAAAAGAACAAAAAACGTAATATATAATATGTAACAGCATGTACTTCACTGAGGAAAAACAGCGATACTTGCCATTCCTTAATCTTACGGCATGTGTGTGTGTGTGTGTGTGTCTGCCTTTTTTTGTTTGCATGCATGACCATAATCGGTCAAAGTATACGGCTTTGGAGAAGCAGGGATATTTTCTCCGGAAACGCTGTGTTGATTTGTGGAATGTAATCTCATTTCTCTAAATTAGTTTAATACCATAAGAAATAAGGATAAATAATTTAATATCATGTTCACTTTGGCTATTGATGACTGATTATAAAACAAGTAAATGAGACCTTGAAAATATCAGTTCACCTACGCGAAGAATATTCCCTTTATGCGGTGAAACCAGTGCGTTTGATAAAAAGTGCCTTTGTCCCAAAGTCTCAATGATATGAAACATGTGAAACATGATTTAGGACTCAGCAAGTCAATTCTGATTCCGTTGGTGGGCATCCGATATGGTATACCAATTGAATGTGAGTGGGGGTGAATACGAGGGAAAAAAGGTTGTAAAATGATTCTCAAAAGGAGAAGAGAAGGTGTTAATGCAATGGCTCATAAAATCGTGACCTAAGATGGATTTTCTTTATGGGTGAGATTTATTGTTGTGGGTGTTTTACTTTCTCGCTAATGAGAGAAAGTTATGTAATGCGGCGTGAAAAAAAGGTGTATTTTCGGCAGAATAACTTTCATTGCCGGGCCTTGGGAAATAAAAGTGTATAAATCCAGTTGCTAAATTTAGAAAAAATCCTCTAACACGTTATTTGCCAGAATCCATTTTGTTGGTCCTTAATAGCGAAAATCTATTGACGGCCAAACGTCTGTCCGTCTGTAAACAACAGTGCGGGTAAACTGTTCAGCCTATTTCCTCCAAAATTGGTATTACTCAGCGATCTGGCTGATGGCGCCCGTTAAACTTTGAAACGATATTTTAATTGTGGAGAGTACTTTTACATGAAACCCCTGGGACATTTTCAATTTTTTTAAAAAAATGGCACCATTGTTTCTGATTAAATTTTGTAGTTGGATAATGTAAAGGAAGTTTAAGAGAATGGTGCAGGTCTCATGTTTGTCAAAACCCTGTTTTTTCGAAAATTGCAAACGTTAAATAATCAAAATTCATAAGATAATTTCTGAGAATTTAAACTAGGAAAGGTTTAAGAAGGGACGTGGATTGTCCCACGCTTTTCAAAATTTATTTCAAGAGGTCCTAAGGATGGAATGCCTCCTGTGAAGGGATGGGTGTTTTGTAAAGGAGAAGCAATACATTCGCTATTTGTGAATGATCAGGTAATTTGCTTAAGATAGGGATGACGCATGACCCGAAAATGCGCAGGCCTGTGTTCAGGGTGGACGTAAATTAAATTTGAAGAAAAAGAGTACCTGAGCGTAGGTGGAGAATATACTGACGTGGATGTTCAGTAGGAAGGATTGTTGTTTAACAGTTTAAGTACTGGTACAATCGTGTAAGTCTAGAAATGGTGAAAGGATAAAGAAAGACTGAATCAAACAGGTAAAGAAGCCAAACGAAGTTGAATGGGATGTTATGGGGTCGAAATTCATGAAAACCAAAAAAATTATTTTAGGACAATGATTGAAAGTATGGCAGAGAGAGTTGGACTCTGACGGAACGTAAGAAGCAGAAATTGTGTGCAGTTGAAATGGATGGACTACGACGGGCTGCGAGTTTCTAGAATTCAGGAAATTATAAACATGGAGATCAGGAACGGAGCGGCAAACGTTGTGGACAGTTTTAGGACGTAAAACGCTGCAATAGTATGGCATTTGGGGAGTATGTCAGATTAAAGATGGCCTAAGAATGTCCTCCAGGAAGAGTGATAAGAGGAAGTCTGAAAAATTGGAATTCAGGAATGACTGAACCATGGTGAAGGAAGAATTAAGACAGCCAATGGCGAAAAAAAAGGGATGGAACCACAAAAAAAAGAGGCAACTGCTGACAAGTAGAAATACGATGAAAGTAAAAAGTAAGCAAAAGTCCAAATTTTTTCGGTTCTTCATACAAATACACTAATTATGAAGATTGTGTTTTTTCCTTAATAAAATCGGTTCCTTAAAGATATATTTTGAAATAAGTCATATACATTTTTCTGAAAATTTGAGTACTTTTCACGTAATTTTGCCGAAAATACGTGAAAATACGAAAATCTGCTTTTTTAGCACCACTAGTTTTACATTTACAAGATAGAAAATGAAAAGTAATTTCATCCGTTTTTAATCCCAGTGTTTTATTTAAAATTTTTTTTACTGTCTCTTATACATATGTATATGGGGAGTAATAATATTAGAAGTATAGGTAATGGTGCAGAAAATCACTTTGACTGATTATTGATTGATTGATTGTGATTCTGGGAGCGTTAACTATGGAGCTCATTAGTCTGCTATGTAATATTTTTAAAAAGGGCTTTTATACTGTATTTCATTTGTTAATAGACAGGCTTCAAATAGTGACTTCTGAAGTTTTTGGAAAACTCAAAATATTATTGTGAAAATTAGCTCAATTGAGCATTTTAAAAGATGCGCAAACGTTTTTTTAAAAGACTCCAAAAACTTAAATAAAAATTCGAGTATCAGTAATATCAGTTATATTTTAATTGAATTGAATTGAATTTGCCCTTTTTTTACGTGGCGAGACTCCCGGGCCATGAAAACCTGCTCTTCTCTGACCACGCAAATTTCGTTACACTCCTTTCACCAATCATGGGGGAAAGAAGGTTTTCTTGGGCGACGAAACAGGCGATTTGAATTTAGCTCACAGGCATATTTAGGCTTGAGGATCTTTTACATGCAAAATGTACTAACATGGGACAGCTGGCTTTCCCTCCCAAGGAAGGCGTACGAAGGATTTTTTTGCCCTTAAAATCCACGGCTTTGAACGGGGTTGAACCCAAACTTGGGTATAGCAGTCCGATACGCTAACCGCTACACCATCGCCGCCGCAAACGTATTTAAATTTAATTCTACTATTAGGGGTCCGGAAAAAATGAGATAATATGAAAAAAGTATTTTGGGCTCCCAACAATAGAGAAAGTCTGTGACATTCTGTTGCACCACTAGGGATTTTGAGGGTACAATGTTCTATGAATTTACTTGGCTCATCAGGAAAATGTGGTTTCGATATAACACTTCTATTTTTAAAATTTCATACTTGTTTAACTTGACTAATGGAAGTTTGATTTATTGTTTAGAAGTGGAGGGTGTTTTGTGGGAAATTTTGGCGTATGATTTTTTGAATTAGAAGGCAAAAGAGGTCTTTGGGGAATCTGGATCTAAAGGTGAAGGATAATGAGCGTTTTGACCGACATTGAATATTGGAGTGTTGGGACATGCTGGGAGGAGAGAGTATTATTTTTAGAGGTTTGTTAGATTAATTCTGAGAGGAGTGTTATTTGAAGCTCTCGTATATTTGTGAATTAGAAATGAACCAGGGGCTTTCAAGGTTTGTCTTAGACATTTATTTAACTTTCTGAAAATGGAGGTTGTGTTACATCAATTGCTGTGTTACGCAAATTGTCAAGCTTATGTCATTGTTGGTCTTAAGATCATTTTATGATGAGCAGTCTAGTTTCAGTACTAAGGGTGGAGTTTCTATTGATAAACGGGTAGAGTTTTAAAACTTTTGCTCGTGTCTTATAGGCTGTGG
Source organism: Teleogryllus oceanicus (assembly GCA_964035755.1). NCBI lineage: Eukaryota > Metazoa > Arthropoda > Insecta > Orthoptera > Gryllidae > Teleogryllus > Teleogryllus oceanicus. Next base: position 170,285,103 of record CAXIVR010000003.1, read on the forward strand.
ATTGAATGTGCGGTTTCGAAGTTAACTGTTTGTCTAGAAAGGCACCTAGATATTTGGCTGGCGAAGAATGAGAAAGCCAGAGTACATCGGTGTTATTTATTTGTAAGGGTTTAGGGAAGGGAGGACGTCTGAGTGTGAATATTTTGGATTGTGATTTGGAGGGTTTATTTTAATTCTCCATTTTTAGTCCAATTCGTGTAACTGTAAATTTATGTTTTTAGTAATCATAGGCTAAGGTCATGACGGTATGTAAGTGAAGATAGAAGTATCGTCAGCGTAAAGAGCTATATTTTGCTTCTGTGTGAGTTGGTAGCCTGTGTAAAATTGAGAACAGCGTTGGTGAAAGAACCGGGGCCTTGTGGGACGCCTGCGAGAATAGGCTAAAGTGGTGATATGCATCATTTATTTTTACTTGAAAGTATCTGTCTGTAAGAAAAGCTTCAAATTAGTTTCTGCAGATATCGGGTTTTCCCAATTTCTCGTTGTTTGTACATTAGTTCATTGTGCCAAATTCAGTCAAATTCCGAAATGTCTAAAAGAGAGCTATTTATCGTAAAAACCGTTCACTATGTGCTCGCAAGTCCTGAAGTTGATGGTAGTGCATGATTCGTCTAAAACCAAATTGAGGTTGAAGTGCATTAATTTTCGTTAGTAGCTTGGAGTCTATTTAAAACATTTTTTCAAAACTTTTAGCTACAGAAGGAATAGGCTAATAGACCTGTAATTGCTTGGAATTTTGGGGCTTTTGCCTGCTTGCAAAATGGAAGTATAACTTGCCTTTTTCCCATGACGACGGATTGTATCCTATTCTCAGCGATGCGTTAAAATATTGCTGTCATTATTGCAATGCTTGTTGGGGAAGTTCTTTAATGCTTTGTTTGTAACATTACCCATACTGCTTTTTTCTAGTTTCGGAAAGTTAATTATATTTTACTTCTGAAGGAGAAATGAATTATCTTCGTTGGGACAGTGCACACAGGTAGTTTCATGTATCTTCTTTTTCCCGCATTGAAAATAGGATATTCAATGGGCTTTGGGTGAAGACATTTTCTAAATATTCTGCTAAGTCTTCGCCTTTGATGATAAGTCATAAATCTCATAGAAAATTAATTTCATACAGGACGCGGCTTCCATTTGATCATCTCTTTCTATAGCGACATTCCAGTTGTGAACTCACTCACTTATTAACTCGGTTTTAAAAGAACCGTAATTATTGCCCCATTTATGACAGACACGTGCAGAGAAACGAATAACCAGTCTGTCATATTCCCAAACTTATTCGGGGACTAGATTCGTCTTAAAATCAGTATCATGCAACATTGAGAGTGTTCTATTTAATGTAAATTGAGCATGACCCCAGCTGGTACAATTAGTGTCCAAAAAAGCAATGAGATTTTTTGTGACTGTTCAAGTACTGCACGGACGCGAAATATCAGACCGTTTTTTGAACTTATAACATGCTTAATTGTTAGGTATTAAAATTTTAACCACTGATATAATTTTAAGTTAATTAAAATTAGATTCACTAAATATTTCAAGAAGAAACGTCAATCCATGTTTTATATAATATTGTTTAGTCTTGGGAAAAAAGAGAGATTTGATATTGGTGGAAGTAGTCATAGCGATTAGGCTTAATAACGGACTGTGGTGGAATTCTAGAAAACTGGCAGTCCAGTGGGAGAAAGGAGTTGTTTTTAGTTAACGCCTAAACAAACATTCAAAGATACACGTTGATAAAGAGGCTAGTCTGAAGTCATCCAAGAACAATTCAGTACGTGTCCTTTTATAGTATAGTTCTGAAATGTGAGAAGCGATATGAGAATCTATATTTGTTATTTGTTACTATATTTATTTATTTAATTAAAAAATTTTTTAATGCTAACAGTTATTGTAGCATTGAACGAACGAACTTAACATTACAGCTATCTTCGAAAAACTTAACATTTTACCTCGAAGTAAAAATATATCGCAAAACTATATATAAAATATATATATATATATATATATATATATATATATATATATGTAGTATATGAAATAATTTGAAAATCTAATCTATTATTGGCCATCATTGCTGGGCAAGTTTTATTTCATTTTGCGTACATTGGAAATTAGTAATATCGAATGAGTATTCAGTCGTTCATACGAGGGGTTCGAGCCGACTGTGGCACACTATCGTCAGGTCGAGTATCTGGAGAAGAATTCGATCGTTCGGTTTTTCGGATTGGTAGTTTTCCGTAAGTTGCTCCAATGAATACGAGGAGCATTCAGTAGAAAACTTAATAAACGGGCCACAGGACGCGCACGATCTTTTCTTTTTCATCCGTGTCCCTCCTTTTCCGTTATACTACAAACCTACATACATGTACTACAAGCAGACATGTCAAGAGATCAGTCGGGAGTTCAGACTGGCCACGCTAGTGGAGTGGGGTCTCACGTTCCAGCGAAAAGGGACACGGCCCCTACCGAATATAATATGCGCTCAATTATAGGATTAATGTCATAATGGGTATTCTGAAAACATCATTATGTCGTATGGCAGAAGAATAGAACATCAATATACAATGGTTGATTTCTTTTACTTTCTCGTATACGTACCCCAAATACATACCTCTCCCTATACATTCGGGGTAATATACATGTATAGAAATATTATGTGATACTGCGGAAAATCGCTAAATATTATGTGATGTTGCGGAAAAAACGACTTGAGATTTTAACGAAATACAGTTTTGGGGTCCCTGTTTTTTGGGTTTTGGTATAAAAGTGTTTTTCTTTCTCTTTTTTTTTTTCAAAACGTCCGTCCGTCTGTCTGTCACGTACCGTTCTGTTCGTCAGTCTGTGAACACTACTAGCCTTACAACCACATCTACGATCATTTCAAATTGAAGAATCCCTGTCCATCTGACTCTAGTTGAATCTTTGAGATTTTGAAAACATTCTTTAAAATTTGGGATTACTTTACATGAAGGCCACGGACATTTACAAATTTTCTCAACAACGGCTACATTTTTCTTTAAGTTTCTTATAAGAATATAGTAAAATACACGTATAAAGTCGGCATATGTCCGATTTACGCAGTTAACTCTGAATTTTCGAAAATTGGGAAAGTTTGAATTTTGTCGGCGTCTTCCTACACAACAAAATTAAAGATACAGATTTTTGCTTCAAATTAAATTTGTAGGCTCATAATTAGTTTTTAGTAAGGTCATGTTGATTCTTTTGAAACTTTTAGTAGTTTTGGCTCAAGAGGATGTGAAATAAAAGAATATAAAATAAAAAACAAGATTTTCTCAAAAACGGCACAGATTTTTAATTTTTTGTTACAGTTAGTGACAAACAAACTTATACGATGACATAAACGCTGTATTGCTCTATTCTTTTGTTTTTTCAAAAATTACAAAAACGAAATTTTTTTGACTTGTCTCTCACGTCGGTAATACTTACATCAAAGGCGCTTTTTTAACATTATTATATTTATGAGTACATGTACTTTAAATTATTCAAATAAGTTTCTCGAAAACTCAACAGTTTTCTGTAAAATGAACTCAAAATTTCGCATTATCAGAAACGCTCATGCCATTTCTTAAAACTGGCTCCAAATTTTTCTGCAATTTCTTTTCAATAGTTAGTCTAATTGCACTGTTTAATATGATGTAAAGTTCATTTAGGTATATTCATTTGTGTTTTCAAAATTACATTTTTTAAAATACCTTCACGCCATTAATATGGACATTTCCATCGATTTGTTTGCATTATTACATTTGTGAGTGGTAGTGCTCCAAATGACTTCAAATGAAGTTTTTCGAAAACTCAATATATTCCTGTGAAAAAGACCTTCACATTTCGCGTTTACAGTAAGATTAATGGCCAGTTTCTTAAAAACTGCTTCAAACTTTTCAATGAAAATTTCTATTTAGAACAAGTTTTCACTTTAATATTCTTGAAGTAATAATTCGGTTATATTACTACGAAAGCAAAAGTTGAGAAAAAGTAAAAAAGTTGTAAAAAAGGCACTTAGGACGATAGATGGCAGCTGGCCAGAGAATGGGGCAAGACTTTAAAGCCAGACGACACCAAAGAAATTAGAAAACTTTATACCAGAAAGTCCGTGCCATTCTGTAGCACTTCTAGTTCTATTTTGTTGTTTTCAAAGCATCTATTCACACTATCACCGCAATTTCAAGTTATCATACAAAATTGTCTTCTCATCGAACGTATAGTGATGTAACTAACAGTGTAGTGATTTAAGCGCTTGCAGTCTAGAGCTAGGATAGTAATGAAGAAGTTGATTTAAAAAAGTTTATCAGCGGTGCATTGAGAGTGAATTGCAATGGTTTTATTTGTGCTCATATCAATTATTGTTGTGCTCATCTCATTGTAATAGATCAGCTCATTTTTACTTTCTTGTGTACGTACGTATATACGGAGTAATATACGTAGTAGAGAGGAAGTTATGTAAGACTGCGCGAAATAACGGTGGATTTTCGGCGGAAAAATCATTGCCGGCCTCTGGTGTATGTCCGTCTGGTGTATGTGAACAACACTAGCGTCTAAAATATGCATAGGTTTTTCCCAAACTGAAAAAAAAAGTTGATCTGCCTTCAGTCAAAGCTTGTGATTCTGAGAAACGTTCATTAATTTTTGGGGGTACTTTAAGACTCATTTGGACATTTTCAAATTTTTCTCAAAACAGCTCAATTTTTTTCTTTAAATTTCTTGTAGAATATAGTAAACACATTTATAAAAGTGGCTTAGGTCCCATTTTCACGGTTAAATTTTCGACAACTAATTTTAGCAGAGGGAGGGTTGTAGTTTATGTTTACGTTTAGTAGGTTACTATGAGATGGATTGAAGGTTTTCGATGTTAGTCTGGTATGATTTTCTGATAATGATTGGCAAAGTGAAAAATCCTATTCCCTAAAACACACACAGATCTTCTAGAAAAAAGCGGCGTCTACGCACTACATTGCGACGATTGTGAAGCAACATATGTTGGTCAAACAGGCAGAACTTTCAATACAAGAATAAAAGAACATATACACGCTTGAAACACAAACCTGCAAATCTCACTTGCAATCATTTACTTCAGACAGGCCACACATTCAATCCACACACAGACAGTCATATACTGGAAATAGAAAATCAATATCATACCAAACTAACATTGAAACCTTCACATCCATCTCAATAGTAACCTACTAGAATGTAAACTTACACTACAACCCCTCCCCTCTGCTAAAATTACTATTTGGCACAACCTCACACCACACTCTTCGGGGTGACACAACAACCACACCGTACCAGGCCATTAACCCTCCTCCTCCACCCCACAGCCGGTACTTAAGCTGCAGGCCCGCCTGAACCCTCGTAGTCGTTTTGTGACTTCCAGACAGCAGGTAAGAAACGGCTTAACACTTTTTATTCTTGTATTTTCTCTCTCAAAATTGTATATATATATTTCATTCATTTTTGCTTAGATTAAAACTCTATATTACAAAATGATCAACTCTCGCCTTCTTCTTTCATTCTTTCTTTCTTTAATTATTCCTTTCATTTCTTAAGATGTTTTTAAATTATGTAACTATGTTCATTTAATTATGTAACTATGGTAATTCTAATTTGTTTATATTTTCTTGTAGGAACACTGATGATGATGGCTAAGTCATCGAAGCTCTCTTATTGAAATAAATAGTATTGTGACAATGACAACGCCTTAATCATTTCAATCAATGTCTGTCTGTTCGTCCGTCTGTCCGTCCGTCCGTCCGTCCGTCCGTCATCCGCCGTCCGTCCGTCCGTCCAGTCACGTCCCTCCGTCTGTCGTTTTGTGCAAAATTGATATTCCCAATCAATCTGGCCGATGTGGCGGTCTTTTGTATTTGAAACCGATATTTTCATTTTGGGGTATTTTACATGAAGTCCTTGGTACATTTTCCAAGTTTTAAAAAAGGCTCCATCATTTTGCTTAATTACTACGATTATTATTGAAATATAAGTTCGAGATTTTTTCCCTTAATGAAATATGTTTCTAGGCCATGTACAATTTGTCGGAAATTTTAGAATATTTCTTTTGAATTTGCGTGAAAGTACGGGGAAGAAAGTACGTACTGTTTTAGTACAACTAGTTTTACTCTTGATCTACACGGATGTCGGATTACAAAACTACTCAAGGCACAAGAATGAAACGGAAACATGGTAATCTTTTCTTCCGTCAATTTGCGGAATTAAAATTTACAGACTATATTTGCTATTCCAATAATGCAGTTTTCTAACTCGTGCGCAAATGCTTCTCAGTTATTTTAATGTCTATGCAGTCTCTTGTCATTCCTTGGCGACCATTCCATTTGCTGATTCACCACTGGAAGCACTTTCACTTCCCACAATCCATACATGTCTTTTAATTTAACAGTGGTTGGAATTTTCTCTCCTCAGCATCTGTTGTTACTAGTCCGTCATCACAGCACCAATTACATAAGTTGTTTTATATTTTGTATCAAACAGTATAACGAATGCTCGATGAAGAAACGAACAAAAAATATGAAATAATATACAAATTCTAACTGCGTAGCTTCAACTGCTTCGCATCATTCTTATTTACGTTCAGGAAGCGCAGTAAATGGGGAGCGGTCGAGTATTTTTGTCGTCAAATTACTAAAAATACTCTTATTTTTAAAAAATTCAACATGACCTTATTTGAAGTTCTGTTTTTGATAATCACATTTCATTAAGAAAAAAATTGTATCTTCAAAAATGATTTTTTTCAGTTTTCGAACAGCGTTTCTACAGCTCTTCTTTTTGTACGATGTAATCACAAGGGTTCGCCTCATTGTTGTAGTGCTTGTATTATTATTGAAGACTTGTACTTCATTGTATTTTGTATTATGGCAATTAACTATCATCGCCTGAACCGAACTATAGTTTAAATAAATTTACAGCACATATTCTTCTCGTTCTGGGAATAGAGATGTTTGGAAACTCTCGTCCTTTCCTTGATTCCATAAATGAGCTCGGTCATTATCATCTTTGTGAACATATCCCAACAGAGCAGATACAATTGTGCTGAATTTTCGACGTCCTCGCAGCCGAAGGCTTTCGGTCACGCGCCGCATCACCACCCACAGCAGGACGACCGTTATCGGCGCCTGGGAGGCGGCGTCGCGGTGCCGCCGCCCCGCACACGTCCCCAAGGGTGAGCTGGGGCGGGTTTCCCCTTGGCGTCCTCCCATTGGCGCGTGGCCTTGGGAAGGGAGGGACACCTGCCCCCTCCCCGGCCGCCCGCTGCGTCGCCCCAACTCCGCCACATTCGGTTCTTCGCGGCGGCGTCCGTGCGTTATGGAATCGCCGTTTTCTAAAACGGCGCTTCACTTTGTTGTTCGGACATCCTTTTCGTTCGTTGGTTTGTAGAATAGTTTCTTTTGTCGTCTTTTCCTTGATGTAATCTACTACTTTTTTTACCTTTCCGATCTTTGTCGTGGTCCTTCTCACCTTTCCTCATAACCCCATGCGGTGATTTGCGCTCACAATGGTGAAACTCATTATGGTCATTGACATTTCTCTAGTAGTGACGTCAGAAGTTTCTTGCTTTCAGTCCATCTGTTTGATTTATTGCAGAGGTTTTTTTTTCTCAGCAAAGTTTCATATTCGTTCATTTATTAACTTCATGTTCAGCCATAAGTCTTTTAACAACGTGAATACAATGATAACTCATTCTTTTAAGTGTACAATCATAACTAACAGATTACTCAAACCTTGTTTACTTTAATTAATATCAACAATTAATATCAACAGGACATCAATGAGTGACATTTAAAACAGTCTACAAAACAATTAGAGAAAAGAAAGAAACCTAAGATCGCTTTCTGTCGACAATGCCATCAGATCTTGTTCAATGTTCTGTTATTTTGTTAGTAATATCATGATTACATTAGCGGTTCCATTTACAAGTTCGTGTGATCGCTAATAAAACGTTCGTTCCCGACATTAGCACATTTCATTTTCCTATAAGGAAGTTCCAAATTTTGATATTTTGAACGCTGGTACTGGATATAGAAAACTTTGGCTGAGGAAATCTTGACTGGAATCCCCACCGAAAATTTCATTGTGTGATAATGCATGCTTTTCAAGCATTCTCTAAATATTCTTTAGGTGTGAATTCAGGTAAAGCCCAGTTTATTTAAGGGTACGGGTTATTTATACCCTGAATAATGGACAAAAGAAACTCAGGGTTATCGAGCCTAGAGAAGCAAACTGAAAATATTTCTTGCAAGTAAATTGAAATGAAGCAAATTGTTGTTGAAAATATCTTAATTTCAATTGTGTGTTTCAGGCAGTATAACTGGAACTTTCAACCTAAATGTAATTTTAATACAATTTGTATTTTTCTTTATATGTTGAATCGAATGAGTCATTTTGCAGCCTTGTAGTTATTTCAGTGATATCTCATTTTATATTTTAAATTTATCTGGACAGCAATTTAGTACTTTTTGAAAATTATATATGGAAGGTCCAGAACTACAATTTCCTTCCTGAAAATCTTCCTGGATCCACTCCTGGATGAAAGACTCACAGAACTATTGCTCTGAATATCCAGATATTATTAGTTTTAGATACATGGAAAAGAATGTTAACACTAAAGGAACAAAACACCCTTGACTGAAAACTATAATACAGATATTTTCTACTAAAAAGCTGTTTAAATTCAATTAGTAATTTTAAATATAAAATTTAAATAGTCACAACCACTGGCTCTGTCACTCCAACCTCGCATCAAGTACTGACAAATAGTGAGTTCAGGAATCACTTTTAAATCTCAAAACAGTCTGTCCCTCTTGTGGTGTAAACATGTGAACAATACTAACCTATTTCGACTTGACTTTAAAGGACGGAAGGTAATGCGAGAACGCCATGAAGTCATCTTGCTTCTAGAAACGGTATAATGCCCTAACGAGAACACTGAGACGCTTGAATGACACCTACGTCTACGAATAAATGAGCGTCCGTGGGAGACCTAAAGCGTGAATGAGCAGTAGCCGAGAAGTCAGAGAACAGAAGGACAAGTACGTTGAATAAAACACTCGAACATTAACAATTGTTACTCGTTAATAACTCTAACGTCCATTAACTACAAAACGAAGTGCAATATTGACAGAGATCAGGCCTTTGTGAAACCAGTTAGCGTCGAAACGTCGCAGAAAACAATCAGAAGTGGAAGAAGCGAGAAAGGAGCTCGAAGAAACTTGCAAAGAAGGAAACTGAAGCAGCTGCGATGACTGGCCTCTCGTCTGGCGGGCGACGCGACGGGTCGTTCGGGGGCGGCGATCAGGGGCGGTGGCGGCGGAGGCGGGAGCGGACATGTCACGCGGTCGTAGCTGACGAGGCTGCCGACCGGCCCGTCGGAAAGAAGATGCCGCCGCCTCGCCCACCGCCGCCCGGCCCCGCTGACTCTCCACCAGCGCGGCCGTTGACGATATTTCGGGCGATGAACAACTACGCCGCTGTCCTGCGGTCATCCACTCAGCTTCAAGCGCGCACGCGATTTTGCTTCAATCATCCACACCGCGTGTCACCTCATGACATCTCAGTTCCCATGGCGTCACCTCCATCTCCCACCACCTCTCGTATTTTTCACGCTGGTATCTTAAGCAAGGCATTTTCGATCTGCCTGGAAATAAGTGGATTCATTTTCAAATTTGAAAAGAGCAAAGAATGTGCTATTCAGGATCACACGTTCATCTTATTTCGTCACTGGCTCTTATTAATATTCTAATTTCTTCTAAGAAAATAAAAGTTGGAGATTGATTTGAAATCTTTCCAGGAAGCGCTATGAGACAAGCTCTAGCAAACTCTCAAAAGAATTGTCGTTCCGTCTCTAAAAACAGTCCGTCGCGAAAGTTTCATTTGGACACATCAATGGATCGCAACCATAGTATGTTCCCGAGCACACTGCATTCTTTAAACCTCGAATACAATATGCTGTAACGTCGTGGTAGGGATCACACCACAAAGAAACAGACACGAGTGGTATTTACAATTTATTTACAATAAATTATGTACAGGAACTAAAACTCACTCTAAGGCGTTTATCGGAACTACCTGCCGCAGCCCCTCTCCCAACACGCGCCTGCGAACGCGCCTGCGAGTAGCCAACTCGGCCGATTCGCACTGGGCACCTCATGTGCCTCGGCAGACCATCTGCCTCAAGTATACTTCACCGTGTCCGAACTCGGATACCTCTCGTGCCTTCAGCACTTCGCGCCAGACTTGGCGGACAAGTTTTGCGTGTTTTGCGCGAAACCAAAACGTTACCCCGAATGGTCCTGCGACGCACCTTAATATCGGCCCGAGTCACATGACCTTCTACGTCATCTACCCCCACGCACTCATCTTGAAGCGAGTGCCATCGACGCCGCATTTTGCCCGGCGTCTAGGATTTCCGTGAGGTGGCCTTTGTTCAGGAGCCTATGTTTATTGCTCATCCCCATACCTTGCAACTCAGGATTAGGGAGTTAAGTCTATGACACTGCAATGCATTCATATAGATTTTAGGTTACCTCTAAATGTGTACCTTCATAATTATTTATTAAATATTTATCAATGAAAATAAGTTCAGTCGACTTTGGGCAAGTGAACTCGATATAGTGAACCCTCGGTTATAGTGAACTTACGTCACTGGTCCCGTTTCACTTACAAGAAGATTCGGTTATAGTGAATCTGAACTCGACTGTATTGAACATGAAGTATATCCTGGAAATTAATTGATCGTGTATTAGGCGAGAGAAACGGCCTTTCGAAGTGGGACGATGTTCAAACTGTGCAGAGGCATTGAAAGGTGTCAAGACTACATTCGATACTTAGAGACAGAGGACAATGAAGAATCAAGAATGGAGAGAACACTAACTCTGGAGAAGGATCTGGAGAAATTACTAATGAAATATGTACAAGACAAACAAATGAAAATAGTTTATTTTTATGACAAAAATAAAGATATTGAAATTTTCAGTTCGTGCTGTTAATGTATTTTCTGTATCTCTGTATTAATAAAATAAATCATTGTGGAGAATTCTATTTAATTTTACACATTATCGGACATAGTGAACCGCCGAGATAGTGAACCGAACATGTTAGTCCCAGAGTTCTCTATAACCGAGTCGTCTGTACATATTAGCTTTTATGTAATAAATATGAAGATTTCAACAAATGTTCGTTTATTCAATTCTTTCACTTGTTTAATATTATATATCACTAGCTAATTTATCAATTCTGTTAATATTCAGGTACCTAGAGTTATTCCAATAATAATTCAGGTACCTACAATGCATGTATGATATGCACCGCGCGCTGCTCAAACAAAGTATCCAGTATGTCAAATATTCCAACATTCAATCACAAATGTATAGAAAATGGAGTAAACCCTATATTGAGAGACCAAAAATGAGAATTATTATGTTTCTAATGGAGGAAGAATGTTTCGAGCTGGTTACGTCAATTTATTAATTGTACTTTGTTTATTATCACACTGCTTCGCATTTCATCATATTGTAGAACTCTTTACAGATTTGGCGGTAGTCAGTGCATCAACATGTCACTGCAGCGCCTCTGACCAGGAGATCCTAGGTTCGAGTCCTGACGGTGGCAGGATTTTCGACACAGGCTTTTCAGCTAGGTCGAATTCAGTCGCTGTCTGGAGGAAAATTCTAGCCAGTCGGGCTCAAGATTGTCTCGACTGGGACGGTTCCGTGCTGAGGAGGTAACTAGTTGGTGAAAACCCCGCATGCCGACGTGAGGTAGTGTCATATCTCACCATCTAGCACGAAGACCCCATCTTCCATGATAAAAATATACACTTCACCTACGGGAATCATTACCATAAACGTTGTCGCACCCGCGATAATCAATCAACCAAAATTCAGCTTAGGTTACTAGTTTCTCTCAAAAATCTACGTCCATGATGAGAAAACAGTGCCGCACCCATTATTTAATTTTTTACAAATCCCTACATTTAATTTCTGTAGAGCTTTAGATACGTTTTGTTTTTAACTCACAATACACTCACCGTATCAAATGAGGTGTCAAAACAAAGAGAATTTCAATTTATAAATACTCAACTTTGTCAGAATACGTCCAAATTCGGAAGGCCAATGCAATCCCTCAATATGGACAACTGAACGGTCTGTTTCTTGATATGGATCATGCAAAACGCGAAAACGTGCGTCAGGCCTTAACCTGGTTGCTTGAGTTCGAACATCATGTCGTAATCTACAAAGCTGAGATCTCTTCTATCACATTTTTGGGTGGGTGAATTTTCTGAGTAACCCCTCTTTGTCTTAAAGTGCAGCTGCATTATCTCGTCTAACATGTTTTTCTAGGGATATTGCAGAAGGGAGGTCGGTATTCACGTGAGAATTTTCCATGGTTACCCTTCCACTACTACATTTTTTCTATTTTATTATTATTAGTTAGTTATTATTATTATTGTTGTATTATTATTTTATTTTTACCACTGTTTTTATATATCGTCAAGCATCAAGTTTAATCTCATCTTCCAAGATCTGTCTTGTAACATGGCAGATGTCAGTATTACGAATTTCTAACTTTTCATTAATATTTTTCTAATTTGAGGTTTTCTAATTTTTAGTTAGAGATCTTGAACCGAAAAGATTTAGGAATACAATTTACTTCAAATAAGCTGTGGTAGAACGATTCACAATATTTCGTAATGAAATTCAGTTAATTGTGTATGATGTATGTGTCTCTGTGTTTGAGCGTGCGCGCGTGCTATCCCCACTGTCCAGAACAACCGCTGAGCAATTTAAAAGAGTTGTACAAATTTCTTCAAGTGGCGGTATGTCATTTGATCAAGACAGTGTTTTGGGAACGTTAATTGATAGTTATATGCCAAATTTAGAAAGAAATTTCCATCTCCTCCACTGAAACAACTAGAGGTGCTACAGAAGGCACAGACATTTTAGTAGTATAGTTTTCTAATTTCCTTGGTGTAGTTTGCTTTAGGTTTGCTCCATTCTCTGGCCAGCTGCCATTTATCGTCGCTCAAAGTATATTTTTGACATCTCAACTTTTTGCTTTCCTTGTAGTACAACAGAAATATTACTTCAATAATATTAAAGAGGGTAAAACTCATCTTAAATAGAAATTTTCAACAAAAAATATGAAGCGGTTTTTAAGAAAGTGATTAAGTATTACTGTAAATGCGAAATTTGAAGCTCTTTTCACAGGAATCTATTGAGTTTTCGAAAACTTCATTTGAAATAATTTAAAGCACTTCCACTCAGAATTGTAATAATGAATACAGATCGATGAAATGTCCATATTAATGTCGTGAGAGGTATTTCAAAAATACATTTGTATAATTTTGAAAATACAAATGAATACACCAAAATGACCTTTTCTGCCATATTAAACAGAACATAGCACTATCTATTAGAAAACTTGAAGAAAAATTTGGAGAATTTGGTACATTGAAATCAAATGTACTCAAATAATAATGTGAACATTGTCATTAGGTAAATATTACCTTCGTGAGACAAGTCAAAAATTTCATATTTAAATTTTTTGAAAAATAATTTTGAAAAAGAATATAGCAATATGGCGTTTATGCCATTGTATAGGTTTGTTTAGCGCTATCCCTACCAAAATTTAAACAAAAAATTGAGCCTTTTTGAGAAAATCTTGTTTTGATTTTTTAAAATTATAAATATTGCATGAAAAATACTAAAATTTGAAACAATGTGCTGACCTTATTGAAAGAACTTAGTATGCACAACAAATTGAATTTGAAGGAAATATTTGTCTTCAATTTTTAGAATTGTAGGAAGACCTAAAGAAAATTCAAACTTTGCTATTTTCGAAACTTTAGAGTTAATTGTAAAATCGGACCTATACCACCTTTATAAATATATTTTACTCTATTCATGCAAGAAATTTAAAGAAAACATTTGGAGCCGTTTATGAAAATTTTGAAAATGTCCGGAGGCTTCATGTAAATACCTCAAATATTAGAAGATTTTTCAAAATCTCAAAGCTTCAACTAGAGCCAGATCGACATGACTTTCTTCAATTTGGAAAGATTGTACATATGGTTTAGGCGCTGGCAGTGTTCACAGACAGAGGGCGGAGGGACGGACGGACGGACGGACGTTTCGAAAAAACTCTTTTCGTCCCAGGACCCCAAACATGAATTTTCCGTTAAAATTTCGAAATTGATTTTCCGCAGCAATACATAACTTCTCTATACTACGTATATTACTCCGTTTTTATGTATGTATGTATGTATGATACAGAAAGTAAAATATATAAAATTAATGCATCAATAATATTCGAACTATTAACTGAGAGCAAAATAAAACGTTTAAATCGAAAAGACCTTGTTTCGTAATTGCATTGCTGGAGAATGCTTAAGAGTAATTACGAACTTCCTTTCACTCAGCAGGAACAAAGATTGTTAAAGAACTGTCCGCCCAAAAGTGATATAATAAATCTGGTGGAGGATTTTCTAGAAGATCGATTACCTAGAGACTAGTTAAGTAATTTAACATCATTGTATGACAATAAATAGCATAATCATATAATAAATATATAAAAGATAACTGAAACGAAAACAGGCAAAGAATTTTCCATTAAACATACTTCTGACCTTTAACACAATTATTATGCATGGCAACATTTTTAAAAATGTAGGAGATTTGAAGGAGGAGAAATGAGTGCGAGTCAGGGACCTTCTAAGAGTTTAGGGCCTTCATTTGCGATGGAGCACGTCGTCGTATTTCGCGACGCGCCGTGCATTCACCAACTGATACGGTCATGGCAGTTATACCCCAGATAAAACACGAAAAAAATGAGCATATATTCAATGAAAAATTACAGTGGCACAATTATATAATAGGATTATGCACTTTAAATTGTTGGTCACTGAAAAAACAGAAACAAGGCAAAACAAAATTGGCGTCACCTCGACTGCCTGAACACACTTTCACCAATTACAATTCACAATTTGTCATTCCTCTTTCTGAATTTTTATTTACCACTTATTTATTCTTTCTACTCTCTATTTTTCGTGCACGGCTTTTAAATGAGTTTTACACTTGTTCAAGGTATCCTGCTACAGGTGCTAACCTTGGCTTCATGCAGTCACTATAACATTGTGAACTTTAAGAGAGAACAAATAAAACGTAACATACACGTTACTTAAATTTGACCTTTACATATGGCAAAAGCAATTACTTTTGACACAATACAATTAAACATGACTTTCCAGATAACATCACTGTACAACTATGAAAATCATGAATTGTTTAATAAATGTACAAGAGTATGAATGGTTGTACAAGGTTTCAATGAATTTAATAACACGTGCAGTAAATGAACGTGAAACTGCCATTCACATCGTTCGGAATACTTGTCCCACCTATTCTAAACTTTCACCCACTTTTGCACGAATTGTCCGTATTTACTGCTATTCTCTTTCCCAACTGATCGCTGCATAAAGTTGCCAATTCTTTTACGTCTGCAGCTCCGCATCACTCCTCCTGTAGGTGACGCTCGCTGTCCCACGATGCTACCATTTTCCTTCCCTCGAGCTCTGGACTCCGCCACGCCTGCAATTTCCACACCCTTCTCCCGTTCTCCGGACTCGTACGATTCTCGTTCCAGTCCAAATCTTTCTCTCTTCCTGGGGTCGTCCTTCTTCTACTGCCGCGCCTCGTACAAGTTTGTTCGCGCTTCCAGCCTCGAATAATTAATGTTGCTGAATTTATGCTTTAAATGCTCGGCCTACCTACCACACTTTGTGCGTATGTGGTCTCAGCGTGCAAATATGAAATGCTAAGTTTAGTTAATGTCCTTCTGCGCGAAGTTTACAAATTTGAAATTATTTCGAGTCAAACAATCACTACTTGCTCTCTCAAATATGTGAATGTTAATTCGAAGAATGTTCGTGCCTCCACTTCTCAATTACATCACTTTCGTTGATACCTTCTCAAGCTAACTTTTAACTACAAGTTAAAATAAACTCCTATGCTATCAAGTTACAATCGCCTTCAGAACTCAGTCTAGTCGCCTGCGCTGCAGTCATCAGAGCTCTTCGAGCGCCCGCGATACTTATGGTACTTGCGTCTGGGAAATTTTGGAGCGGTGAATATTCTCCTCTTTTCGTACCTCCGGAAAAACGTTATTCGCTAGTTCGAGGCGTCAGAGTTCGAAAGCTATGGGTAGATGGCGCGATTACAAGCCGTCGTTCCGCCGCGTACTCGACTTCTTTCTGTTTGCGGGCTTCTTCTCGTAGCTGATGGTGCGTAATGGGTTGTCTAATCCATGACGTCACTATATATTTTGTACATACCAATATGTGGACCTTGTTTGAGTGACACTTATTGTTAACAGGAGAAAGCAATGACAGTCTGGGCGCGGCTAGTTGAATTTGTAAGAATGTGAGGGGATTGGCTAGGCATGGAATTTTTCTAACAAAAACAGTAGAAAGACGGACCGAGTTTTGCAGGACTGAAAGAGTGGAATATGGAGGATTCGACTTATGCCCTGGTGCTGTGCGGATCGTGTGTAGACACATGAAGTTGGGAGTTTGGGAATTGTTAACATTTAATTTGAGGTATGATTGTCGGACTTAGAATATTGATGGAAGGTGCGAAGTGGAACTTGGAAATATTTCAGTGCAGCAGCTAGAATTGTGAACTTAGGTGAGATTTGTCGGCAACAGGACTGAGAGTATTTGATGCAGCTATAGATTGCTGAACTTTAATATTTTAAGTATACGAGTAGAAAGAACTGGGAACTTCTAAAAGGAGAATTAATTAAGTCATCAATTTATGAGGCGGTGAGGATCAGTGATTTGAGTACACTTGTGCCAGAACGCAAGAAAGAAGATGGTATTTGGACCTGAGTCATCGACACCGGGAAGATTGAAAAGGGTTCTACAGCGACATCGGTCGAGCATGCGAAGACAGGTACTGCAATATAAGGTTTGAGACTGGTCATGACCAAAAGTTTCGTATTGTTAACAAGGAACATTGAATAAACTTACAAGTTTCTGTGAATAGAAAGATGATTTTCATTTGGCCAATTCCAGCAAATGAGTAACTAGAAATGTATATTTGTTTTCAGATTCCTCGTCTCTCTGTACAGATGGAGATCAGATAATCGCTATTAGTAGGCAATGCGATTATTTCTTATAAGACCCATCGACCAGTTAGCCGAATATTAATTTAATGGAAATAGCAGTTGAAGAGTAATTTTAATAATTGAATTAATAATCTTTTCTGACGCCTATATTCTTTTATAAAATTTGGAACGGTCACGTTGAATTAATATTAGAAGGGCAGAGAATATTAAATTTAAAATTAAATCAGTTTGTTTCAATACACACACATCACTGCTCAAATGCAATAAAAATGGAATACAGTGACTCGGATCTTCCTATCAACATCCTCAGTTTTACGAGATCTGGGCATGGCAGTGATGCTTGTCATGCTTCATTACCTCCAGTCTCAAACTAGATTTTCCACTATGGTGTCTTTGAATATGATTGATGTGATTCCTCTCTCACAATCAAATGTGCATGTACTCAGGAATATGAGTACTTCATTGGAATGAGAGTTACGTTTTCCTGCATAGCCGGACTGAAGTGTAAATGAATATTCCAAAAACTAGTAATTACAATTTTTCTCATAACATTAGGAAAAATAATCTCAAGAAAAATTTCAAGATAACATCTTAGTAGATGCTTTCAATGACATGAGTAATGGAACTAAAGATCTCCCCATAGCAATCAATATGTCAATTTCCATGTTGAAATAATTGTGTTTATTTCATTTTTATTGCCCCACTAGTTTCTGAGCAAAGCTGCTGAACTAAACCTCACTAAGTAGTTTTCTAAAAGTACCATGCACCTATTTAATGTCAACAAATAAAATACTCGTATAGTATTGCATAAATTAAATAATTTAACAAAAAGTCTTCTCGAAAACTGTAATAACAAAACATAGTACACACGGATACACAATTCAACAGCTCATTACCTACGCCGCTGTTCTTTCACACAACACATGAATAAAATATTTGATGACGAGCAGCACTTCCTTGAAGTCTTTCTGTCGCATTACGTAATCTCTGTTGTAAGATGTTTTCACTCAACAGATTGCAGACACCCTATGGTTGATTTGTCATATGACTAAATTTCTTAAGTTTCAAGTCTATCCTTTGAAGTTACGTAGTGTTTGCTGGCAACCTGCCGATTCTATCAGTTCTCGACATTTGAACTCGTTCTTCATGATTTTTCAGATATTAAGAGAAAAAGTACAGATAATGTGACTGCTGTCGTGACTGACAGGCTGTGCGCAGTTAATTTGCTCACGTGACGGACAATCCTCGTAAACAAATATGTTGCATTTCTTCAGGCGAAGAAGAAATGTTACGGCAAAATTATCAATTCGTTGTCTTCGCGTATGCCACCGCATACAAACTACTAAAGTACTAAACTAACAAAGAGACACAGAGAGACAAGAAACAGAGAGAGAGAGAGAGACAGACAGACAGACAGTCAGAGGCTGAGAGGCAGACAAAGAGAGAGACACACACACACGCGGAGAGAGAAATAGAGATCCCTCCTGCAGAGAGAAAAGAAAGAGGCAGATACAGAGAGAGATCAGAGAGGACAGAGAGAGATATAGTCAGAGAGACAAACAGAGACAGAAGAGAGACGGTGAGACAGAGAATGACAGACAGGAGAGAGAAACAGAACAGAGACACACAGGAGAGACAGTATCGTGATTTTTCTTAATGAAATCAGTCCTTTAAAATTAGATATTGAAAGTGTCAGTGAAAATATCCGAATTTTCGAAAATTGCAAATGTGAATTTCAACTTTCCTTTTTACCGCGCCAGGCTGGTTGTTTACCCGCATTTTCCCGCACACAATCATTTACCGCATTTACGTGCAGGCACCGCTCTGTCGCTTTTCCGCACATCCAAGCTTTGATTGATTTATTGATAAGTGATTCCGGCGGTCAACCCAAGGTCATTAGTTCCGAAAGTGTGATTTTATCCGAGAAGTGGGGGTGATAATCCCCCCTGGATAGTGAGACCCGGCGCCAGCCTACTGTCGGCAAGCGGGGTTTTCCCCAATCAGGTATCCCTCACCAGCGAGGCACCGCCCCAGCTGGGACAACCTCTAAGCTCCAGTCCGGTTTGCCGACGTGTGTGCTAGTATATTGCATGTAAGTGTATGTGCGCAAGAAAAGGATGAGGATAAGACATGGAAAAGGAAGAAAAGATCGCGCGCGGTACGTGGCTGTTTCTTACTGCTCCGACATTCACCTGGTGTTGATCGGAGAAACCACGGAAAACTATCGATCAGAGC